>CM052703.1:77944424-77955607 GCA_028551405.1 Uromys caudimaculatus
GGCGCACTGGCTACTGACTGAAGCCATGGACACAGGGCACACTGGCTACTGACTGAAGCCATGGACATGGGGTGCACTGGCTACTGAATGAAGCCATGGTCACTGGGCACACTGGCTACTGACTGAAGCCATGGACACAGGGTACACTGGCTACTGACTGAAGTCCTGGACACAGGACACACTGGCTACTGACTGAAGCCATGGACACAGGGCACACTGGCTACTGACTGAAGCTATGGACATGGGGTGCACTGGCTACTGACTGAAGCCATGGACACAGGGCACACTGGCTACTGACTGAAGCTATGGACATGGGGTGCACTGGCTACTGAATGAAGCCATGGACACAAGGCGCACTGGTAACTGACTGAAGCCTGGAATACGTGGCCGCATTATGTTTGCTGACTCCCTCAGTCACTCAAAGCCACAGCTGGACTTCAGATCTAGGTGTTACTTTCAAAGATGGAAGGAAACACATAAAGGTAAAAATGCATAGCACCTGTAGTGGCTATTTCTGATTGTCAACTTGACTATATCTGGAGTGAATTACAATCCAGAATTAGAAGGCTCACCTGTGATCTAGATCTTGAGTCTGGAAGACACAAGTTTCAGGTGTGGTTGTGTGCACACCTCTAATCTGGGCCACACCTGCTGCTGGAGAGCTACATAAGGACATTGGAAGGAGGAGAGCCAATCTTCTTCGAGAACCTTGTGGGACTAAGTGACTGCTAGATCCTCGGGTTTTCATTCACAGCTGCTGCTGACCATTGTTGGGGAGTTTGACTACAGACTGTAAGTCATTAACAAATTCCCTTACTATATAGAGACTACCTATAAGTTCTGTGACTCTAGAGAACCCTGACTAATACAGCACCTAAAGGTGGAAGCCACACACTCAGGCTAGGTCCTGCTAGCTGTATCTAATTCCCACTCTGCACCCATCTCTTAACAAACATCTTATTGCTCCCACATAGCTATCAATTAGGCCCAAAAGTATTTCCTGAGCTTCTTATTAGAGAGGGACAACTATGGGACCTAGTTCTGCCTTAGGAGACAGAAATGAACATATATGTCTATGCACACTCTGCTTTCCGGGTTCTCCCATCGGCTGTCCTGTGATGCTCCCCTCATCTTCCAGTCTGGAACATAGCTGTGGGCCTAGATATGGAGCAGTCCCTTCAAGCCTGAGACTAAAACCCACATGCTCAGCATGTTGCGACACCAGCCTTAAGAAGGGGGGTGGGAGTGGGCTGGAGAGATGGCTCAGAGGTTAAGAGAATTGACTGCTCTTCCAGAGGTCCTGAGTTCAATTCCCAGCAACCACATGGTGGTCCACAACCATCTGTAATGGAGTCTAATGCTCTCTTCTGGTGTGTCTGAAGATAGAAACAAGTGTATTTACATAGAACAAGTAAGTCTTAAAAGGGAGGGGATAGAAGATGAGGAGTTTGAAGCCACCCTTAGCTACAAAGTGAGTTTGAGGCCAGCCTAGACAATAGGAAACCTTGCCTCAAACAAACAAAACAAACCAAAGTCACACTCTACAGATGGAATGGGAGTTGGGAGGAGCTGGGTCCTTGCTAACTGCCTTAAGCCACTGTGCCAGCTTAGGCCTTTATCCCTATCTTGATATGTAAGGCAAAATAAATTCCACTGAATGTATTGCCTCTCTTCTTATCATTACATGCAGCCAAATATAGCCCCTAGCTAGGAAGTCTCAAGGGAAAGCATTCTAGGGTACTGGGTCAAGCTGTACTGAGAAGGTAGAGTGGCAAGCATCCTGTGTCCTGTTTCTACTTGAAGCCCTTTCTCGTGACCTAAACAGAATCACTGGCTCCTGTCAGAGAACTGTTAAGGGGACTGAGAGCTGAGAGATGGAGGCTCCTTTTCTGGCTCTCTTTCTCTTCTCTCTCGTCTCTCTCCCTCTCTCCTCTCCTCCCGCTCCCATTGGTGGTGTGCCCAGGACAGAACTCAGAGCTCACAATCATATTATCAGGCACACTGTGTTACACACCCTGTTGGAAGTTTCCTTTTTTGTCTCCTTTTGTTTACAAAAGAGGTTTATTGTTCAATTTAGTTTCCTCTGAGTTGAGATCTTCCATCATTTACACATGACCCTTAGGGCTCTGCATGCCAGGCGAGTGAGATGGCTCAGAGAGCAAGGGTGCTTGCAGCCAAGCCTAACGATACGAGTTTGATACCCGGAGCTCACATGGTGGAGGGAGAGAACTGACTCCCACAGTTGTCCTCTGACCTCCATACATAGGACTCAGGAACACTCCTCACAGGTCTCAGGAAGCTTTGGGGCCTACAAGGTTCACAGGGTTCATCCCCAGCCAGACAAGCAGTAACAAGTGCTGTGGAAAGGAGACTTGCTAACGGAACTGCCTGCTAGTGGTGCAGTGGGCTCCAGAAATGCAGGTGTGTGAGTTGTGACCCGTGCCACAGTGAGTGGGCTTTCCAGTGACATAGCCTTTCAGTCACCCACTAGCCTGTAAGCAGCCTCAGTAAACTCACTGATTCACCAAGCCAGACCCAGGTGGAATGACTTCTTTGGCTGATCACTGGTACGCAACCTGGACTAAGTGGTCAATTGTTCACATCACTCCAGGGAAAGTCAGAGAGCCCCTTTTTGACAGAGACTAAGAACCAAGTCAGTCTACAATGTGCTGGATGCCACACAGGTAGCCCTCCCAAGAATGTAAGATATTCTGGAAATTTTCTGTCCCTATGGATCTACCCTACCCTAGCCTACCCTGCTCAGAGATGAAGAGGGGCTGGCCTTATGGCTCAAGTCAACCATCAATCATTCCTTACCAAGCACCTGGGTCTAGCCACCAGGAGGGATGGTGGGGTTGGAAGGGAAGAGTGGAATCGAACTCTCCCAGAGATTCCTCTGCTAGAATCCTAAACTCCAGTATCAGAATATGACCTTATTTGGAAATAGGAGTGGTGCAGATGGAATCAATGAACCCAAAACAGCCCTGCCTAGAGAAGACAAGCCAGGGATCCATTAGCAAGACTCCTGATTACACCGCACTAGACCCTGAACCTGATACAAACACCCAAGCTCCCGGAACCTGTTAGGTGCGTGAGTCCCCACCGTCCCCCCGCACTGGTGGTGTGCCCAGGATAGAACTCAGAGCTCATAGTCTTGTATTAGACACACTGAGCTACACAAACTGTTAGAAGTTTCCTTTTTTCTCTCTCTCTCTCCAACCAGACTGCTAGGTTGATTACTGTTTACAAACCAGAAAGTTTTAACTACTATTTTTCAGTTCTCCAATCCCATGCATCCTAAGCATCCCAGGAAGCCTTCCAGCTCACTCTCAGCCTTTTACACTCAGGAAGGGCTCTCCTGCACTTTCCTGATGAAGCCCACCTCAGCATCTCAGAAAGTAAAATCCACAGGAGCGCATGTCTCCCTCCAGATTACATACAGGTTCTGGGTGCATGCAGGGTACTCACATCTCCCTTTCTACCTGGAGCTTCGTCAAGTGCCCAGCATGAAGCAGGTGATCCACGGCTGCGTGAGGGGATGAACAAACACAGGAACAAGGATGTGGGCGTTTCCAACTAAGAATTATCAGTATAATTCTGGATATGCTTCATTCATTCCCCACAATTTCCCTCTCATCCTTCTCTTTTTAAGACAAAGTATCCCTTAGGCTGGCCTCAAACTAGCTCTGCAGCAGATATTATACAACCTTGAATTTCTGATGCCTTTTCCGTGCCTCTGGAGAGCTGAGATTATAGACATGCACTGCCATGCCTGGTGCTGGGAGCCAAGCCCAGGGCTTCAAGTGTACTGGGTAAGCCCTCCACCAATGGCACTACGCCCCACATTATTTTCTTATGAAAAGCTTCCTTCTGACTTCTTTTTCCTTCTTCCCTTACAAACTGCCGATTTGGTCTTGTAATCCTGCAGAAAGTCGACAGGATTGCTTGAAACTGATGGCCACTGAAGCCAAGTGCTGCTTAGGGTTTGTAAAGGATGCTTTATTGTGACTGTTAGTAAAGAAAGCACAGTGGTGCCTGAATTGCTATAGATTATCTGTGGTCTTTTACCTTGAAGTCAACAACTTTTATAACAAGAATGAAATATGCCCAGCCAAGGGAATAAAATGAAAAGTGCTACCTCTTAGAAAGGGTCTATTTTTTTTTCTTTTTTTCTTTTTCTTTTTTTTTAGTTTTTTGCGATTTTAGTGTCTTTTGATCATGGTCACGTCCCTCTGCCCATTCCTCCCAGATCCACGCCTCCCACCCCCCACCTTTCCAATTTTACATCCTGTGTGTGTGTGAGTGTGTGTGTGTGTGTCCCCATCCCTAATGTTATTTTGGTTTTTGTTTTTTAAAGGCTGTGAAGGCTGCGAATGCAAAGGTTCCCTTCAAAAGCTATCTTACAAGAAGAAAATACTTGTTACAACAGTGCAAATATGTAAGCAAGCATGACTTGCAGTCTAATGGCGTAAACAATGGAGCAACTGTACAATGGTCGATTCTCCCTCTTCCCACACGCCATGCTTGTCCACTTGGCATTTATCACACTGGTTAGTGGCAAAGATTCTATGTAGAGAATGCAGCCACGCTCATCCTATTAAATAGACCTTAATATAGCTGTATGAAGGTCGTGAACAGATTTATTTGCTTTTGGTGCAAAGAAATAAAGTATGAGAGATGATATTTTCCTTGAGTTCTGGGCAGGCATGGACGTGCCCTGCATATCCAGACGCGCAGAACAGTGGGGTATTGTTCAGCTGTTGTTTAGTTTAAAAATTATCCGCTGGGTTGCTGAAAGGGAGAAGGGAAGGCAACTGAAAGGCTGTGGTGAGTGAAGAGATAAGAGAGGAAGTAATAGAAAAAGGGAAGGGCGAGACTGAAGGCGTCTGGGCTGCCAGGCTGATGGGACACGGGCAGAGACAACGAAGCCTTCACGGCTAAAGGCACAAGTGCATATTTGTGCAAGCAGAGCAAACGGCGACCACAAAGTTGTTTTTGTTGTTGTATGTTTGGTTTTGAGGCTGTAAAGTAGCTATCTTTCCAGGCCCCAAATCCTAAAACCAGAACAAACCCCAACAAAATCTATAGTTGAAGGTGGATGTTGTAGTGAATGCCAGAACTAGAAGTTGGGAGGAGGAGACAGGAGACCAAGGTCACCCTTGGCTACACATGGAATTGGAGGCTAGCCTGGGACAGGTACACGAGACCCTGTTTCAACACACACACACACACAAATATAAAGGAATGTAAAGATGAAAGAGCAAGTGTCAAGGGCTAAGGTATATGTTATCACGAATATGCAATTTATACTGAGATGGTCCAAAGTAGCACACTGGGCAGACAGAGGGATGAACTGATGGATGAGTGGGTAGATACGCTGTAGAGCAAATAAAACAAAGCACGTTGCTATAATAGCTATGGATTTGGGGGAAATGGTCATAAGAAGATAAAAGGGGAAGTATTATTTTTTTTAGATAAACACAACTCTCAAAGAGAGAAAAGGCACACATGAGACCAATCCATAGAGTAGCGTATACCAATTTTCATGCTGAGCACAGGAGATAAACTAAAGAGCTGAAGGCTGGAAGAGAACCAACTAACATTTGAGAACAACAAAATCTGGTTTAAATAGGTGTACATAATTCTGCCCCCAAAGCCAAGAGATCTCAGCTGGCCTGGTGGTGCACAACTGAATTCCAGCACGCAGGAGACTAAGGCATGAGGACTGCCAGTTTGAGTTCAGCCTGGGCTCCATAGTAATGTCCTGTCTTAAAGAAAAAAAAAGTTCACTAACAGAGAACGAAGAAAGAAAATGTGGTGCATATATACAATGTGGAATTGTTTTCAGCCATAAAGAAAAATGAAGTATGTCACTTGTAGGAAAATGGATATATCTATGAACCCATTAGGTAAGTTAAGTCAACCTTTAAGACAAATATCACATGTCTTCTCATTTGCTGGTCCTAGGTTTGATATAAATACTTAATATATGTACAGACAACATGGAAGTAGAAAAGGCATTGTCTAGGCAAAGAAATGGGGCCTCTAGGAGGGAGGAATATGCAGGGGAGGTAGAGGGATACGGGGTATGTCCAAGAAAGACAAATAGCTTGTGTTTCCCCTCATATGTGGACTTCCGGCTAAACACACACCAGGAAGTGGGGGGAGGTGAGAGGGGAAGATAGGGGGTGGAACATGCTCTGAGTAGTATATGAACACATTATAATAAAATGTCATCAATGAATAACACTGATAAAAGAACATTTTTTTCTAAAGACATCATCCAGGCTCTCATACTAAGCTGGTCTGGAAGGTCTTTCCATGGGCTCCTCACATCTGAAAAAAAAAGAATCATTTTCTATGTAAGTCGCTTTGAACGGATTTTCTGTCACTTTCTGGAAAAGCCCTCAAAGCCAGTAACTCCAGAAAATACAGGAATCTTAACTCTGCATAAATAATGCCTCCCCACCCCCAGTCCGAACAAAGTCGTGTGAACCTGTGCTGGGTTTTATTGCTAAGGATATAAAATAAACATGCAACTTTTATTAAAAATTGATTACAGTAAAGTACCAGCATAATATTAACTGCCCAAAATATTTCCAGGGATGTGCTGATAGGAGGAATTCCCAAGAGAAATTTACAAAGCAGCCATTAAGCCAGCTCTGTTTAATGTAGCTGTTCAATTACGTTCTAATTAAGTTCTGCTCTCTTGTGCTCCAATTAAGATAATCCAAAGGCACAGTTAGATGTCAAGGGACCACTTCAGAACATCAGGCCAACATCATGTCTTGTCATTTCAGGTATTTACATGTCTCCTGCATAATCTCTTCCCGAGGAACACAAGCCAGGCCACATAGGATGGGCATGGATGCCAGCTATCAGTGCCTCTTTGGAACCCTGAAGGGCTCTCGTGCCAATCACCTGGCTGATTCCCTGCCTTAGAACCATTTCCTCCTCCTACTCATACAGACCTTGACCAGCCAAGGCAACTCTAAGGGCATGAGATCAGCAGGGCGAACGCTGACTGTGCAGAGGGATACAGAACTCTAGTTCAACAGTAAGACCTTTGTCAGGGTCAAAACGCTTTGCACACCTGGCTGCACGGTCCCATTTCCAGCATATTCAGGAGTCTGGATAGTCCTTCAAGGCCTTCTCTTTGCAGGTAGGTACCACGATGTGGGTAAAAACAAGCTTTGGCAGAAGCTCCCATGATGCACCTCTATAGACCCATCTCCATATGCCTACCCTAAACTGAGTATACTCTTTCTTTCAATGGACCCAGCTCCCAAACAGCTCTTGCTTTTCCTGTGCTGGCATTTGCCTCCTGCCAAGCAAGGTCCCCAATGACAACAGTGACAGTTCATACCACTTGTCACATACCCTTCTTTAACCCTTTCAATGGCCCTGAGGGGATAGGTACTATTAGCATCACCCCATCTAAAAGAACAGAAAACCAAGGCTCACAGGGTAAAGGGCCCCCAAATTTTAGCAGGGTTTGGAGAGGAGGCATAAGACCTTGTCTTCCATCAAGGCACCAGCACAGCCTTGGGGAGCCTTTTCCCCCAGATACTGGACTCATTTCTAGTCTTCCATTCCAGGACTGTGCTGCCTAGTTTTATATGTACTTGACATAACCTAGATTTATCTGACAATGGGGAAAAAATATGCCTCCGTAAGACTGGCTGTAGACAAGTCTGTGAGGTATTGTCTGATTAATGATAAATGTGGGAAGGCGCAGTCTACTGTGGATGGTGCCACCCCTGGGCAGTGATTTGGGTTCTATAAGAAAGCAGGTTGAGCAAGCCTGAGGAACAAGCCAGTGAGCAGCATCCTCCTGGCCCTTGCTTCAGTTCCTGCCTCTGGGTTCTTGCCCTGAGTCCCTGCCCTGTTTCCTGACTGATGGGAAAGCTGTAAGTATGTCCTTCCTCTCCAAGTTGCTTTTGGTCATAATATTTTTTATCACAAAATAGGAACCCTAATTAAGACTTTTCTTTGAGTTAGCTTTGCTGTTTTGTCGTAACATTTCCCTGTATAAGCCAAATACTGAGCTGAGCCTGGATTTAAACAACTTTCCTTACTGAATTCTCACCCATACACTGCTATATAAAGCAACTGGGATCATTTGCACTTCAAAGAGGAAGAGACTAAGGCTTAGGAAGATCAAGGTCACAATGCTTTCAGGTCTGAGGTCACGAATTCTATTTACCACTCTCCTAGTGGCTGTGGCTGAAACATGACAGGTCACAGCTAGATAGCTAGCACATTTAAAACCCCAGCACCCAGCCTGCTGCACAGATCCTGTCTAAATAAAACCCAGTGAATCTCACTCTCCTCATCCTTTTTCCCTCGATGGCTTCTACTGTTCAGACATAAGTTTTCAAGAGAGGACTGGATCTGAGGAGAGTACAGGTCCCGAGGGTCAATCTGTTGCTTTGTTAAATGGTCATGCAGACAAATTACCTCCCAGATATTTGTATCATAGATGGTGCTGCTCTTGACTTTGGTCAGAGAAATTTCTCTTTGTAGTGGTTAATGGTTAGTGCACTGACTCATTACAAGTCCAAGGGCTGACTCTAAGTAACTGAGTTGTCAGCTGTGGTGAGACATCTCTATCAACTGCCTAAGGCTCAAGGAACATTGAGGAAAAGGGACCAGAAAGAATGCCAGAGCCAAGAGACGGGGAGGAGAGCTGTGCAATGCTGAGTTTTGAACCCGACATGGCTATTATCCTATCAACTCACAGCAGTGGCGACCTCTACAAGATCAAGCCAGTCTAAATCCCAGTGTGGATGGAGGAGGACTCTCTGAGGCCCTCCTCCTAGAGGAGTGAGTGGCAGTTGACAGCTGATGAAAGAGGGAGGGTCTCTCCTTTGGAGATATGGTCACTGGTAGCTCCTGCCCCAGTCAATGGCCACACCCCCATGTGCATATGGGTAGCACTAATTGCACTCAGGAGGTCATTAGTAGCACCAACAAAACAGAATGTGAAGATAGAGTGAGGTGGGCAAGGCTGTGGGGGGCTCTGGAAGGATATAGTAGTTTTAGGTGGTATGATAAAAATACATTGTATAAACATATGAAACTTTCAAAGAACAAAAAAAAATATATTTTTAAAAGAAGGCTGGGATACTTTGTGTTTTCTTTTTTTAATTGCTCTGTCTTTGTTCGGTCACAAGCTGTAATTCTAGCAGTCTCTCCACCCTGGAAGGTGTGTTCAGAGTACATATCCACCCTCTGAGCTCATCATTCCTAACAGTTATGCCCTAGGTTTTACTCACATATATCATGTTTTGTTTTTCAAATACTTATTTTCTGCATATGGGTGCTCTATCTGCATGTACACCTGCATGCCAGAAGAGGGCATCAGATCACATTATAGCTAGTTGTGAGCCACCATGTAGTTGCTGGGACTTGAACTCAGGACTTCTGGAAGAGCAGCCAGTGTTCTTAACTGCTGAGCCATCTCTCCAGCCCCCCATATATCATGTTTTAAAAGAGACTATTGGTTGAGAATCCTCTTTTCCACATGCTTGGGACCAGAACTGTTTTGAGTTTCAGAATTTTGGGATCCTTTTGCAAATATCTTGGGATGGAGCCAAGTCTAAACATGAAATTAATTTATGTTCCCTACATACCTTAAGCACACAACATGAAAGTAATTATAGTTGATATTTTTAAATAATCTTACATGTAAGTTTCATAGTATGTGTCTTAGTTAGGGTTTCTATTGCTGCAATGAAACACTATGACCAAAATCAACTTCAGGAGGAAATAAGTTTATTTAGCTTATACCTCCATATTGTAGTTCGCCACTGAAGGAAGTGAAGACAGGAAGGAGCGCCAGCAAGGCAGGAAACAGCTCCAGGAAACAGGAGCTGATGTAGAGGCCATAGAGGAGGGCAGCTTACTGGCTTGCTCCCCATGGTTTGCTCAGCCTGCTTTCTTATAGAAACAGGACCACCGGCCCAGGGGTGGCCCCACCCACAACTGCCTGGGCATACCACATCGATCACTAATTAAATGCCCAACAGGCCTGCCTATAGCCAAAGGGAGGCATTTTCTTTGTCTCTTTCTTTCACTATCTGGTTTGTTTGTTTGTTTGTTTGTTTGTTTGTTTGTTTGTTTTTCCCTGTGTGGCCCTGGCTGTCCTGGAATCTGCTTGGTAGACTAGGATGTCCTCAAACTCACAGAGATCCACCTGCCTCTGCCTCCCAAGTACTGGGATTAAAGGCATGTGCCACCATCATCCAGCTAGAGGCATTTTTAAAATTGAGGTTTCCTGCTCTGATGACTTTAGCTTGTGTCAAGCTGACATAAAGCTAGCCAGCATAGTTTAGAATTTTCCTCTGTGGCATCATGTTGGTGTTAGGGCTGGGGCTGGATCTTGGTTGATACAGTGTTTGCCAGGCATACAGGAAGCCTGTATGATGCCCAATACTATATAAACTGAGTGGTGGCTTATGTCACAACTTCAGCACTCAGGATGTGTAAGCAGCAGGAACAGAAGTCCAAGGCCAGCCTGTGCTAGAGACTACAAGAAGAGAGAAGTTATACATTTTGGGTTTTCACATTAGAGATACTTAGCCTTGGGGTTTAGAATGACAAGAGTCTCTCCTTGTCTGTCTATAATATCTAGAAAGCAGTGTGTTGTGGTACATGCCTGATTTCAATGGATTTTTTTTCCTTAATTCTATCTTAAGCAGGATGTCATCCACCATTCATTTAGGCAAACCTACAGACAAGAAGAGCCATGGGAGAATAACATTCCTCTTACAGATTTTATGTCTTCCACACAGTTAATGTATGTTAAGTATTTTTGTTTTAAAATTCTTTTTATTATTTTATATGTATGGAAATCTTCCTATATGAGTGTCTGTGCATCCTGTGTGGTACATGCCTGGTACCTGTGGAGGGGCTGCATCCCCTGGATCTGGAGTTACAGACAGCTGGGGAATGAAATGAGGACTTACTGTTCCTAGGTATGGCTGAGGAGAGGGATTTTGTTGTAGATTTGAGGGAGAGCACAGCCAGAGGCATCTGGAAGAGTCCAGACTGAACAGGGCCATGAGAAGAGGAGGAGAGCGAGAGAGGAAAGAGGAGAAGAGAGGAGAGGAGAGGAGAGGAGAAGAGAGGAGAGGAGAGGAGAGGAGAGGAGAGGAGAGGAGAGGAGAGGAGAGGAGAGG
>CM052703.1:77955707-77972487 GCA_028551405.1 Uromys caudimaculatus
GAGGAGGAGGAGGGAGAAGAGGAGGAGGAGGAGGAGGAGGAGGAGGAGGAGGAGGAGGGAGAAGAGGAGGAGGAGGAGGAGGAGGAGGAGGAGAGAGAGAGAGAGAGAGAGAGAGAGAGAGAGAGAGAGAGAGAGAGAGAAGAGGGAGAAGAGAGGGAGAGAGAGAGCACAAAAGAGGAGCCGAGAGTGTGCATGGCCACACTGCAGGGTTAAGATAGGAAAATGGAACTGGAGAGGGAAGGGAAGGCCTGGGCTGCAGAGGTTCGTGGCAAGGGGTGTGGTGAGAAGTGCTGAGATGGCCACAGGTGCTGGGTGAGCCCAGAGGCCTGCACACACTTTGGGGTGCTAATAGGCACCCCAGTTAGCCGTTTTTCCCAGGTCTCTTTGGGACCTGACATTTATGAGTCACCATGTAGGAAGTGGAAACAGAACCCAGGTCCTCTGGAAGAACAGCTAGAGTTCTTAACCACTAAGTCATCTCTCCAGCTCCTGCACATTTTCTTTTCAAACATTTTCTTTGTGCTGTGTGTGTGTGTGTGTGTGTGTGTGTGTGTGTGTGTGTGTGTGTGTGTGTGTGTTAGCTGAACAGAAACACACAAATGAACAAATGAACACAGCCAAGGCAGGAAGAACCTTCCAGCCAAGTCCAGCCCCGCTTGCTGCTGATTCATAGACTAAATGGTGAGCTAAATAAACAGACAGTAATTTTAAGCCACTAATGGAAGCTATTTTTGTGGCAGAAAGTTAACTGACGGTGTTTGTGTTTAACAACTGAAACACAACTTTTGGTGCAGGGATGATATCCCCCATCTGGCAGTCGGTCAAGCCCACTACCTCAGCCATCTGGCAGATAGTCATGCCCCCTGCAGACAAAGCTTCAAGCCAGAGGGGGAGAGTCATACTACAAAGCCACTGCCCTTCATTTGTAAGAGAACCCTGGGGTCACCCTTGGGACAGGCCGTTGACTTTGTCTTTAAAGCCTTGTTCTCAAAGCTGGACTTTGATTTTTAGAAACAAAGACAACTTCCAGCCAAGTCTGGGAATGAAGTAATCAATGCCCCCTTGTTAAGAGGAGAACAAGAAAAGAAACACGGCTGTAAAGTTATAATAAGATTGTTCTTGCATGGCTCACAAACTGGGTCTGACAGCAGTTTTAAGAGTTGTCATGGAAACTGTGTTTTCTTTAAAAAATTAAAACCATTAAAAACATTTTTAAATTTGGCATATAGAAATTATATATATTTATAGGTTATCTTGTGGCCCTTTGGTATCTATCTATGTAGTGCATAATGTTCAAATTAAGCTAAGCATCTCTCTGGCTCATTTCTTTGCAGTAATTACATTGCATAATGGGAAGTATTTCTTTCACTGATGGTCATAATGAATGTTGGCTCTGGAACCAGAGTCCTAGGTTCAGACCCTGGTGCTTCTTCTTAGTAGTCTCATGAACTGGGTACCTCTCTGGACCTCAATTTCTTCAGTCACAGAAAGGGGAGACTAAGCCACCCAATAAGAGAGTCACATGATGATAGCAAAAGCCTAGGGGAGCTCAGTAGGTAGTGCTTGCCTTCCACGTAGGAGGCCCAGAGCTTGATCCTCAGCACCTCTTAAAACTGAGCATACTGTAATCTCAGAACTATGGAGCTAGAGACAGGAGGGTTAGAAGTTCAAGGTCAGCCTTGGCTACATACCCAGTTCCAAGCTAGCCTGGGCTACATGAGACCCAGGCTCAAAACACTACCACCACCCAAACAAGATCACAATGTAAAGCAGTGTGTTGGTGGTTTGAATGATATGTCCCTCATATTCCTAGCATTGAATGCTTGGTCCCCAGTTTAGGGAGGCTTAGGGGGTGTGGCCTTACTTGAACTATGTCACTGAGGGCAGGTTTTAAAAGCTTGATGACTTGGTGCCATGTTGAGTTAGCTCTTTCTGTTTCCTGCATACAAGTTTGAGATGTGAGCTCTCAGTTTCCAGCTCCAGTTGCCATATCTGCTTCCTGTTGCCGCCCCCCCCCCCCCCGCCACCCGACATTATAGACTCTCACCCTCTGGAATCATAAGCCCAAAATAAACGCTTCCTTCTTTAAGTTATTACAGCAACAGAAAAGTAACAAAAACAGTCAGCCCCCTAGCTAAGGAGACACTCAGTGACTGTAAGCTGACCTCCTGGGCTGACTCAGAGGGTCCCTGATAGAATATATGCTTACAAAACAGCTCTTACTGTGAGTCATTATTTATTAGTGACTAAAAAATCATGTGACTAATTTGTGGGGTACTAAACCCCCAAATATGAATTTGAGCAGCAAATATGAATTAGGTGCTAAACCCCCAAATATGAATCAGGGCATGGCTGTTGGGATCCATCTGCTGCTGTGATTGCTTTTGGCTTGTTGGGAATTTCTCATCTTTCTAGATGGGAAAGGACCATTTCCTCCATCATCCACTTAAGAGACTCACCTCCTGGAGTGAGTTACTGAGGTTCAGCCACAGGAGAACTGATGGCATGTTGGCTAAGCCAAGGACTGGCTCAGACCTTGTAAATGCAAATAAGACATTCCTTCTTCAGACTGCAGTTTCCACACTTTAAACTGCTAAGAACAAGAGCTACACCACCAGGCTGTTCTCCAGAACACATGGAATCTCATACACAATGAGTGAAGAAGGCTGACCTGGAATAAATCCTCATGCTTGAGAATTGCTGAGAGAGTGAATGTTTGTGCACACACATTACACAACTGTATTTAAGTGTCTCTGTTTCCACCAAATTCTTCGATTGAAATCCTAGCCCCAAGGCAATGGCATGAAGGGGTGAGTCCTTTGGAAAGTGATTAGGTCACATGAGTAGAGCCTGTGAGGGGAACTGAAACAGGCATTTCAAAGCTGCTTTTCCTAAAAAGCATGGTCTCCTCACTTGGCCCACAAAGTAACCAGACATAGGATGTGAGCCTGACATGTCTGTTTTTATCCTGTGTCTGTCTCCTTTACTTTGGCTGAAGGCACAGAGATAAATTACTGTCCCTGATCTCTCCAGTCATCTCATACCTCAATTATCCAATGACAGTGAAGCCACATTGAGAAGCAACAGTAATCAAAGCCTGGGGATAAGAGGGATGCTTATGTAGAACCATAGTGGAGCCAAAGACCAATCAGAGTCCACCTTAACCAGGCCTGCTTGATAATGAATGTCCCCTGTCCTCTGCCCCAGTTCTTTCTCTACTTAAACTTAAATGCTCATGTCAGTATCCCAAAGACAAACGTATGTCCCTGTACTTCTTTTAACTGCTCCTCTTCCCAAGGTGGCAAATGTTGAATAAATCTCCTGTCTCTGCTTTTTACAATCACTTGTCTCTTTAACTGGGACAGGTGGATGTCCCTTTGGGGAGGGGGCTGTGAGAGCCCAGGCTGTTGGTCCTAGAATCTCCAGTTCTGGGATTAACAGCCTCATAAAGAGAGGTCCCATGTTAGGACAACATAGGAAACAGATCAATGGTACCTTCAGAAGAGCACATAGTGCTTGCCTGTAAACCTAGAACAAAAGTGTAGAAGTTGAAGACCATCCTCAGCTACATAGTGAATTAGAAACCAACCTGAGATGCATAAAATCATGTCTTGAAAAAAAAGTTGTGTATGTCAGGGAAGGGAATTGTACTATCTATGAACTGGGAAATGGGCCCTCCCTGAAGCAGGACAGAAAGGGAGAAGATGGATGGATATGTTGGCATACCCCTTTAATCCCAGCACTTAGGAGGCAGAGGCGAGCAGATCTCTGAATTTAAGGTTATCATGGTCTACATGGTGGTTCCAAAACATCCAAGGCTACATAGTAAGACTGTCTCACAAAATGGAGGGGGAGGGGTTGGAGGGGGAAGAGCTAGAGGAGGAGGAGCCATGGGAATGGGAAGAAAGCTAAACCCCTGCTGGCTCAGAATAAAATACATTTACAAATAATGGATAAATCTGTGGCCATACCAAAATAATATTTGATAAACTACTTGAAGGAAAGATGTATGTGTCTCATTCAAGTAAAGATGTCAGCCCATGAGCTGCAGCAAAGTAAATCATGGCAAAAACTGGCACAAACAGGCTGTTTGCCTCATGACAGTTGGGAGCAAAGAGAGTGTGAGAAAGATCACACCCAATGACCTAACTTCCTTCCATTTGTAACACACACGGGGGTGGGGGGCACACATGCAAGTGTGTACTTGCATACACCCTGCCAATCTCCACAGTTTAACTCCATCAAGAAACAGTAGATCCAAGCCCCTGCAGGTCCAGGTATGAAATTACCACTTATAGGGCCTTAGGTAAAGCATTTGACACACAAGCACGAAGACCCAAGTTGGGATTCTTAGAACCCATGTAAGGCTGGAGGCAGAAGGAACTGTATCTGCAGCTCCAGCTCCCCAACCAAGAGGTAAGAGACAGACAGGAGAATCCCCGGAAGCTTGCCAGCCAGGAACCTTGACTTATACAGTGGTGGACAAAAGACCCTGTTTCAAAAAGTGAGAAAGTAAGGACTGATGCCTAATGTCATCTATTGACCTCCATGGGTGTGCTGTGGCACGCCCATACTTATAAACACACAGGTTCATCATACACATATACACACAAAGATTTTTTAAAAGGAAGGAATTGTCTCCTGTGTGTAATAGCTACAGCAGATTAACAAAAGGCTTCCAGCCTCCACAAGGTGCTTAAGTCACTTAATTGCAATCTTCAAAACGGCCTGACAACATTCATCCACTTACCCAGCCATCCGCCCACCCAATAAACATTTAGCTACTTTAGAGCCACACTATGAAGCAAAACAGAAAACAAGGAAATCAAGCATAAATAAGCATAAGTCACCATTTTAAGAACAAACTACAAGTCAGCAATTATTCTTGAACCATATCAAGATAAAATGTCAAGGGTCCCAGTAAGCCATGAATGATGCCACTGTTTCAGAGCCATTTGGATGCGAGTTTGGTGGCTGGTGACAGACAGAAAAGCCCCAGTTGTGTGAGTTGTTTGGTGGCTGCTTGCTGCTCAGTTGAAGCTTCCATGCCCAGTGACAGGATGAGGGGAACAGCTGGGTGGAAAAAGGCAAATCAGAATAGCAGGCATTCCACTTGAAGATGACAAATGTGGAGGCAGAAATAATAGTATTTTTCAACTTTCAAAAATAGTCCAGCCAAAGATCACATAACCAGGGCAGGGAGAAATGGAGAAAATCTTATTTATTTGAGAAATACTAAGGCAGGAAAAGGGAAAAGTGAACATCAATTCGTCTACCTTGGATATATGTGGCACTCAAACACCTGAGCATCCTGGGAGAAGGACAAAATCTAACATTCTTTGGTACCCATGAGAATTACTAAGTAAATATTATTTGCATACTTCCTCCTAGTAACAGAAGGTATTCTGCTATCTCTTTAATAGCTGAGGAAATTGGAAGCTCAGGGTTTTAAGATTTATTTTTGTTTTGTGTGTGTGTGTGTGTGTGTGCACGCGCGCGCGCACGTGTGCGCGAGTGCATGCCACGTGTGTGCAAGTGCCCAAAGAGAACAGAAGAGAGCCTTGGATCCCCTGGAGCTGGAGTTACAGGCAGTTTTGCGCTGCCTGACATTGGATGCTGAGAACTGAACTCTTGCCCCTCTGTAAGAACAAGTGCTCTTAACTGCTGTGCCAGCTCTCCATCCTCAAATTCAGATTCTTTAAGACCACACAGCAAATAGATGGTCAAATGGGAGTCTGGGCTTGCCCTTGACACTGATCTGTCATTGCAGATGAAGACTCTTAAGAACCCACATTTTCTGAGCAGTGGTACCACACACCTTTAACTCCAGCACTTGGGGGGCAGAGGAAGGCAGATCTCTGAGTCTGAAGCCAGCCTAGTTGACAGAATGATCCAGGACAGTCAGGGCTACATAGAGAAACACTGTCTTACAACAACTCTCAATTCTCCTTCCTTCCCCACAGACTCCTAGTCCGGATGCTGGTACTGACATCTCATGTTTAGACATTTTTCATTTACTCAGCCACAATTCATCTGCTGGGTGTTAAAGATGAAATATAAGTTGGCACAGGCCTGCCTCGTTAATCTCTAATACACATAGAAATATCTTGGATTCTTTGAAAGTGGTTCATCATTGCTTGGGGCTGGAAACTGGTTTTTGACCCTTTGTTTCAAAGTTATTCATGAAGCATTAGATAGGCAGCCTTCAATGTGAAATCTTAATTACAGCTCTTTTAGATGGTTTCATACCCTCTGAAGGATGTAAATTAGAAGAACGGCAGCAGAGTGAATGAGAGGACACACTGTAAACACAGCTGCCGTAGGTCCCGAAAGAATTCCAGCCTCTGTTCCACTCTTGCTGTGCCTCTCCAGTTAATCTTGTGGTAAACATCAGATACACAGGACAGAGGTAAGAACAACTTTTCCATAACTCTCCACGCATCACAGGGTTCACTAGTGTCTGTGGCTTTCAGGTTAGGGCCAGGTCCTGGGAGGTTACTCTATATCCATGGTACCAGGGCCCCACGATTCCTTGACTTCACTCACATGTAGATAACCTTGTATATGTGCACCTGTCTGTGCAGCTGTGTGGTATATGCCAGGCTTGCACCTGCCTGTGCAGCTGTGTGGTACGTGCCAGGCTTGCACCTGCCTGTGCAGCTGTGTGGTATATGCCAGGCTTGCACCCGCATGTACAGCTGTGTGGTATATGCCAGGCTTGCACCTCTCTGTGCAGCTGTGTGGTATATGCCAGGCATTGAACTCAGGCACTTATACTTGCATAGTAAGCGCTCTTATTCCCTGAGCCGTGTCACCAGTCCCACCTGCAGATGTGCTGTATAAGTTTGCAGTCCAAGACTCCACTTTGGTCATTTCATTGTTTTATCATATCCCATCCTGTGCTCAATTTAATAAAAGACTACAGCACACTGAATCTACTCCAACCAGCAGCAAGATAAGAAGCACAGAACCAGGGAGATGGCTCAGTGGGTAAAATGCTTGCTGCACAAGCATGAGAACCTAAGATCAGCTCTCCAGGCTGGGCACAGTGGTACACAGGTGTGTAACCCTTATCACTGGGGGCTTAGTGGCTAGCCAGTCTAGCTCAGGGAGGGAGAGAGAGAGAGAGGGAGAAAGGGAAAGAGAGAAGGGGAGGAGAGAGAGAGGGAGAAAGAGAAAGAGAGAAGGGGAGGGGGTTGAGGAGGATTCCAGAAAGGTGACAGAGAGGTCATCTGACTTCTCATTCAGCAGTAAGAGTACAAGGAAGAATAGCAGCCTGGGTGAGCCCTTGCTCCCTGCCCCAGCCACCCCAGCCTCATCCTCACTCCACCCAGCTGCACCGGGCATCTGTTTAACACCACAGAGAGAGGGAAGGGCAGCTCCTAAAGAGAACACAGTCCTAAAGAGAACACAGAGCCAGAGAGCAGAAAGTAAGAATTCGAAGCAGCTTAACCTTTATAACCTAAGGCCAGTAGCCATCTGTTTCCCAGAAAACAGTGGTGAGGAGAAGTGTTGGCACTTCCAGGAGCTATGCTGAGTGCAGCCTTCATTCTGTCTACCAGAAGAGACAGGAGCCCACACTTGGGCTCACCTAAGTTGTCCTCTTCACTCAATAGTGGGTGAACCCAGGTAAAAATGGATCTCCCTGAGTTCTCAGACCTTCCTCCAAGAGGAGTGGGAAGAAAGGGGGCTTAGTTTAGAAAGTTCTTTGCAGAGTGGAATTAGCTGAGGAATGCCGAGCACTTTGGTCTGTACGTGATAGGCTGCCAACAGTGAGTCAAGGTGAGGACAGCCCCTCTCACTCCTGATTATTTCTCCTTCTTCAGTTTTATCTGTTTGAGGTGCGTGAGTGCTTGTCTGTGTGTGTGGGTGGGGGTGTGGAAGTGGGAGGACAGCTTCAGGTGTCATTCCTCCGCAGGTGGCTTCCATCCTGTTTTTTGAGATAGAGTCTCTCACTGGGGCCTGGGGCTTACCCATTTGGCAAGGCAGGTTGACTACATGAGAACATGCCTTCATGCCTGGATTTTACATAGGTGTTTGGGATCAAACTCAGGTCCTCGTGCTTACACAGTGTGAGCATTTTATTGGCTGAGCCTCCTCAGCAGTCCCTCTATTTCCAATGGCTACTACAGCAGCAGACAAAAAAAGGGGAGAGCTGTGATACTGGAATTGCTGTCACACATCTCTGTCCTTTTTGGTTTACAGTCTATCTCAGGAAAGCTGCATGCTAATGAAGACACTGTTCACTGTGGCCTGGCTGCGTGTGGAGGAGCAAAGTAGGGGAAAGCCTCGAAGTGCCTCAATTTGAAAGCACAAGGCCCATGCGGCCAAACTCAGTTTCCTACAACACAATGTGGAGACAACACATTGCACCTTCATGTGGGTAGAAGAGACAACACTCCTGCCCCCCTCTATACTCCAGTACCCCAGATGATGGCTGACTTAGGAGGAAGACCAGTGCTGGGGTTTGGCTTTGCTGAGCAGACATGCAAGCTGAGAGACAGAGTAGAACTGCTCAGGATCCAGCAGGTACTTGATGAAGACAGAGAAGCTTCTAGATATCAATGAGGTATTGCTTGTTCTTAGTTAGGGTTTTACTGCTGTGAACAGACACCATGACCAAGGCAACTCTTATAAAGGGCAACATTTAATTGGGGCTGGCTGACAGGGTCAGAGGTCAGTCCATTATCATCAAGGTGGGAGCGTGGCAGCATCTAGGCAGGCATGGTGCAGGCAGAGCTGAGAGTTCTACATCTTCATCTGAAGGCTGCTAGCAGAATACTGACTTCCAGTCAGCTAGGATGAGGGTCTTATAGCCCACACCCATAGTGACACACCTACTCCAACAGGGCCACACCTTCTAATAGTGCCACTCCCTGGGCCAAGCATATACAAATCATCACAGTTTGACAGGTATGAATGAGACCCTCTTTTTCTTTCCCCTGAAGTTATCAAATAAATAACCCAATTCATTCATTCAGTCATTATAGAATTGGCTCTCCCTGCCCCCATCCCTCCTTGGACTAGGACCCAGTGCTGAGTCACACCAGGAACCTAGAACGAGGGGGAGGTCACATCTAAGATGCACTTATTGCACATGACACTAAGTTGATACGGAGTTAATATTTATTGAGATCTCCGAAGGTTCTGAACCCTGCACAAGCAGCCTTGTTTCACCATCATCAGAAGCCCTGGGGCAGCACTTGTGCTCAGTTCACAGGCATGGAGACTGTGCTGACTCAGAAGATGAAAGCCATTGCCTTCTTAGAGGTTCACTTCAGGGTCTATGAGACAGATCAGTCCCAGCAGCTATGGCACTTTTCCCCCTTTGGTGCTGGGGTTTGAACCCAGGGCCTTGTACATGCTCAGGAAAGGCTGTACTACTGGCCTGTACTCTCGGCCCTTCTTAAATTTCTTTTTTAAGACATCTTCATCCCAAGCTGACAAGACCAGTGCTCACCTTGTCCTAAGAAGCTGAGACAGCAGATGTGAAGCATCATACCTGTTAGAGGGAGACTTCAAATTATGGAACTCTAACACCAGAGACTCGCTCTTCACCAAGGCCTGACTTACTAATGGAACTCTAACACCAGAGACTTGCTCTTCACCAAGGCCTGACTTACTGACTGTTAATTACTGTTAGGAAACCAGGCTGGGCCATTTGCTGGCCACTGAGCTTTCTCCCACTCCTGACTAAAACTTTGGAACAAACATCTTGCTCCCTCAGCTGTCTAGGGCTTCTCTCTGGAGTATAAGTCCAACAGAATGGCCTTCCAAAAAGAAGGTGTTGACCAGAGACATAGTAACAACTGTGCATCTTTAACATCCAATTGTGTTGTGTGCACTCATGGAGGACCAACTCTGTGCTCACCATGGGCTGGGTAGAATATTTCTCAACATTGAGAAGTATAAAACCAAGATAGGGAATCTGTCCTCAGGATACTTAAAATAGCTGGGGAGGCAGGCATGTATAAAATTAAATATATGTGGGTTAAGAATGTCTTAATTAAAGCTCTCTGAATTTACCATAGAATGAGGAACAGATGAGTTCCCTGAGATCTGAGAGCTGGGATCAGTTGCCTCTCCTTTGGCCTCCAGGGAACTGGAAGCCTGAGAGATGTGTCCCACAGCTGAGTCTGGAAAACAAGTAGCACTTAAATATGCAGAAGAGATGAGCGCAAGGAGTGCTTTCTAAAATAAGGAGGAACAAATGTACAGAGGCCCTGAGGTGGGGAGGCTGGTACTGGGTGGGGGCCTGTTTAGCTTGGGGGTGTACATTGCCTAGGAAAGAGCCAGAGAGGGAAGGAGGGGAGAAAGGAGGAGGGTTGGAGAGGCCTTGAGAGCCAGAATGGGGGCTCTTGGCTTCATCATGTGGATGTGCCATTGTTAAATGGTATGGTAGCCCACGTGTTCAAGGTGGTCCCTGTGGTGGTGCTACTGTGAGAGCAGGATCTGATGGGAAGTCAGGGCACTGGGTGTGACATCAAAGGGGACCGTGGAGCTCCAACACCTTCTCTCTGCTCTCTAACTTGTGGTGTGAGTGGTTTCACTCTGCCATCTGCTGCCACTATGCTGTGCTGCCTGGCACCAAACAACAGTGAGCTGATGGTGCAGGAGAACTCCAACACTGAGCCAAAAACTAACTCACCTTTCCTCTTTACTAGTTGATTATCTCGGGTATTTCACTACAGTGACAGAGAGCTAAGGTATTATGCTTTGTCGACTCCTACCAGTAGGGTAGGGAATACCACTCAGTTGGTAGAGCATAGCCTAGCATGCATAAAACTTGGGTTTTTAGCAATGCTTAAAATCAGACATGGTAGCACACATGTGTGGTCCCAGCACTCAGGAGGTAGAAGCAGGAAGATCAAAAGTTTAAGGTAATCCTTGGCCACAGAGTAAGTCTGGGGCCAGCCTGGCCTACATGAGGCCCTGCCTCAAGAAACAAAATGGAAAACAAACAAACCCACAAATAGGACCAGTGCTTTTAAGTTATTGTTCCTTCAAGTGAAGACACAATTGCCACGGGGAGCCTGCCAGGAGGAACATTATGTTACATAGCTCCAAGGGATGACTGGGGAAGCCAGCATAGGAGCCAGTCACAGTAAGGAGACAAGGGGAGAGGGTAACATTGAGGTCACAGTAAACAAAAGTCAAACATCTTATTGAGCACATGGAAACTACCTCCACAGCATAGAAAAGGACCAGTTTGTCTCAGACAGTGACCCTCTGGGGTCAGAAGGCCAACCATGTGGTAATGCCATTGACTGTGACTATATTTACAGACCACAGGCTTTGTCAACTGCTTGTACCATGATTACTGCCTACTGTCTAAGTGCCATTTTAAGTCATTTCATCTGAACTGGAATCAGCTCTGTTATTCTCCTTGGACATACTGTGGAGCTCTGCATCCTTCCCTTTCACATCCACAGGACACAGACAATACTAACTCAAAGAAACTCCTGGGGCCGATGTGAGCACTGAAATAAAGTTTGACGAAGCTCTTAGTGAAGAGCCTGGTGCGGAGGAGTGAGCGCTCCACCAACAGCTGGTGTTGATACTTGTTTATCCTCTTGTGGGTGCTGTGGACCACTGTCCTCAAGCACAGTGGCCACTGCCATCTCCATGAGAGCAGCTAAAACCACCCACAGGACAGCCTCAAGGTCGGGCATGTTGTTTCTTCACAGAAGGAGGGGCTGGGAGGGTCACTCCAGCCACTCCTTCCAATACCTCCCTCTCCTAAGCTGCAGGTGCTAATGTATATATGTGTGGAGGGTTAACTGAAAGGGAGACACTGTCTATACAGCTATGGGGAAGTTGCCATCCATGGTGGGGTGACATGTTGCACTGCTTTGGGGTCATCTACACTCCTGTTAGTAACTCCTTATCCATATTCTGTAAGTAAACTCAATAAACGTTGGTTGGCCAAGTTGAACTTTGGTGAAATCATTACATTGGTTGATCATTGATTCCCTATCTGGGGTGAGTAGAGTGTTTGTGCTGCCCTAGGGAACGTTCACAAAACAGTGGGGGACATTCAAAAGTCTAGATTTCAAACGTGTGTGGGAAACAGCCCTCAGAATCATCCTGTGAGAAGCAGAGAAGAGGAGCCCAGACGGGCTCTGTGCAGGCTGTGACAGGATCAGTCCGTGGACTTAAGTCACTCGGGCACAGTAATAAGTGTGTTTTCTGAGCACTTGATGCATATCAGACCTCTCCCAGAGAAGCTAGCACAGAAGCTGGAAGTAGTGGCAGAGAATTTTCATACCAGCTGAGGAGGTGAGGCAGGAAGATCAGGAGTTAAAGATAAGGACTTTGAAGATAGCCTGGGGTACATAAGATCCTTTTTAAAAATAAACAAGCTGCCAGGCAGTGGTGGCGCACGCCTTTCATCCCAGCACTTGGGAGGCAGAGGCAGGTGGATTTCTGAGTTCGAGGCCAGCCTGGTCTACAGAGTGAGTTCCAGGACAGCCAGGGCTACAAGAGAAACCCTGTCTGAAAAAAACCAAAATAAATAAGTAAATAAATAAATAAACAAGCAAACTACAAAGCAAAACAAAAAACAATAACAAAATATAAGAACCCGTCCTAAAACCTCCAAACCTAAACCAACCATCAAAAAGTTAGCAAAAAATGGAGGAAGGAGAGGCCAGGGGAACAAGATCAATCCAGAGGCAAGTAAGAAGTAAGCACAGGGGGCTGGAGAAATGGCTCAGAGGTTAAGAGTACTGACTGCTCTTCCAGAGGTCCTGAGTTCAATTCCCAGCAACCACATGGTGGCTCACAACCATCTGTAATGAGATCTGATACCCTCTTCTGGTGTGTCTGAAGACAGTGATGTACTCACATAAAATAAATGAATAAATAAATCTTTAAAAAAAAAAAAAGAAGTAAGCACAATGTACTGCTAGCTGTCATTGTCAACTTGACACAAGTCAGAATCATCTCAAATCAGTCTTAATAAGGAATAATCTATACCAGATTGGGCAGTGGGCATGTCTGTGGAAGACCCAGCCCATTGTGGGCAACACCATTCCCTAAGCAGAAGCTTCTCAACAGTATGAGAGAAAAAGCTATCTGGAAGCATTGATTTCTTAGGGCCTAGATGCATTGATTTCTCTCTTAATGTGGGTATGGTAAAAAAAAGAACTGCTTCAAGATCCTGTATTGTGACTTCTCTGCTGTGATGGATTGGAACCTGGGATCATAAGCCAAATAAACCCTTTCCTCCTCCACTATGTTGCATTTTGTCAGGGTATTGTCACAGCAACAGAAATGAAAGTAGGACACAAAGAGTTAAACAGCACTCACGACAAACAGGACAGAAGAACTAAGAGACCTGCTTGATGCCAAATTGCCCAGGAAAAGGGTAGGCAAGATGTCCAGGCATCAGAAAACCTCTCAGGGGCCCAGGTGGCCAGAGAGTTGGCCGTGCATGTACATTTATATAGTACTAGATGCTGTGGCAGGGCAGGGGGCAGGTGGCCCATGCTCGGGCTTCCTTGGCAAAGGGGTCATTTTTGAGAATAGCAACCCAATGATCATGCCTGCTATTGGACTGAAATGAATAGCAAGAATTTTAAAATGTGGACATCCCACCAAACCACTGACCTCAAAACATTTCTCTCTCTTTGCTTGGTGAAGCAGGTTGGCCATTCCAGGGAGCAGAACTGGAAAGATGAACATTTCCAGATAATCTCTCGGAGAACCTGAAACAAAAATATCCCCACTGAAAACAGCAAAAGATCCAGGTTCATCTGATAAAGATATTTATTGCTTAACAGAAAGAGAGGAAGGAGGTAGGGAAAGGGGGAGGGAGGAACAGAAGGAGGGAGACTGAGGGAGAGAGAGGGAGAGGGGAGGAGGGAGAAGGGGAGGAGAAGAGGAAGAGGGAGACGGAGAGACAGAGGGAGAGAGAGAGGTTGAGATTTCAATGTTGCCTCCATCTGGGCTGGGGCTATAGTGTCTCAGTGGACAGAGCGCTTGCCTAGCATTTAGGAAACCTTTGCTCCAATCTCCAGCACCCAATAAATTGCATGTGAAGGTGCAGGCCTACAGTCATAGCACTCAGATCAAAAGTTCCAGGCAAGCCTTAGCCATATAGAAAGTTCAAGGCAAGACTGGGATACAGGAGACCCTTCCTGAAAAACAAAAAAGTACCATCTATTCAATAACACGATCTTGGCACCATACAGCTGAGTACAGCACAGAGGCCAGTGTCTGCAGAAGACTGTGAGCATGAGAGCGTGACAGGAACAGAGGCTAGAGAGGAGCTGGGATAGGGGGAACAGCAGACGGAGCCTTACAGCCACATTAACAGTGGCAGTGCCTGACTGGGACCCAGAGCAGAGGGCACAAAACAAGGGAAGGAGTAGAGGGAGGCCTGATGAGCCAGGACTCAGGTGGATCTGCAGGCTGGACCTGGAGACCTGGCAGCAGGACACTCTTCTACTCTGTACATCTCTTTACCCCTCCTGCCCCTAGCTTTGTATTTAATAAAGAACCACAGTCCTTGCTAGTATTCTCTCTGCTACATGTTATCCTTGGAAAGAATCAGCAATTCCACAACATTGTTCTTAGAAATGAGGATTATGAGGGAGATAGTTTAGCTTGGGACCTGAGTTCAACACCCAGAACCAATGTGACCAGAGCCAGGTGTGGTGGTGTGGCCATGTAATCCCAGTGCTAGATCCCAGTGCTAGGGAGCAGGAATCTCTGGGGCTCCCTAGCCAGCCAGCTTAGCCCATTTCGGGAGCTTCAGGCCTGTCTTACGAGACAAAACAAAATGAAAAGACCAACACAGACTACTATGTGGTTTCCCCTGACATGTCTGACCTCCCAAACTGCAGAAGATAAAGGCTTGCTTCCTTACTTACAGGTCTTGGGCTCGACTGTTTCTGTCTTCTTGGGAGGACAGGGCACAGGAGGCATCACCGGAAACTGGTGCACTGGGAGGTAGTGCTCCATGTTGAAGCCATGAGGAACCAGTTCCTCCAAAGGTGCGACCTACAGGTGGTGGGGGCAGGGAAGTGAATTCTGAAACAGCTCTGATCATTGGATTTTCCTTTTATAATTTTAAGATTCAACTTATTTATATTTATATGGGGTAGGGAGCATAGACTCATGCCATAGCACACATGTGTAGGTCAAAGGACATGTGGAAGTTGGTTCTCTACTTCCACCATTTGATGCAGGTTGTCAGACTTAGCAGCAAGCACCTTTACCCATAGAGCCATCTTGCCAGCCCTTGGTTTTCTATATTATTGTTATTATTATTATTATTATTATTATTATTATTATTATTATTATTACTACTACTACTACTTACTACTACTACTACTACTACTACTACTACTACTACTACTACTACTACTACTCTTTTGAGACAGGGCTTCTCTGTGTAACCGTGGCTGTCCTGGAACTTGATTTGTAGACCAGTGTGACCTTAAACTCAGAGATCAGCCTGCCTCTGCTTCCCAAGTGCTGGGATTAAGGCATGCACCACCATGCCTGATTTTCTTTTATAATCTTTATAATCTTACTAGGGAATGAACTTCTGTATCAAATGAATAGGTTGGGGAACATTCTGAATACAAATGTTCATTTCCCTTCCCTCTTGGGATACTTTTAAATGAGGGAAGGGGATGGGTATTTAGCTTGGTCATAGAGTATTTGCCTAGCAAGCATAAGGCCCTGAGTTTGTCCTATAGTCTTAGGGGGAAAAGACAAAATTAAATGGCAGTGAAGTTAGAAACCCTTAGTGGGGTTAGGAAGTCTGCAGGGAGACCATCTGTGGGTGAGACATTGGTCAACAGACCAGAAAAAACAAACAAACAAACAAACAGGAGGCTGGGAAGTTGTTACAGCTCTTGTCTTGCAAGTATAAAGAGTAGAATTCAGAACCCATGTCAACGCCAGGTGGCTATGGCAGCCCACCTATAACTCCAGCCTCTGAAGGAGGAGACAGGATGCCCAGAGCAAGTGGGCTAGCAAGGCTGCATCAATGAGCTCTGGGTTCGATCGAGAGACCTTCCGCAATTAAAAATTGCAAGAGTGATAGGATGATCCCTGACACCAACCTCAGACTTCCGCAAATGTGCACCACACACATGTACCTGTGCATAAACAGGGATGAAGCCAGTGTGGATGAGCAAGAGAGAGAGTGAGGGAAGCCACTGAAGGAAGCAGCCCTAGAGGGGACAGGGCCTTCTTTCCAGTAGAATTCCAAACGGCTTGGCACTCAGACTTGCTGGGCATTACAGGGATGAGAGGGGAAAAAGCAAGCCACTCAGAGGGCCAAGTGAAACATGGCTGCTGCCCACGTTTCCCCATGGGCTGTTGTTCCTTTTTGACGTTCAAAACATTTTCCTTCACACCAGCATGTCCTCTTGGCTCCCCAACCTCCCCAATGGCTCTTCTCTAAACAGATAAAATAAAGGTTGGCAAGGAGAATTCCAGTGGGCACCCAAACACTCACTTCTGATTAAGAGCACTACTGCCCAACACCAAGATATGGACCCTGTTCCTGGCCACCCTGAGGAAGTCTTCCAGAGGCAGCCACTCCCATGAGCAGCTGGGTTTTTTTTTATTATAGAAGATATCGGGGCTGGAGAGATGGCTCAGCGGGTAAGAGCACTGACTGCTCTTCCGAAGGTCCTGAGTTCAAATCCCAGCAACCACATGGTGGCTCATAACCACCCATAATGAGATCTGATGCCCTCTGCTGGGGTGTCTGAAGACAGCTACAGTGTACTTACATATAATAAATAAATAAATAAAT
>CM052703.1:77972987-77983158 GCA_028551405.1 Uromys caudimaculatus
AAAAAAAAGAAGATATCCATCCAGAAAACAAAGCCATGTGCACAACAGTACAAGGAAAGCATGCCAGGTGTGATGGCTACTTTTAGATGCCAATTTAGAATTTAGAATGGACGAAGACACTCTCTTCTAGAGCTCCATTTCCTTCTTTTGTACCTGGATTTGACACTGAGACTCCCTGGAACTTGCACCTACTGCCCTCTGAGTCTTGGACCTTTGCATTCGGACCTCAAGCTGCACCATCAGCTTTCCCGTTTCTGATGCCTTCAGCCCAGGAGTAAGCAACACTTCTGGCTGGCTTTCTGGTTCTCTAGCTTGCAGACAGCCTGCTGTGGGATTGTGCAGCTTTAGTAATGTGTGTGAGGTGACTCACTAATGACCTTCTTGTCATCTATCTATGATCAATTAACTATCTATCATCTATCTATCCATCTACCCAATCATCTATTGGTTCTGATATTCTGTACAGCTCTAAGGTACTAGGCTATACAGAAAAATACTCTCAGGCTCCCATTTAAAATTGTATACAACCAAAGCTCTCTACATAGATCCAGAAAATCAACAGCATAAAAACCAATGATTAAGAATTATAGCTATGGAAGGGCATGGTGGTACACACCTATAATCCCACCTAGCACCTAGAAGGCAGAGTAAGAAGGATCACAAGACCTTGTCTCAAAACAAACTAAACTAAACTAAACTAAACTAAACTAAACTAAACACAAACAGAAAAGGCAAGCAAGATGATGGTGCACACCTAGCACTAGCATTCTGGAGACTGAGGCAGGAGAATCAAGAGTTTAAGGTCATCTGAACTACATATGGAGTTCCAGGCCAGCCTGGTCTCATCTATATAGTGAAACCCTGTCTAACAAACAAAAACTAAAACCAATAAATAGAACAACATCCCTAGAAAAGTAATTCTTTTCTAGGAAAGAGAAGACAATTAGCACCTACAGAGAATTTTGTATAAGAATTGCATCCCAGCAAAAATAAGATGTTAGAAAAAGGAACAGCCACAGAACAAGAAAGAGTTTTAAATGCAAGAATCTTTCAAAGACTACTACAATAATGAAGATTACTCAGAATCTACAGAATTCAGCCTAAGTTCCATCCATGGGACCTTGCCCAAGTCCCTTTACTTCTCAAGTCTTAAAAACACTTTTAAGGCTGTCAAATGTATGCAATTCCAAGGTATATTTCCAAGGGGACCCCCTTCCTGGCTTCTGGTCCTCTTTCAGCAGAGTGAAACCCACTCTATACCTTCCCTGTCACTACACAGATCTGCTGTGTGATCCATTGTAAACACTTTTTAACAGTGTGAACTAGTCACGAGGAGCACATGTCCCATTTAAGAGAAGCTATCCCTAAGGCTCAAAATGTATATAGGATTTTTTTTTTTTTAAAGCAATTCAATTTTCAGAAGAACCATGTCTTGGGTTCTAGCTCCCGTCTCCCCTTTCTCCCTCCCAAGCCAGGATGTGACTCTTGGGGCTATTTGTGCTGCTTTCACTGAGGCCTGGGCAATACTCACCGAACCATGTCTCGGGTTCTAGTTCCGGTCTCCCCTTTCTCCCTCCCAAGCCAGTGTGTGACTCTTGGGGCTATTTGTGCTGCTTTCACTGAGGCCTGGGCAGTACTCACCGAGCTCACTGTAACCGCAGCTTCCTGCTTCACTTTATATCCTTCTGGAAAGGTAGGTATCTTAGCTTCATACTCTAAAAGGAGGGGGGAAGTGTTCAATTCCACACTTCACTGATGTTTATGACATAATTTCCTTCTTGGAATAAAACATATTTAAGTTTATTTCAGTTGGTAGTTTACAGAAATGAACACAACTGCTCATTGTAGGTTATTGCTTTAAATGTACTTATTCTCTTTGGCACAATACTGGGATCGAACGCAGGGCTTTGTGGCTAAGTGCTCTCTTGCTGAGCTATATCTCCAGCCCTAGCAGGTGGTTTTTGGGTTTTTTTGTTTTGTTTTGTTTGTAATTTAAGATGAGTAATATGTTTGGTTCCTTGCATGAAAGTCAAGGCTTTATGTTAGAGTACCAGACTTCCCCAGATGCTACCACTTCAGACTTTGCCCAAACATTATGGTAACTACATGGCATAAGCAGAAGAAGTCAATGCTAAGGAAGATGCCAATAGTGGTGGTATGAATGAGAATGACCGTCTTAGGGTTTGTATTGCTGCGACTAAACACCATGACCAAAAAGCAAGTCGGGGAGAAAGGGTTTATTTGGTTTATACTTCCATATCACTGTTCATCATTGAAGGAAGTCAGGACAGGAACTCAAATCAGGGCAGGAACCTGGAGGCAGAATTAGGGAGGTGTGCTACTTAGTGGCTTGCTCCCCATGGCTTGTTCAGCCTGCTTTCTTTTACAGCCTGGGTCTTATCCCAGGACCACCAGCCCAGGGGTGGCACCACCCACAGTGTGCTGGGCCATCCCCCATCAAACACAAATTAAGAAAATGCCTTACAGCCTGATCTTATGGAGGCATTTTCTCAAATGAGATTCCCTCCTTTGAAATAACTCTAGTTTGTGTGTCTAGTTGACATAAGACCAGCCAGCACAACTGAACCATTGTCAACTTGACACACAATCATAGCACTATTAAGCCATAACTTATTTTCTTATTTATCCCCAAGAGCTCTTTAAAAGTTATCTTTTACAAAGAATCACAGTCTTTATGAATCAAAAACATTAAAATTTCATTCCCTTTAAAACATTCAATCTCTAAAAATCCAAATCTTTTAAAATTTCAGTTTTTAGCTGGGGGCTCTTGTAAAAATCAAAATTAAATTAAATTAAATTAAATTAAATACTTTCTTCAAGTGGTAAGAACCAGGGCACAGTCATGTTCCAGGATACTTGAACCTATTTCTAGTTAGGGCATGACTCAGCCCTAAGCACACACCTTGAATCCCTATGGCTGGAATATAGACACGCCCTGAGAACTCACCCATAATCCCAAACAATGATGGTAAAATTAGTTTGTGAAGAAATCACCCATTTTTTAAAGCAGTGTCTAATTGAGTGGCAGGAAAAGTGATGGCTCAGAGAAAGATCTGACAGACTAGCTCAACTCTCACAAGGAGAGAGGGGAAAGGGAAGTGACTCAAGGAAGAGACAGACAGTACAGGAGGGAGACAGGATAGAACAGGAATACAGTAGAGTTCCTGAAGAGCAGTGCAGTAGAGTTGTGAGGGAGAAGGAGGCAGGTTTACCAGGAGAGTGTTACAGAGACAGATGAAGAGAGAATAAGCTAGACACAAGTAAAGACTGAATGAGCAAGAGAATGAGGAGGAGGCAGAAGATTAGAAAATATTTCTAGAGTTAGTTTAAGGTGAAGCAGAGCATTCAGAGGCTGAGAGAAAAGCCAGCTTGAATCAGTCAGCTGGGAGAGGAGTTTGAGCCAGAACAGATGAGTTAAACCAGCCATCTAGAGTTCAGAAAGAACTAGAAAGGCTGAGCTTATTCATCAGCAAGTCTCAGAGGCTAAAAAAATGCTAGGCCTAGATTAGATTGTATGGAGGCTTAGATGCTTCCAGGACTAGGCCTAGGTTAGCAGACTAAGGTGGTAAACTTTGGGGATGACAATTTCTTTAGAATAAAAGATACTTTTACACAGTCACACTCTGAAGCAAGCAAAACCAAACTCGAACAGTATAAATAGCTTACTGTCCTATTAGCTAGGATCTCCCCACAATCTTCTGGGTTCCTCCAAGGAGCTTGAGTCACTTCTCCAGCTCTGCCCTTTGCAGTACACATGACCTGTCTTCTAGGCTCCAGCTGGCTCCATTCCACCACTGCTGCTGTTCATGGTGGTCATCCTATGGTACTGGCATCTCCAAAACACTGGGGTCTTTTGCTGTAACTGGTGCTGCACTTTCACCTGTAGCCTGTCATAGGCTCTCTTCATGGTGCCAAGCCTCAACTTCTCTGCATGACCCCTTCAAACCAGTACCAGCTGAGTAACTCTTACACTACCAAGTTCAGCAGCCAGTGTGAGGTACAACCTTATCGCCTCTGAAACCCAGCTTCTCTGTGCTCTCAAGAAACATTTCCCAAAAGATTTCACCTCAGTGATGCTGCCCCCCCTTTTTAAAAAAAGGTTTATTTACTTATTTTATGCATATGAGTACACTGTAGTTGTCTTCGGACACACCAGAAGAGGGAATGAGAGTCCATTACAGATGGTTGTGAGCCACCATGTGGTTGTTGAACTCGGGACCTCTGGAAGAGCAGTCAGTGCTCTTAACTGATGAACCATCTCTCCAGCCCCAATGCTGCTCTCTTAATTTCCATTCAGTTCTCAGCTCCAGCCCACAAGCAACAAGCAAAGCAAAGGCTTTGCTTTAGTAACTCTGGTACCATGTTATTCACAATGATTCTTCAGCCCCAGTTAACCAGAACTGCAGAATTTTAAATCAAAATAGCAATTGTCCCTGAAAGAGTCTTTAAAGTTCCCTCTAAAATTCACAAGCCAAGCCTGCAGTGCTCTCAGCATTCATATCTTCAAAGCTCCCACAGAATATCCTAATGAGAGCTCATTAGGATTGGGGCTTTTCTAACCCCAAGTTCCAAAGGCCTTCCACAATCCTCCCCAAAACATGGTCAGGTCTGTCACAGCAATACCTCACAGTCCTGGTACCAACTTGTCTTAATTAGGGTTTTTATTGCTGTGATAAAACACCACAACCAAAAAGCAAGTTGGGAAGGAAAGGGCTTATTTGGCTTACACTTCCAGATCACTGTTCATTATTGAAGGAAGTCAGGACAGGAACTCAAACAGGAACCTGGGGGTAGCAGCTGATGCAGAGGCCATGGAGGGGCACTGCTTACTGGCTTGCTCCCCATGGCTGGTTCAGCCTGCTTTTTTATAGAACCCAGGATGGCATCACTCACAATGGGCTAGGCCCTCCCCTGTCAATTACTAATTAAGAAGATGTCTTACAGCTGAATCTTATGAAGGCATTTTCTCAATTAAATTTCCTTCCTTTCAGATAACTAGTTTGTGTGTCAAGTTGACATCAGACTGGTGAGCATACCTCCATAAGCCTGTATTTTTGAATGCTTGGTCACAGTTAGTAAAACTGTTTGGGGAAGGTGTGGCCTTGCAGGAGAAGGTGTGTCATGAGATGGGCTTTGAGATTTCTAAAGCTCACACCAGGCCCAGTCTCTCTTTGAGTCCAACTTGTGTATCGAATATAAGCTCTCAGCTACTGCTCCAGGGCCATGCCTGCTGCCAGGCTCCCCATCATGATGGTCACAGACTCACCCTCTGACACCATAAATAATCCCCCAATTAAATGCTTTCTTTTATAAGTTGTCTTGGTCATGGTGTCTTCTCCCAGAAAAAGCCAAGACAGCACACATGGAACAGAAATAGACTTGTAGAACATCCCACTCAAATTCTATAGGGTAGTTAGTGACAACCAAAGCTGAGGAAAGGACAGAGACGCTACTGGACTACAACAGTTGCTTCCCAGAAGGAATGAAGAAAAACAACAAAGTGGCAAAAGCAATGTTTTCAAGGCCATTGCAAGCTCATGTTGCAGCAATGAGGTAAACTTTGTTTTAGGCAAGGTGGTACTGACCAAATGTATTCACTAGTTTGCTATCACTGTGATTAAAACACCATGACCAAGGCAATTTATAGCAGGAGGGGTTTATTTGCCAGAGGGCTAAGAGTATGCCATAGCATGGAGGCACAGCAGCAAGCAGCAGGGATAGAAGATGGTGAAGAAGCTCAGGTCCCACGTCCTGACCTTCAAGGACTGAGCAGAGAGAACATACTGTGCATGCTATGGGGCTTTGAAACCTCAAAGTCCATACTTCCTTCAACAAGGTCACAGCTCTTAAGCTTCCCGACAGTGCCATCAATTGGGGACTGCGTGTTCAAACAATTTGCCAGATAGTAGACAACTTCTCAACTTTTTATGAAGTACCTAAGTATCAGCTGGGAGACAAGTACACCAGTGCATAGGTTGTGAAAAAAATTAACTGTGTTTATTTATTTGTGTGTGGGGGGGACATACACATCACAGTGCCCATGTGGAGGTCAAAGGACAACTTGTTGGCGTCAGTTCTCTCCTTTTATCATATGAGTCTAAGAGATCAAATTCAGGCCATCAATTGGCAACAGTGTCTTTACCTACTGAGCTATCTTGCTGGCCAGATCATGAGTTATTTTGATTCCTAATACCTGATAACCTGTTAACGGTTGGAGCAGTCCCCATGCGTACTACGGAGAGGACATGAAATTTGTAGGAGGTAGGACCTCTTAAAGCATTGTAATGTTCAGGTCACTTCCTCTGTTGTTTTGTTGTTGTCATTGTTTGTTTGTCTGAAATTGGGTACTAGGCATTGAACCCCAAGACTAACACTTGGTGGGCAAGTGCTCTCTTTACCACCGAGCCCACTTCCTCTGTTAGGCTTCCCATTCATGAGGAGAATAGTTTTGCTTTGCTATATGCTCCTACCATGATACTCTGTGCTAAGGGCCTAAGCAACATGACTACTGGAGTTTGAGTGAGAACTGCCCCCACGGGTTCATGTAGCTGAACTCCTGCTTCCCAGCTGGCGGTGCTGTTTGGGAAGTCTATGGAAACGGGAGGTACAGCCTTGCTATAGGAAGTACATCATAACCTCGTCCAACTTCCTGTCCCCAGCCCTTGATAAATAAAACATGATTTTTCTACTTCCTGTTTCTGCCGGCTTGCCTTCTCTGCCTCCATTATGGACTCTAGCCTTCTGGAACCATAAGCCCATATAAATCCCTTTCTCCTCTAAGTTGGTTTGGGTCAAGGTATTTTGTCGCAGCAACAGAAAAGTAAACAATGGCCAACCTATCATGAATTAAATCTTTCAAAACAGTGAGGCAAAAGAAACCCTTTCTCTTTGTAAGACTATCATTTCAGATATTTGACAGAAAGTTCACGAGCAAACCCCTCCTTCATCTTGTAAACATGTGCTCCAGGATGTTCCTAAGATGCCTATATCCACACAGCACCAAATATTTTATACATTATATTCTTTCCTATTCCTAATACCTCTTTCAAGGTTGACTTCATAATTAGAAATATGAAGACATTAACAGCAATAACAGCAAAGCAGAGAGTTGTAACACTATATTGGGACATGTTATTTAAACCTTTGTTTACTTCTGGAATTGTTCAGTAAATAATTTTGGACTACACCTATTAATGACTAACTAAAAAAAAAAATCAGATAGTGAAACCTCAGATAAAGGGACACTACTATACCACACATTTGGGGATCTCAAACAATAGAAAAGCTAGGTAGGCATGGTGACACACCTGCAATCAGAATACTTGGGTGGCTGAAGCCAAGGGAAAGATGACTTAGCAGTTAAGAGCACTGGATGCTCTAGAAGGTTCAGTTTTGAACCTGCTTATAGCTGTTGGAATGGTCTAAGAATGGAGTCATGTGATATTTCTGAGTGCTTATGAGAAAACTCCAAGAATTCCGGACAAAAATCTTGTGACCTCAGTTTCTTAAAAAACAAGGAACTGTTCTTGAATTGTTTTTATGCCCCTCCCAAGTTTAGCAGATAGGAGCGAGTTTACTTCAGATTATTTATTATAACTGGCTGTTGTTATTTGTTTATACGCCTCTATGGAAAAAACATATTTCTGCAGCTTGTCCACCTTGCCCTGTATATGTCACTCATGTGACTCCTCTTAACCCTCAGAGTATAAACTGTCTGATGCTCTGAACAAAGTTGGCATGAGACTTTAGTCCCCTTATTTATTGGTTCCATTCTCCCAGGTCCCATCAGCTCTAGAGTAGTAAACAATGACCATCTGTAACTCCAGTTCTGACACCCCCTTCTGGCCTCAGTGGGCATCAGGCACACAGTATATGAGATATAGACATATATACAGACAAAACACTTATGCATATAAAATAAAAAAATTTTTAATTAAAAAAAGAGAGTTAGAGACCAGCCTAGGCTATATAGTGAGACCCTTTCTCAAAAAAAAATTAAATTAAAGGAACCCAAATGTATTATCTCACAATTCCCTTGAGTCAGAAGTCTGTACTCCTCATGCAGGAATCAAGGTATCAGTTACTGCTGTGCTCTTAACTGAGAGTTAAGATTCTTTTTAAAGTCCCCTGGTCATTGATAGAACTCAGTTTCTTGTGGTTGTAGGTCTGAAGACCCTGTTGTCCTAAGTATTGACTGTCAGCTCTTAGGGTCTTGCCACAGGCAATCCACACATGGTAGCTGCTACAGTGCTTAAGATTCAAGGCACCTGCTTGAAACTCTGACTTCTGACAGATCAGACCCACCTACAATAACCCCCCCTTTACTCTAAAGCCAACTGACGATGAACTTCACATCTGGAGTCTTCACAGAAACACCCGTACACACGTTTGAAATGTGGCATTAGATGTGAGAATCTTGGGGACTGTGTTATATAAGCCAGGTAGGTAGCTCCATCGCCTCCCATTTTCTGTCTTGAGAACTGCTGAGATAATGTAAAATCTGTTTATTTGGATTTAAAAATTCACATTTACACCTTTGTCCTATGGGTATGAGTGTTTCTATCCAGATACAAAACATACACTTGAGATAAATCTCAAGTAATACAGAAGTCTTAGAAGTCACATCTGATCCCACTAAACTCAGATCCAACTAAATCTTCTCAACGAAATAATTACATACATGCAATAGTATATATACACATTCGTGACTTTATAATGCACACTGGTTTCCTTTATTTGAATATGTATGTACACACACATCTATGATCTTGTGTATATATTATGTATGTGTGAATGAAAGTACACATGCCACAACGCATGCACAGAGGTCAAAGGACAACCTTGAATGTCAGTTCTTACCTTCCGGGTCTCTTTATCTTGTTTTCCAAGGCTCACTGGCTGTGGGCTTTCAGGGGCTCTCCTGTCTATGCCTCCATCTCTCAGTAGTGTTACAGCTACAGAAGCTATCGTGCCCAGCATCATGTTGGTAGTTTGTACAGAGAGATGAACTCAGGTCCTCGGGCCTGTGCTGACCTGCTTTCTTTGCCCACTGATAGCCCTCCAGCCTCACCTTGGAATTTGTAAGTTTATGATTATCTTTTATATTTACTTATTTGTGTGTGTGCATGTATGTCTATGTGTGTGCCAAGCGTGCATTTGTGGAGGTCAAAGGACAACTTATGGGAGTTGGTTCTCTCCTTCTACCACCTGGGTCTCAGGCATTGAACTTAGGTCATCAATCTTGGTGGCAAGTGTCCTGCTCGCTAAGCCATCTCACCTCCCCCAAATTAAACTCCTAGGCTAGCACAAAGTCACGGGGTTCATCCCGTCATCTTTGAATATATACGTGCCATCACACTTTGCTCTCCTTCCTGTCCCTCCCCCTCCCCCTCCAGGACTAGCTTTTCTAGCAGTCTGTAAGTTTGGTGAGGGAAATAATTGGGTTTGTTTCTGTAACAGCCACCAAATAACAACTGCTGAACAAAAGATGGATAGATAAAACACAAGTTCCCTTTAAACTCATTCATTCATCCACACCTACTAGTACAGCTCATTTAGTGCCAGAAGCCATCCCAGGTACTGAATACTGAGCCCTCCAATGGTACAAATGATATGCCACATTTATTTAGCAAGTACATGCCTCCTGGGAATTTGGCTTGTTTCCAATATTTCCTTCTTATTAATAATCTTACAACAAGAATATTTATAAATATGTCATTAGTCTGGAGGCATTTTTGTAGGATTAATTCTTAAATGTGGAATTATTCTTTCAAAGAAAAACACTGCTCAATTTCCAAACATTAGGTTTCCAAGGGGGGCTAGAGAGATGGCTCAATGGGCGTTTCACTTGCCACACACACAGGAGTGAGATGGCTCAGTGGGTGTTTCACTTGCCACACAGGAGTGAAAGAGGACTGGAGTGTGGATTCCCAGAGCCCATGTGAAAGCTTCATGGCTGTGGCAGCCTGCTTGTAGGCCCTGCCCATTGAATACAGAGACCAGGAATCTAGCAAGTGGAGCGAGTTGGCTAGTGAGATTAGCAGAAACAGGGAGCCCAGGCCCCTGCCTCAATATATAAGGTTGAGAATGATCGAGGAAGAGAAAGCTGCCTAATGTCAACTATGGTCAGTATGTATGTGCATGTATGCTA
>CM052703.1:77983258-78024062 GCA_028551405.1 Uromys caudimaculatus
TTTTTTGGTTTTTCAAGACAAGGTTTCTCTGTGTAGCCCTGGCTGTCCTGGAACTCACTTTGTAGACCAGGCTGGCCTCGAACTCAAAAATCCGCCTGCCTCTGCCTCCCAAGTGCTGGGATTAAAGGCATGCACCACCACTGCCTGACTAGTATAATCATCTTACCCATGCTTAAAATGTACTTTTATGTGCATTTTGTTTCTTTCCATTATATTTTTTCAAAAAATCTTTCATCTATGTTTGAGAGACATGACATCAACTCCTTTATTTGACCACAAAAGATAAACAGCTGAGATGATTATGTCCAGGTATGGGAAAATACATCAGCTTCAGGACACTGGTGGCTACCTTAAGTCTCTATGATGTTTAAGAAATCTGGCATCTTGGGAGATGCCATGCAGTCTACTGGGGAAGAAAAATTGTCAACTTTGAATGTGAAGCCTGTGAGCTTCAATAATGACTGGGCTGGCAAGAGATGCTCACTGGCACAATAAGTCACACTGTCTGGAAGAGAGTGATTGTGTTCTGGTTGGGTTTAAGGCCCACTCTACAATCCAGAACTATCTCAGATACTATTAACTGGACCAAGAACCCTTTGGCTGGGTAGGCCATAGGCCATAGGAGAGAAATTATTATCGGTATTCTACTAAATAAAATTGCCCCTAAATATTATCTTATACCCATAGATTAGTGCAGCTCTCAGCCCTCCCCTCTCCCCCAGTAAATGGCAATTAATATGGAGACTCACAATTGGACAACCTTCAAATAAGAAACTAACTTTCTGGGTCCTAAGTGGGACATCTAGATCACATCCACTCCAATGGCTCAGGACTCACTGTGGACCGTAAGAGCCAGAGGTAGTGGAGAACTACTGCTAAACAGTATTTTCTGGACATGACAAGGCCACTGCACACATGAACCTTCAGTGGCTGGGACTGCATTCACAAGAGCAAGCCAGTCAAACTTTGAGCAAGGACTGGGGAGGGGCTCACAAAGTCCCACCCCCTAGCTGAGCAGCTATACCCAACTGATGTCTACTCGTGGACGAAGAGGGAAGGGTTTTTTGGTTTTGTTTTTTGCATGTAGTCTCTGGTAGGCTGCCCATGTTGCAGCGGATGGCCCTAACCCCACGCACATTCTGGTACTACTAAGTGGGCTTGGTGGATTTAAAAACACAAGCCATGCAGTTAGGAGGGAAACATGGTCAGGAAGGGTACTGGGGATATGGGAGGTGAGAGAGGTCATTAACACATATATATTCATGTATGAAAATCTCAGTATTTTTAAAAATCTGGTATGTTTAAGAATCATCAGTTTCACTGTGTGGGTCAATCTATGTAGATTGCAGACTGGTGCTGGTACACTGAAAGTAATATAAAGAAAGTGAATTTGGGGCTGGAGATCCAACTTAGTGGTTAAAGGTACTGCCTATTCTTTGCAGAAGCCCTGGGTTCAGTTTCCAGCACCTACATGGCAGCTCACCCTGCAACTCTAGTTCCAGGGAATCTTGACACCCTCTCTGGCTTCCAAAGGCACTAGGGTCTCAATAGGTACACACACACACACACACACACACACACACACACATTTGTGTATATACATCTATGTGCAAGCCATGCGTGTATGTGCATAATGCGTGTGTGTGTGTGTGTGTGTGTGTGTGTGTGTGTGTGTGTGTGTGTGTGTGTGTGTGTTTGGAGTTCAGAGGTCAGTATCAGGTGTCAGTTGTTTCTTATTTATTGAGACAGGGTCTTTGCTGAACCTGAAATGTACTAATTGTGCTAGGTTTTCTGGCCATTGAGCTCCAGGGATCCTCCCGTATGCAGTTCTCCATCACAGGAGCTGGGGAATCAAAATCAATCTAGGTTTCTCATGCTTGCATTGCAAAGACTTTATTAAGCTATTTCCTCATCCCCATGAACTGAATTGCTTTTTGTTGTTGGTGATGATGATGATGGTTTTTGGGACAGGATCTCACTGTATGCCTGACTGACTTGGAACTCACTTTACAGACAGGTTGGCTTTGAACTCATAGAGCCCTGACTCCCAAGTGCTCGGATTACAGGTATGTACCATTATGACCCATAAATTCTTTAAATCAACTAGGTGGCTTACCCACATTTTGATTCATTGATTTTTTTTTTCTTTCCTTCATGCTGGGTATCAAACCTGACCTTTTAAATTCCAGGCCAAGTAAGTACTCTACCACCAAGCTACTCGATTAAAATTTTAAGTGCTTTAAGAAAATTGCTTGTTTTCTCTGACCTGTTACTGTAAGTGCTTAAGAAAATCGGGTTTGTTTATAGAGTTTATAATCTTTCAATTTCCAAAGAGTTTAAATCAGATTCATTGGCTAGGGGAATTTAATGTTATATGTGTACAGAATGAACCTTAGTCTAAGAATAACTGGGGCTGAGAGCAGAGGATGCCCAGAGTGAGCAAAGTCCTGAAGGAATGTGTGCTATTGACAGGGGCATAGCTGGGTCAAGAACACCAGAGCCTCAGACCCATGGAGCAAATGACAAAGCCTTCTCCCTAGGAGTGAAGACTGGAGGGAAATGGCAAAGCCTTCCCTTCTGGTCTGTGTGGATGTTGATAATGTGTACAGAAATTATCCATATCATTCTTCCACTAGATGTTCACGGCCTGAAGACTGTTCCCCTACAGGGAGTATTCCTACTGAGATCAGCCAAACCTATCCTTGATCTGGCTCTGTATCATAGACCTTGCCTCCTTGTTTATCTGCAAGGACCTCTCCTCCCTGTTCAACATGCTGAGCTTCTGGATGCTAAGGTTCCTGCCGCAGAGAGCCCAGAATGTCCTATCTCTGTCTTTTCTCCATTCCTTCATTGTCCAAAGGCCCAAGTGAAGGTCATCCAGGAACATGGTAGGAATGGATATCATTTTATATAGCACTCAAGGGGGTATTGAATGAATTTAGGGATCATGGCAATGGAAGCAGTTAAGATAAACTGTACTTCTGGACTGGGTATCTGAGTAAAAGAAGGTGACATTCTCTGAGATGGAAAGTAAGCCACTGGTGTTTAATACTGAGTCATGTGTGACTACCCCCCCCCCCAATAGGGAAGTTTCTAGCATCAGTAGATACTTGTGACTGAGGCAGGAGAACCACTACCTAGGGCAGTAGGGTGGAAGCTACTCTGCTCTGGGTTGGAAAGGCAGTGGGCATGGAAGTGGTGTGAAAGAGGTAGTATGTTCCTTCAAGCAGCCTGACTTAGAGAATAAAGAAAAGGTGGAAGGTGGACTCAAAATGGGGCTGTCTCCTGTGATCACAGATCAGGGTGTGTGAAGAGATAAGCCAGCAGAGATGTGAAAGATGGCAACACGGAGAGGAGGAAGTGATAGACTGAGATCCTGAGAATAACAAGACAGTGGCACCAAAGCCCAAAGAGAGCACTGAGCCATGAGTGTGGGACGTGCCTTTCTGTGTTTATGGATCAAGTGAGTGTTGGTGGGTTTTGTTGCAGACAGGATCTAACAATGTTGGCCTGGCTGACTTGGGACTCACTCTGTAGACCAGGATGGCCTTAGACACACAGAGATCACCACCTCTACTTTCCAAGTGCTGAGGTTAAAGATATGCACTATATGTGTGTTGGTATAAAGAAGTTGGATTTCTTGCCCACTCCCAACTTACAAGCATCTTCTCAGTAAATGTGTCCTGTGCTAAGTGGCAGGACCATTTTTTGGGCTAAAACTTGGACCAGTAGATATGGGAGGTGGGAGAAGATGCTGATGAACACTGATTGATGAGCAGAGCCCAGAGCTGGTTGGTGTCATTTTCCCTGGCTTGCTCAGCTGCTCTGTTAGAGGAAGAATTCATTCAGAGCTGACCCATGTTGGGATCTGATCAGTGGATGCAGGACCTACTTTTAATAACACCAAGGCTGCTGAGCTGGAGAGTCATTAATTGATGAGCCAAGGACAGTAAGAGGATACTCATAGCAGTAATCACAGCAGTGTTAAAATAGAAAACAAGGAGCCTCTAATGCTTAAAACCATTAACGTCACAAACCACCCTACGATTTAATTAGAAGCATTAGAAGGAAGTTTATTGAAAATGATACAAACAATGTTGAGAATACAAAAGCTTTAGTCATTGCTAGAATGATGAGGAAGAACACTGAAGAACATTTATAAATAAGTTATTGGATAGGCAGGCAGGTACACACACAGCAGCAGCATGAGCCAGGGAGGAGAAAGGGGTTAAGTTAGACACTTACCTTGCTTTCATGAAATTGAGCTTCTGCCAGGTCTACTGGCTATGATCATTTTTTAATGTATTTTTCCTAATAGAGTATAACACTAACTTCAGGGATAAGATTACCAGAAAGTATACACACTCTTTTTCTCCCTGCCCTTTTTCTTGCCTCTTTGGAGAGAGTCTATGTAGCCCAGGCTTGCCTCAAGCTCTGGGTCTTCCAGTGTCAGCCCCTCAAGTGCTAGGATTACAGATGTACACAGTACACCCAGCATCATGTTTTCTCTAAGAAGCTGAATGTACTACTCCCTAAAGGCTTACTATACAAACCTATTTTCTATGTGTAAGAATTAGATTATTCATTCTTCCAGTTAGCTTCAGTTGTCAACTTGACACAGACCAGTTATCTGAGGAAGTCTCAACTGATGGACTGCTTCAAACCTACTGGCCCGGGTGGTCATCTCTGTGGGCATTTTCTTGATTGTTCATTGATGTGGGCAATACAAGCACTGGGAAGATGGTCCTGGGTTATATAAGAAATGCTGGCTTAGTAATAGCCAGGGGAGCCAGCCAGTAAATAGTATTCTCCCATGGTTGCTGCTTCAGGTTCCTGCTTTGAGTACCTGTCTTGGTGTTCTTCAACTGTGGACTAGAACCTGTAAACTGAAATAAACCCTTTCCTCCCCAGGTTGCCTTTGGTCAGTGTTTTATCACAGCAACAGAAAAATAACTAGGACAGTCATCTAGGTTGAAGTCACAGTGGCCTTATATAAAATCAGTCATCTTTACCTCATTGCTCAACAGCTATCATTTTGTAAGTGACATCAATTCCCTTGCTTTTCAGAGGGCACTAAAAAACCCTCTGTCCTTGCTTTTACCCAGATATGACACACCCCATAGAAACTGATTCTACAACAAAAGACCAAAAAAAAAGTTTCTTTATCAATATTTATGACCATGTATTGAGTCTTTCAAAATCCAGAGCATCTTCTCATACATTATCTCCTTTGGTTCCCACTACAGCCCTATGAGGTAGGAATTATTCCCCTCAAAGAGCACCTTCCCCGATACTACTTGTGATATTGTCAACTTGATTAGGCAGCACCACTGCTGTGGGCTGGGGGTCCTGGACTGAATAAAAAGAAGAAAGTGAGTTGAGCCCCAGAATTCATCTCTCTCTGTTTCCTAGTTGTAGATGCAAATGGGACCGGCTGTCAGGAGCTCCCACTGAGATGATTACTATACCCTCAAACTGTCATCCAAAATAAATCCCTGAGTTGCTTTTGTCAGATATTTTTCACAGCAATGAGAAAAGTATCAAACTACATAATAAACTGTACTAAGAAGATCTATTGGCTTGAAAAAGTGAAATCTCTGGATAAAAGACAATAAGTATATAGACATCCAAATATTGCTGTAGATTAGTTCCTCAGGTAAGGACCCTAAGGGTGGAACTTACAAGAACATCAGGATGAAACCTTTTCTCTAAAGCAAATGTTACAGTGAAGAAGGAATGCAAGCCCTGGTGGTTTAGGAGTACTGACTCTCTTCTCCCTCTGAACTCTCCACTTCTTCCAAGTCACCTCTGTTTCCCTTTATACACTGGCAAATTCACTGTTTCCATTCATTAAACATTTACTGACCTGGAGCTATTCCGTAAAGTAGCTGTACATTGCTATTTAAATTTATCAAAATTAAATAAAATAAGAAATTTGGTTCTTCGATGCTGCCAGTTCCAAATCACACCCCAAACACATTTAGCAGCACGGATTATTGAATGTTCTATTAGTGCTGTGTGGAAAGCTAATGCAACAAGAATGAAAATCTTTCAGTAGTTGGAAGGCTGAGGCAGGAAGATTCTGAGCTGGAGGCCAGTCTGTCGTCCAAAAAGACAAGAGAGAAAAAGGGAGAAGGGATAGACAGTTGGACATAGTATGAATGAATCTGTGTCTCTGACTTTGAGATCTGGAGGTTTTGGAATGAAGGAAAACTAACACTCTTCCTGTAACCAAGGATCTGTGACTACATGGCTCTACCTCCTAACACCACGACATAGGTACCATTGTTATGCCCACTGTAAGATTATTACAAGATCCCATGACCAAGGTTCATGGGCTAAAAAGGAACAAGTGATCTAGCCTGTGTTTGTGGGAGTTCAGAAAGTCTTGGGGGCAAGAAGAGATCAAAATCTACTTGTCCACACCAAAATACTTCCTGAGTGGTTTTACACTGGAATTACCGGAGCCTGTCTACAGAGTCCATTCATTCCCTGCTTCCTCGGACGATCTGCGGGCGGTCCGGGTCTCTATCCTGAAGCTTCACACCATGCAACTCTCTGACTCGGTTTCCTTCTGCAAGCCTGTTGCCTGTGGTCGCACCGGAATCCAAGACATATGCCAGCTTGTTTCTCTGCGTGTGGGCCCGAAGCTCTGCTAGTCCGCCCGCGCGCGTCACCCGCCTGGCACACAGAGGCTTGGAACGCACGTCCCAGTGGGTCCCGCCTGCGTCCTGCCCGCGTCCCGCCCGCGTCCCGCCCGGCCCGGCCAGCGGCGGGCGCCTACCCTCGCAGATCTGCTCCCATAGGTTCTTCCCCGGCGGCTCGGCGACCTGCGCGGGTGACACGAGAATTTCGGGGGTCGACACTGCGGGCACGGGCGTCCGCGTAGTGACCGACGAGTCCGCGGAGCCACCCGCCTCCTCACGCAGCACGCTGCGGCTGGATACTTGTCGGGGCGCCGCCATGGACGCGGTTTCTACGGCAACCCAGGGCGCCGAGAGGCTGCGACCCGGAAGGAGAAGGATTTCGAGGGGGCGGGCCAGGAATTCAAAGCTGACTTCCGGGTCGCGGCGGCGCGGGTGCTCAGGTGGGGAGGCTTGGCCTGCTAGTAGACCAGGTGAGTGCGGGTGGCACGTGCGGGTGGCTCGTGCGGGCCCGGGAGAAGGGCCTGCACTCTGGGGGGAGAGGAAAAAAACAAAGATAAGTCACCCCAAACTCGCCCGCAGCCCTCGGTTTCCTTCCAAGCCTTACCCCTTTGGAGTAGGCCTACGGGTGATCTTGGCTCGCAAACTGCCTGCTGTTGGTGAGGACAGCACACGCTCCTCTAGGCTCGAATCTGTGTTTTGCACTTTGTTGACTTTGAGACCTAGAAAATTAATGTCTCCGAGGCCTGTGAGGCTTATTGGTCACACTAACCCTATCCACAGCTACCGCGGGAATTTAAAAGTGCCTTAAGACTGGGCATAGTGGCGCAAGTCTATAACTCCGGTATGCGGGATGCTGAGGTAGGAGGATCACGCGCTGCAGACCAGCCCTGGCGGTGTGGTCAAACTTTGTCTCAAAAACAAAGCGCATTTGAAGAAAGCATGTGTTTGCAGGTGATGCAGTGTAGGTTCGGTTCTCGCGAGTGAAGTACAGTTACAGGGATGGAAAAGAGGATGTTGATTTGGGCTGAGTGGGAGAACTAAAAAGTGAGTTAAGCAGACCCCTGGGACATTTTTGTCTGGGTTATTTCTCTTGATCACTGCCCCCAATCCTGCAGAATCTTGGTCTTACTTGACACTATCCCCTCGGGACTTGTATCTTTCTCTCCTTTGTGAGTACCTTTCCTCTGTCCTCTAAAAGTCAGTATGCCTTGTGACCCAGTATGTTTTCTTCTTAATTACCATCTCTGAAGTCCTGTTTATGTCATCCACGTTGGCCAGAGTCACTCCCTTGCCTCAGACCTACAGTACACCTGTTCAGTAGGTTATATCAAGGCAGCTGGTTTCATCCAGCTGCTCTATCACCCTCCACTTCTGCCTCAAGGGTTGACTCTACCATCCTATTGGTCAAGCTAGAAAACCATGTTCAAACATTTTCTTGACAACTGGATACTGTTGGCTTAGTTGTATGCCATCTTGACACAGGCTAGGGTCATTGGGAAGAGGAACTAGAGTTGAGAAAATGCCTCCATAACATTGGTCTATAGGCATTGTCTGTGGGGGCATTTTCTTGATTAATGATTTATGTGGGAGGGCCCAGGACTCTCCTGTGTGCCCCTAAAGCAAGGTGTGAATGGACTTGAACTATATGGCTCAAGCCTGGCCTAGATCTTTGAAGCTGCCAGGAGCAAGCTGAATCCTTTGTGGACCATGTTAGCTCTGAAGCCAAGGAGGGGTACAGGATAGAGAAGCTCCTGGACTCCTAATTTCCAACTCTTTCCTTAGAAGCCTCCCATGTTTTGTCTCTAGTCCATGGAGTAGCAAGAACCATCCTGGTGACCGTAGTGAAAGCCATGTGTTGAATCCCCAGCCACTTGTCATAAGTGCTTCTGTTTTCCTGAGGAAAAGCTAGGTAATGAAGGTTCCATGTGTTATTGCCACTCGTTAATTCCTAGCAATCGCTTTGAAATTGAAGACAGTACTTGCAACTGTCTGTAGACTGAGATAACCCAACTTGTGTACCTTCTGGTTCAACCTTTATATGGACGGTAAAACTGGAGTCTAGAGAAGCTAAGAGTATAAAGCAAGGAAGAATATACCAGTGTTTTCATTTGACCCAAGTGTTTGGAGTCCTGGCTGGGGCTTGTCTTACCATGCCGTGTTGTTTAGGTAGCTTGGAATGGTAAGACCTAGAGTAGGAGCACTATATAGATGAGCCAGAGGGAGGGGCTGACTATTAACTGTGCCATTTATTGGATCTGGTGGAAGTCTGCCTGGAATTTCTCTCTGCTTCATCTGGTTTAAAAAAAAAAAAAAAAAAAGTCCTGGAAGCTAGCTAACGTCTTGACCACAGCTGTGTCTTGCAGTGCTGGCTTGGGTAGGTGCTTGGTAAATATCTCTTGAATTTAGGTCTCTCTGGAGGTTTCAGGGAGATGGTGGACAAGGAATCAAATGCTCAAAGCCTTTTCTCCGGGGTCTCCGGCACCTCTTTGAGGTTGGATGTGTTCTTTCCTCCCAGAAAAGGAAACTGATATGCCGAGAGGTGGGGTGATAGAGTCAAACTGAGTGAGGAGTTTGGATTTTGAATGTAGGGCTATCTGCATTTGTACTTCTGTCATTTAATTGTCTTTCCTCTTGCTCCCAAGGAATGGGAGCTGTTTTCCCTTTCTCTGGGACCACAGGCTGGGACTGGGTAGAATGATAAACTGCATTATTTCTGTTTTCCTTCCCAGTAATGGTCAACAAGATTCAGAAAGGAGACCTGGGCCCACGACTCCCAGAGAAGAAGAAAAAGAAGAAGAAGAAGAAGAGGGTGATTGCAAATGTCTCAGAACCAGAGACTCAATACTCAGTCTTAAACAGTAATGATTTTTTTATAGATGTTTCTCCTCCAAGGGCCACGTCCCCGCCTAACAATGTGGGTGAGGTGCAGGTCCTCGAGATGTCACTGGGCAAGAGAAAGAAGAAAAAAAAGTCCTGTAGCACTCACTTGGAGGAGTACCTGGGGACTGAGCCTACACGGGCAAGACAGAAAAAGTCGCCTAGCCCTAGAAGGCAGGTCCTTGAGCAGTCAGCAGAAGGCCTCATCAGAGAGAAGAAAAAGAAGAGGCGGAAGTCCTTATCAAAGGCTGCCTCCCAAGGCTCAGGGCTGAAGACCTCCCGAGACCCCAAGCATGCCAAGGAGGTAAGCAAAGCTGGTAGAAAGTCCAAAAAACACAGGAAGGAAAAAAAGGTTCCTGACATGGAAGCCTTTCCTCCCCAGGACTCTTGGCTCTATGAGGCTGGGGATGCTCTGCACTCATGCTTAGAGGGGGCAGAGGCTGAGGAGCAGGCGGCCTTAGGGCAGAAAAGGAAGCAGGGGAGCCCCAGAGATCACAGCATGAAGAAGAAGAAGAAGAAGACCCACCAGGAGGGAGACATCCTCCTGGTCAACTCCAGGATCTCCATGGAAAACAGCCTGAAGAAAGGGAGTAAGAAGTCAGTCAGAAATGAAGCTGTGGACTTCATCCCGATAGACAGCCTCAAGGCCCCTGGGAAGAAGAAAGTAAAATCTAAGAAAAAAGTGGAACCGCCAGTTGGTGAAGGGTTGGCTGTGAAAAGGAAGAAGAAGAAGAGGAAAGAGAGCGGAGTAAAGGAAGACCCCTGGCAGGAGGAAAAAGAGGCAGGTTTCATTGGTCTCTTGGGGTGAGGTTGCCACATGGGTGCCTGCATACGTGTCAGCACGGGCACTTGTGCATCTAGCTGACAGAACCCCAGCATCCTCGTGCATGCATGCGTGCATTAATATGTCCTGGAAAGGGATAGGAATCACATGTTTTTTAGTAAACTGGATCCAGAGGCTCCTGTAGTGTCACCAGTAATCTAGATGTCCTTCACTATCCAAAAATGGGGAGCACTTTTTGTAAATGTCTTGTGACTTGCTGTCTATCTCTTAGGAGACAGTAGCTGTCAGCCATAGGCTATAGTGTTACTTCTAGCTCAGTAGATCCCCACGTTAGGAGATGCCAGTGTGTCCTTTCCCAAAGCCAGTGTCTCGGCAACCCAAGAAAAGACCATCTGCAGTGGGAGCAAGACCTGGCTTCTCCAGCTCTGCCAGCCATGGCCCTGTGGCCCGCACGAGGTGATGATGGGCATTTCCTGAGGAGCGCCTGTGAGATAACAGGGCCATCAGGAAGATGTTGCTGGCCAGCATCTCCTTTCCCAGACAGGGTTGGGATGATGGGTGGCTCCGGGTTTCGGCCTGCAGGGTGGTTGTGGTTGCTGGTATTCTCTTAGCTTTGTCCTCGTGCATTAGGCTATTTCACCACCCACAGCTCAAGTGTGAAGACAATTTGAGGGAGACTGTTCTCTGTTTCATGATGCAGGTCCTGGGTAAACTTAGGTTAATCAGGCATGGCAAGTCAACTCTGCTGTTCTTTATTCAGAAACTTGGGAGATGATTCAGTGGGTAAGAGTGTTTGCTCTGTAAACACTGGGACCAGAGTTCAAATCCCCAATAGTCACCTAAAAAACTGTGCATGGCAGTATGTGCCTGTGACTTCAGTATTGGTAGGGATGGAGAGACAGACAGGATTCCTTTGAGAGGCCCCATCTTGAAACAATGAAGAGAGTGATAGAGGAAGACCCCACTTGATTCCACCTGTGTGCACAGTGTGCATTCAAAGTACAGAATTCAGGGTAAGACAGACAGGATTCCTTTGAGAGGCCCCATCTTGAGACTGTAAAGAGAGTGACAGAGGAAGACCCCACTTGATTCCACCTGTGTGCACAGTGTGCATGCAAAACACAGAATTCAGGGTAAGATGAACCTGGAGGTTTAAAGCTAGCTCCCATTCAATTTTAGGACCTCTTTCTCCCAGGAGACCAGGGAAAGGTATCCCCTCTGCTTCACATCTACTAGACAGCCCGCACAGTTTACTGAGTCACACAGGCCAGGCCACGAGTAACAGTCTAAGGAGGGGTAAGGAAAGCTCCCCTGCTCCATCGTCTTATATACATGTATGACACAGGGGCCAAGCACAGCATTCTAAAGAAAGAATGCAAAAACTGTGGGCACTTGTCATTTGTGATGGATCAGGGACTGATTGCCCCTGGCCTGCAGTTAGAGGGTACCTTGAGGACCTGGATAAATATGGTTGGGGAGACCCTGCTAGGCCATCAGCAGGCCAAGGGTAACTCAGTTGCATACCAGCCATTGAGTCAGGAGACCTGGATTCAAGTTAGCACTGCCACTGAGCTGCGGAGTGACTTGGTTATTTCGTTTCCCTTTACTGCTCTGAGCCTCAGCTTCTTTGTGTCATCTGGTTTAGTGCCCCATTTGCTGGGGAGCTGCATGACAGGGAAAGTGGGCAGGACTTTGCTGCCTCAGGTTCTGTCTTGATGACAGAAACTAGTGCTACCATGCTCTCCAGATCTTTCTTGGACCATATGACCTTACTCAGTGGACTGCTGGAGCTAGGGACTGTTCATGGCTTGCCTGAGCCAACATCTTGCCTTCTTTGCAGGAGTCAGACACAGACTTGGAGGTGGTACTGGAAAAAAAAGGCAACATGGATGAGGCCTGCATAGATCAGGTATGATCCAGCCTGTCCTGTGTCCTCCCTTACTTCTTGTCACCCCCTAGATACCCTTATCACCCATCAGGCCACAAATTCCTGGGCTCAGAGATTGCGGTCTCCAAAGGTGTCTTGTCTAATTCCATGGCACACCTCTAGGGGCAGGTAAACTCAGCCCACCTCTGGCCAGGGGATCCCAAAGCTGCTGTGACTTTTTCTGAGGGTCCTGACAGGCCCTCTCAGGGAGCCTACTGAAGAGTGTCAGGAAAATGAGGACCTGTGATCCTATAGCTAGAGCAGGTAAACATGCCCAGCCATGCCCATGGGGTATCTCCACCAGTTCAGGGGCTTGAGAGATATCTTACAGACTAGTATCAGCTCTGTCATGTGCGTATCCCTATGTGGGATCTAGACCATGTAGAACTGGGATGTGTTTACGTTGTTCCTTTACCCTGGGCCCTAGCAGGACTGAGGAGCTGTGGGGGCCTGGTGTTAGTCCGTGCTTCGCTGGCTGCTGACCCTTCACTATGAGTCAGCAAGCAGCTGTAGAGAAAAGGGGGGGGGTGGGTGTTGGAAGGATATCTGTTGCCCAGATAGGTGACACCTGGTCCCCACGGTGTCTGCTGGCAGCACTGTGATAGAGATGGGACAATCCTGCTTCAGGTCCTCATCTCCACCTTAGGAGAAAAGGAAGATGGAGTAAAGTTTAGACGTGAGGAGGGTCATCCAGAAGAGATGATGTGTGCCAGAACAGCTGCAGAGCTGTGGGTCTGAGGGAACTGCACTTGGAGGAGGACAGTGCATACATGGACAAGGGAAGGCCAGGGGAGAGTGATGTGCTGGAGCCTCTCCAGGGTGGGCCTAGACCACTGGCCTTCAGGGCTCCTAATCTTCATGCAGAGCCAGGAGTGCTCTGTCCAATAGGCCAAGGCCAATAATGCCATAGTGGCCCAGGACAGCATTCAGAGGGGCCAGCCATGGGACCTCAGCTCTCCTGAGACCTATCCCTTGGCTGGGGTCTCCTCAGTCCCCTAGGACGCAGCCAAATGTTGAACAGCCCCAGCCACCCAACCCTGTGTGCATAGCTCTTGAACTTTGTAGTTCTCTGCCTACTAAATGTCTCTGAGGCTTATTAAGGGTGGCCTTGAGTCTCCCCTTCTGTCTTTCCCATAAATACTGAGAGGTGGTTTTGTGTAAAATGGGAAGATAACATGTCTGAGAATCCTCCTGCCCACTGTCATAAGGGAGTTTCTCTTGCGTGCTTCCAGCTCCTTGCGCTGTATGTGGCTGAGACAGGAGGCAGGCAGCGTGCGCAGTCTGTCCTCACTGCCTCTGTTGTGATGAATCCTCACCTGACCCCTCATCCCTGCTTTTCTATGCTGCAGCAGCCGCTATAGATTTTGTGTTTTGAATTGTATGAAAAGCACCCTTATTTCAAAGTTCTTGTCACGTAAAGGGGAATCAAAGTTAGACCTAAATTCTTGGGAAGGAAAGCAAAAGCCCTGGAAGCTTCTGTAGTGCACTGTGGGTTGCTGGCGTGCCAGCAGAGGCCCTGAGCTGGCCTAGCAGGAGCGCTCTGTGCTCTGCTACATACAGGTGCTTCTGCTTCTTCCCCAAGCGCAAGCTTTCCAGTTTCTGCAGATAATTGACCCAGTGATCAGAAAAGTGAGGTGAGTTTTGCAAGGCCGCATGGCCTGTTTAGCAGCATGGTTGGGATTCCAGCTTGTGTCTGCCTTGCTTCTAGAAAGCAGTGCTGGCCTCACGGAAGGTGACTACAGTATACACTGCACAAGAGAGGGCCTCAGCATTTCAGTTGGCCGGCTCTCACACATCACTGTTACCGACTGTTCTGGTAAAGGTAGATCATCCTATCATACAGGAAAATCACTTCTCAAGAAATTGTGCCCATGACCTGTGTTTCAGGCCAGGGGACCAATTATTAACCAGAAGGTCCTCTGCTCTGGAGCAGAGTAAAGCTCTTGATCTTCCACCCCACCTTTATGTAGCATTAAGATCAGGAGAGAACAGGGTCTCATTGGCCTCTTCATTTCATTTATTTGCTTATTTATTTTGTCCTTGCATAGGTGAGACGGAAGGCTTTGCAAGAAGAGATTGATCGTGAGTCGGGCAAGACAGAGGCTTCAGAACCCAAAAAGTGGACGGTGGGTCTGTTGTGGTCGGCTTGACATCCAGAGCCTAAAGTGCCCAGCTGACTAGAATTGGTCTGAGCCAGCTTCACTCCTTCTAAAGGGCTGCTAAGGGGCTGGCCACTGAAATATACCCCCTACACTTCATGTCCTGTTGTGGACAATGGGTGACCTGCAGTCTAATCCCAAGGGGCTCTTTGTAGCTGTAGGACGTGCCCATGGAAGGCTATTAGGAGTATGCAGGAGGAGTGGGAGTTGGGGCTAGACCTTTTAAGACACCCTTGGGAAACATCTAGACCCTATCTGAGAAGATGGGAGATGGTCTGAGGGCCATGGACTTGGCCACATAAGTTTTACAGCCTGGCCATAGCACCACCTCTTTGTGCCTTCAGTCAGCTTCATAACCTCAGTCCCTAGCTGGTGTCTACCTGGGCTGGCACTGTACTGTGTGTGGAGGTATACAGGACCCTCATCATCAGATTGTATGTAGTACCTGGAAGTGGTGGGTGTTGGGATGGTATGCTGGACTAGATGATTAGAAGTAAAGCTCAGGACAGGTGACACTTATCTTAAGACCCTGAATCTGGTGGTACCAGTCCTTAGCAGACAGGGCAGTGGCAAATGCAGGACCCAAAAGTAGGAGTGGACTCAGACTGATCCCTTGTAAAAGCCAGGCTGATGACAGGGTAGCAGGATCAAGCTAATGTGTCACACTATTCCAGTCCAGGACCATAGGGATTCTGTTGGTGGTGACCTGAGGGAGCCACTGTAGAACATAGGTTCAAAGGGGAGTAGGAGGAAGAGAAATGTACAGTATGTGTGGGAGGTGTGGCCATGGACTCGGAGTGAATTCAGGGCAAAAGGGAAGGACTACACCTGGAGGGAAGGCCAGTCTGCCTACTCTGTTTTTAGTCTCCTGTTTAACAGGTATTGGCCCATCCTCTAGAGGACTTTGAGGCTTAGAGAGAGAGGTTGTGACTTGATCAGCCACACAGGTGGTGCTTCATCCCAAACTGCATAACTTCAGGGTCACTCACTCACAGTCTTGGGGACCTGAGCCAGTCTCACAAACCTGAGGTGGAATGGGTCTTGGAAAACTGTCACATCTAGCAAGGAGGATTTGTACACTAGTGATAAATCTAGCACTTCTGCTTCCTGACCCTTCTCTTGTCAGACTTGAGTACCTGGCTGGTGATTACCGTGCTGTGGGGGAACATTTTTCTATGGAGGATGAGGGAAGGGTGATGATGTGCTCTGTGCTACAGCGAGTAGAAGGATTGGGAGGCTGGTTGCTCAGTGCTTAACGCACTTGCTACTCAAGCATGAGGTCCTGAATTGGAATCCCCAGAAGCCATGTGAAACCAGACACATAGCATAAGTGTCTGTGATCCCAGAACTCCTATGAAGTGGTGAGAGTCTGTTATATGACACTGATCTATGGAGGTACGACAAAACATACTCATCCCATATAGTGAGCCATGCCAGACCAAAGTAATGATACCACCAAAACTTGATAAACAAATTAGTTAGTTGAGGTTACAGGAGTATGGGTTACTTAGAAGAGTGGATAACTGAAGGGCAGCTGCATTACCAAAAGTCTACCCCAGCATGAATGACAACTCATGAAGGCTAGAGCTCTGGAGCATTCTACATGACTTGCAGGTAGTTCAATAGATCTGCAGTCCTTACTGCTTATGTAACCTTGAGAGAGGGGCCTTATGAACCTGCTAAGTTTCAGGGACTGCCTAAGACTTAGTTGTTTACTTCCTGGGTCTTAATAAGCTCCCCTTTCAGAATGAACTACTTAAAATCAGAGGATCAGTATACAACACAGGCTACATAGGAGGATTTCTGGAAGCTCATGGCCAACCAAGCACATGCAGCAGAAAAATCAATAGAGATCTTGTTTCAAATAAGATAGAAGGCAAGAACCAACCCCTGAGGTTGTCCTCTTACTCCACATGTGCACACACATTGTGTATGAACACATAAAACAAAACACTAGTTGGACTATGGAAAGGTTGAGATGTGTTCCAAAGTCAGAGGAGGTGTCTTGTGTTTTGCGGTGCAGTGTGTGATATATGAATTGAGGTGAAGTGTTCTTGCTTTCACCATGTGTTGGGAGAAAGTAGAGCGCAATTAGCTTGGTGTGCAGTGATGTTTGTTAGAAGCCAGTGATGGGCTCAGGCTGGTCATTCTCAAGTTGGGAATCATCTGGATATATCACCCCCATTAAGCTCTAGGCCTCATTTCCTCACCTGTAGTGTGGGAATGAGTAGCCATATCCCTCAGGTCTCATTAGGATGAATGAAACAGTTCATTGTGTGGCTGAGGGTGAGGGAAGCATTGGTCTTCCAAGGGCAATGACAGCCTTTTATTTTCCACATAGGGAACCCAGTTTGGCCAGTGGGACACCGCTGGCTTCGAAAATGAAGAACAGAAGCTAAAATTCCTGAAACTTATGGGTGGCTTTAAGCATCTGTCCCCGTCATTCAGCCGCCCTCCCAGCATGACTGTGAGGTCCAACATGGCCCTGGACAAGAAGTCTTCAGAAATGCTCCAGCAGAGTCTGCAGCAGGACTATGACCGGGCCATGAGCTGGAAGTACAGCCACGGGGCTGGCCTGGGCTTTAACTCTGAGGCCCGTAAGGTCTTCTACATTGACCGGAATGCCTCCAAGTCTATCAAGTTGCAAGATTAAATTTTATTGTCCTGTTCTTCAAACTGCATTTCTTGATAAGTTTTGCATCTGTCAAGGTGGCTTGAAATAGTCACCTGCAGTTATTGAGGACCAGTATGAATTGCTAAAGCCTCCTGTTTTCTGTGTTAAACATCCACCTCCTTGGGTGACAGTATTTTAATAGTAGCTAGCAGTTGTTGACAAGTGGAGGGTCCTGACTAAAGTGTTTTTCCTGTATTGATATACTTAAACCTAATTATGGAATGGGTGCTATTCTCATCTCAAGTTCAGGGATAAAGTAATAAAAGGCCCAGGGTGACCTTCAGTTAAGTGCCGCCGAGAATACATCACCCAGAGTCACTCAATGATCAGTGGAGAAAGCAAGTGTATGTCATGACTTCCAAGGGGACCAGCAAGTTTGTTTTCCTTCTCCCTTATCAGGAGGCAGGTGTGGTGCCCCAGGCAGATGTGGATGATCACCCCCTTTGAGCTGGCTTCTTTCCAGCTATCATCCTTCCATCTGACTGCTGTGCTTGACTTTGATGTTGCTGTATTGGCTGGATCTCAAGGCATTTTGGACAGTAGGTAATCCTGCGTATGGACCCATGACAGATTCTCAGCAGCATGTTCCGTGTTTGTGTCATTAGACAGGAGACCTTGGACACTTCTGTGATGAAATCAAAAGGAGTGGAGAAGAAGATACTTCGTCTGCTGCTGGCACCATACCCACCCCACCCCCACCCCAAAAATCACAGCAATCTTCATGGAGCTCCAGATACAGAGACCCATGTGACATGATTTTCTTTCCACCAGCTTTTGGCAGTCTGGTATCTAGGTTCAGATAAGGATATTTTCCTATGTCTCGGCCTGATCTCTCACAGGCAGAAACACTGGATGGGGATGAGGCTGTTGTTGGTGGAGGGCTGCACTCAGCCCGGACATTCATCCTTCCGGCACCATTGTCAGTGTTGGTGTCTTCATGCTGCTAGGAAGATGAGAGACAATTCCAGAGAGGGGAGATAACCCTCTTTACAACCAAAGAAGCTTCCGGCAGTCCTTCCAGAAACCTTTGATGGCTTCATTCAACTCTGTAGTTGTTCCTGTATCAGCCCCCTTGGTAAGGAGATGCTCCTCAGGCCAACCAGGGAGAGGGAGAGGCGTGCAGTACTGCCAGATGGGCTGCAGAGGTGACACTGCCTGAGGCAACTGCCTCCACCCTACCCTGTTCCCTGACGTGTAGGCATGGGCCATATTGCAAAGACCTGTTTACACCACTTTCCTGGGATGAACTTGGCCTTTCATAAATTCAACCTCAAGATTCAGAAAAGAAGACCACCTCCAATCTCAGATGGCAGAATTCTGCAATTGAGACAACTTCTAGACAAATCTCCCCCAGCCTTGGTGAACCCTAGCTGTGTAACTCCAATAGTTTGTGTTCCCCAGAGATCACACTCCAGTCTGAGCATGCCTTAGCTCATCAAAAACTTGCACATGGCCATCTCATGGGTGGTAGGTGGTTTTCCATCTTATGTCACATGTGCCTTGGGAAATTGTCATCAAAGTGTGAGAGCCAGATCTTTTTCTTAGCTGTTACACATACCTCAGTGCTGAAGGACTTGGTTTTGTAGCTTGGTACCTCAGCATTAACTTAGGTGCTCCATTTGCTCACCCTTCTCTAAGAATCAAAGTCTGAAAGCAAAGACGGCTATAGGGCCTCAGAGTCAGTTCAGTCTTGTCTCTGCTTCTCAAAAGTGTGGGGCACTTAATGCCTGTGCTTCTGTTAACCAGGTTCCAGTCCTACTGGTAGTGGCTTGACTCCCCTAGCCCCTTTTCCCATGTATTCTACCTTCCCCAGAACCCTGCAATCTTCTGCCTGGTGTAGTCTATCTCCAAGGCACTGGGGGTGGGGTCAGTGATCCAACACAGCCTTGAACTTGGCTGTTTCTCTCAGGCATTTCTTACCAGCTTGGTGGCATTCTAGCAATATCCTAGTCCAACAGTCACCAAAATCTCATGGTTCCTACCACTTTGTTCTTGAGCTGATTTCTGTGCTGTATCCACTTGGGCCCCTGAGGCTGCCACGTACAATCAGACTAACCTGTCAAAAATCTCTCTCAGTTAGACACAGTTGTCCCCTGCTCTTAGTACTACTTGGGTTATGGCAGGCAGGACACACACACAGCAGAAGGGAAATTAAAGTTACTAATCACATGCTTTTATTATTACTACTTTTTTAGGTTTTTGAGACAGGGTTTCTTTGTGTAGCCCTGAAGACCATGCTAGCCTTAAAATTCACTGAGATCCACTGTCTCTGCCTCTGGAGTTCTGGAATTAAAGGTATGCATCACTACTGCCTGGCTTCAAGCCACCATTGGCTATCACATGAATTTGAAATAAGATCCTTGATTACCTGAGTAGGTTCTTATCTTCATGAAATTCCTTAACTGATAGGTAGCAGAAGGATTAGTATGGAAGAGACTTGGAAGACACCACAGCCATTTGGGAAGGAAAAGGCCACAAGCCAAGAACACAAGCAGCCTTCAGGAGCCATGCAACATTTCTTTATCAGAGTGCCCACAAAAGAACTTAAGACTCGATACCTTGACCTAGCCCAGAGGAACCAATGGGTTCTGACCAACAGCAGTCAGACAGTAAAACCACAGGAAGTCACTGTGCTTGTAATTTGTTAAAGTAACAAGAACCAGGAATGACTGACTGACAGACATGAGGTGTCCTGTTTTTCATTTCCTAAAAGTCCCTTCACATGTCCTTCCCAGTGAAAGTAGATGCCGTTTGTGGAGGCGGGCTTCAGGGACTGGCCTGTCAGTAATGTTTCTGCCCAGGTTAGCAGATTGATTCAGGAGCCTGTGGTGTGTATACTTAATGTGAGGCTAAGCCAACGTTAACACAGAAGCACTGGGAATTCTCCAGACCAATGGAAGGCACTTATGTTGTTCAGTCTGGGCAGCCTTGAGGCAAGAGAGTGACTTACAAAGGATTATTTGTGAATTTGCCAGTTATTTTCAAAGAACTAGATCACAGTGAAAGTGACATAAAATAATTTTAGTGGAAACAGTTTTGTGAAATAAAGACCACTTGGGAGTATCTGAACAGCACTACAGTGTATTCTGGGTTCTGGCATGTTTGTTCACAGCAGGAGGAAAGGCATTTTTTAGCATCTGGTTTTTGTTTTTGAGACTGGGGCTCATATATCCCAGACTAGCTTCAAACATGTAACTGGGGACCTTGATCAGGTCTTGATCCTCCTGTCTTACCTCCTAACTACTGGGATTATAGGTCTGTACCATGACACTCAGTTTTATATGGAGTCTTGTGTCTGCCAGGCAAGCATTCCACTAACTGACCATATCCTCGGCCTCATCTGTTCATTTTTGGTTTGGTTTTTGTTTTAAGAAATTTTACTCCTTGGGCTGGAGGGTACTCTCTTCAGATTGGCCCCAAATGTATGTGAGTAGTGACCCTGGTCTTCAACTAGTAAAGACACACACATACACAATTTTTTAACTTCTACTTTCTGAGGTTAGTCATGTATAGTGTTTCAGAATAAAGATAAATAAAATCCATGCCCAAGCACAAATAGTTTTTTGAATGTATGTTTTGCCCAGACCAGCTTCGAGCAACCCTGCCTCCTCCCAAGTAACTGCAACTTGAAGTGTGTGCCACCAGGGCAATCTAGCCTGAAACACAGCTGAGCCAGAACTTGGATTTATTTTCACAGGCAGTAGTAGGTTCCAGGTTGTGAATCAGCAGTCGGTGCTTCTGGCCAGTGATTGCGAATTGCAGCCCAAAGTAATCAAGGGCAGTTATGAACTCACTGAGGAGCACTGCTGTAGTGCCCAGCTGTATGGCTCTAGATGTGCTCTCTAGGAGTCAGAAGTGATCAGCCAACAGTTGGAAGCACAGCTGGTCTTTCAGGCTTATGTACTTAGTTACAGGAAGGGCAATGCAGTCTTCATAGCCCAGGTTGACCTTAAACTCATGGCATCCTCTGCCTCTCTCTGAGGTGCTGGGATTACAGGTGAATACCTCCATGGCCCATTGGTTACAGGACATTTCTATTGTGACTATTGGGAGTCTCAGATGTGACCTCAGTTTCTCTTATATTCTAAACCCAAATGTGCTACTTATGGTTGGAAAAGCGTCAGTGGGCAAACTGACCTTATTCCCAAGGTGTTTTGTAGGACACTGTCTCTAACCTAAGAGTGTGATGTGCAACTAGGGGCTGCTTTTCAGCAAATGGAAACACCCTTCAGAAAAGAAAGCCCTGCACCCGTGACTGCTCTCCACTAGTGCCCACAGATCCCGGGGCTGGGAACCAGAAGGCCTTGCCAACACACACCAAGACACTGCTATCTAGAGAACAAGACTAGGTTTTACTGCTCTGTCAGTTCCCCTTCTGCTGTCAGAACAGCCAAGAAGAAGGCAAAAGGCTTAAAACCAATCTGTATAAAAGTAAAAATAACAATGGCAGCCAAGCAGATCTTCCAGGATGTGGCAGTGGGGCTCCCGAAGGGCAAGTTCTCAGGTCCTGGTTTGCAGAGGGAGCCTCAGGGCCAACTCTGACAGATGATTCATGTCCGGTTGTTTGCTTCGCTTCTTGATGTAGTCCAGAGTTTTCACCTAGAAAGAACAGCTCCAGCTTGGATTTGCCTTTGTGGCTCTGACCTGGGGCTGGGGCCTCTTGTGAATTGCCTCTAAGCAAGCTTACCCTGCCTAGCTGAAAACGGGGCAGCTCCTCTGGGTATCATTAAATTTAGTCTTGGGGCCTGGGCACACAGCTCATTTGGCAGAGTGCTTACCTGCACAAAGTCCTGGGTTTCATCCCCAGCACCACAAAAGGCAAGAGGATCACAAGTTTAAAGGGTAGCCTGAGCTGCTACTTGAGACTTGTCTCAGGAAAAGATTCAGACTTGGCTGTGGCCAGGAGTGGGTGACATTTTGCATTCTCAGTAAAAACTGAAGAGTGTCTAGGAATGTTTTCTAACAGAAGGAAGTCACTCAAAAGAATTCTTGGGTCTGGCACCCATCTCAGGGGTGACAGGGTACCTTAAGGTGCTGCTGATGCTGTGTCAAGGTCAGTGTCGCTCTGGCTGGCAGGGGCCCTGGTGCTTACCATGGTCCTTGTGTCTGCACAGCCGTGTCTCTGTGCCAGGTGCCACAGATTGACTGAGAGTTGGTTCAGCTTGTTGTTACGAAGGTCCCCATGGGCTAGGATGCTATTGAAGAAGGAGAGGCCCAGCAGGCTCTGTCGCTTCAGGGCCTGAAAGAGAGAAGGGAGGATATGACCTTGTCCTGGCACACTGGATGGGCTCAGTGCAAGATGTTCTTGGTAGGGTAGTCATGACAACTTTGCTATGTGTTTGCTGAGCCCACCCACCACACCTGTAAAATATCAGTGAGCTTTACAACACACGGAGTGTATAACACATGGAGTGAGTGAGGACTGAGGCACCACAAGCACTGAGCTCTGCTTAGCCCCTGGCCAGCACCTTGGTTAGGAGAGGCCCAGCAGTCACTGGCTGTCACCCTGGTTAGGAGAGGCCCAGCAGTCACTGGCTGTCACCCTGGTTAGGAGAGGCCCAGCAGTCCCTGGGTTGGAAGTGAAGCCTAACAGTGGTGAAACAGCTGTGCTTCAAGCACAAGTCAAGCCCAGGGTTTCTCGTGGCTCTCAGCCATGGCTCAAGCTTCTGAAAGCTGTAGTCACAATTGTCCTGCATTTACAAGACCCACCAATTGCAGGCATGGTGGTGCACACCTAACCCCAAGGAGGGAGAGGCGGGAGGGTCAGGGGTTCCAAGTCATCTTCGACTCCAGGGGAAGTTTGAGGCCAGACTGAGCTGTATGAGACCCCATCTCCAAAAGTCCAAGAACAAAGAACCTGCAGACACTGTAACCAGACCTTTCTGGAACCTTGCTTTGTTGGATATCTGTGAGGTACCTCACCAAACAACCTTTTAAGTATACATGACCAGCTTTGAATGGCAGAGACAATGGGGAAAAGAAACTACTGCAGTGACCGTTCAGGCGAAAGGGCACAGAGAAAGCCACATCTACAGGTGGGCATCTGCGGTTTCAGGATGCCATGGAACCAGATGTCACTGGATGGTAGCCACTGCCATGCAGAGCTCTGAGGTCCCAGGGCCTCTTTGCTGTGTAGGCTTAGCAGTCCTGCCAAACAGTACTACCAGGGTCATGTGGGCCTGCTCTGCTCCATGGCAGCTAATGGCTACTGGATACTAAGATATGCTAGTAACTTTGCTCCACACACTTCACATCCCTGTGGTAGGAACATTCATAGCTATGCTGGGCAGCTTAGAACTGTTCCAACATTCTGTCCTCTGGTTACTGGTATAGTAGCCATGCAGGTGCAGATGAAACTGAGGTGTCTAGTGGGCCCAATCTAGTGATGGAGCTCTTAGAGGGCAGAAGAAAAGTGTGGCTAGAGTCAGAGACAAGCAGGGAAAGATGGTAAAGAAAGGCCAGCACAAGGACCTCAGCTGGATCCCCAACACCCACATGAAGATGTGTGTGGTGACACACGCTTGGAATTCCAGTGGGGGACAGGAGGCTCTCTGGGGCTCATGGATCAGCCAGCTAGCCCAGTGGTATTGATAAGCCTCAGGTCACTGAAGATACCCATCTTCAAAAATATAAGATGGCTGACTCCTGAAGAATAATACCCAAATCTGAACTCTGGCCTCCATATGCTTATGCACACATACGGAGGGGAAAGGAAGGCAAGGCAGAAAGGGAGGTCAGAGAGATTCAAAGCACAAGAACTTAACCCTCAGCTTTCAAGATGGAAGGAGGAGGCCAAGAACCAGGAACACTTGGTCAATGGCCAACAAGGAAATGTTCACAGACTACAATTAGACCGATGCAGGTTCTTCCCAGTGCTCCCCTAGTAAGAATCAAATTAGTTAACACCTTGACTTTGGCCTCATGGAAGAGAGACATCAGCCCAGCCAGTACTGACTTCTGACCCCTACACAGACCTCAACACACACCCAACCACAGATGGGTGGTGTCTGAAGCTGCTATAAAGAGGTGGCCATTGGTTGACATGGCAATGAAGTGCAAACACACCCACTCTGCAGGCAAGCTTCCCGAGTTCAGGAGTAGGCTCAGAAGACCTGAGTTCAGGCTGCCCAACTCCAGAATTCACACTCTTGCCTGCTGCCTGTTCTATGCTCTGAGTGGCACCACAGTGGGAAGCACTGGGTCACGTGAGGAATGTGGCAGCGGAGCAGATCTTGCTATGGGTGCCCAGGCCCATGGGAAGCAGAAGTGTCATGGCAGGAAGGGCAACTGGCACCTCCTGGATGTGACTTGCTGACTGGTCAGCTGTGACCTGCTCTGGTCTCAGGATGCCATCAGGCTAATCCAGGCTGCTTCCTTTGACACCCATTCCCCTCAGGTGCCTGGGGCAACAGAACGATTCCTTTCTGCTTCATTAGAGAATTAAGCTCAGAAAATTCAACTTCAAATATTCGAATCTCCCCTGAGAGGGATCTTTCAACTCCATTTCACTGCAGAGAATGAAGGTTTTAAGCCATCATACCACACAGACTCTAACCGGCTCTTCCTCTCTCATCAAACTCCCCAATAACACTTTATTCTAAAACACTCAATTTGGGTTTCCAATGCCACAGCCCATTATAAACAGCATTACTTGGTATGTGTCAGGGGTGTGAAGGAGCGCTGGCAGACAGTAAAGACAGAAGGGCCACTGTGTTCAAGGGAAACCAGATAGTGCCTCGTACTCCCTAGGCTCTCTACAGGTTTATAATGGGGGAGGGGAACTCTTTTCCTGTGAGAACTGTCATTTCCAGGAAGCTCTAGAGGCCTGGCACAGATCCCGGCTCCCCCCCTAACAATTTCTCCCAGTTCATGAATAAAGCAGAACTCAATCCTTCATGTGACTTTGACCATTTTGGAGCCAGGGTAGTTCCCAGCCTAAGGGTATGGGACAGACAGGGATACTTAAGTGCTGGGCTCCCAACAGCAGGACCCTGACCTGACTGGGTGGCAGCAGGCTGGGCGGCTTGGCCCTTCCTTCTGTTACCCACTGGAAAGCTGAGATGGAGTATTATGGAATGGAGGACAGCAGGTTCCATCACACTCACTGTCAGCTCTCTACACCACCCGTCTGGGGCCCCACCCTCGCTGCTTACTTTCTTTTTAATAATGGGTTTTTTTTTAATCTTTATTTTATTTACATATGAATGTAAATAAAATTTGGCTAGGTGTTTGTATGTGTACCAGAAGGTGTTGGATCCCCTGAAATGGACGGTTATAAGCCATCATGTGGGTGCTAGGAACCAAATCTAGGTCCTCTTGAAGAGTGGTAAGTGCTCTAACTGCTAAGTCATCTCTGCAGCCTCTCATTCCTTCCTTCCATCCATCCATCCATCCATCCATCCATCCATCCATCCATCCATTGAGACAGGGTCTCTCTTTGTAGCCCTGGCTGTTCCAGAACTCAGGAAGTAGACCAGGCTAGCCTTGAACTCATAGAGATCTGTCTGCCTCTGCCTCCCAAGGGCTGGGACTAAACAAAAGGCATGCAGCACCACACCTGGCTAGCCTCAATCTTCTTTAGTCACTGCCTCATGTAGTCTAAGCTGAGCTCAAACTCTCAGTGTAGGGAAGGATGACCTTGACCTCTTGACCTTCCTGCTTCCACTCCCAAATGCTGAGACCACACACTGTTTTATGCTGTGCTGGGATTAAAACCAGGGCCTTGTGCAGGCTAGGCTAGCAACACTGAGGTATATCCCCAGACCACTAAGACAATCAGTGACCATCCTGTCTTAGCCTCTGAAAGTATGTGCCACTGTGCCCAGAGTTTTTGTTTGTTTCTAATTGATACATAATATTGAGAGAGAGAGAGAGAGAGAGAGAGAGAGAGAGAGAGAGAGAGAGAGAGAGAGAAAACAAACAAAAATCCTTGCAAGTTGAGAGCAGTCCCATGTGTACCAGAAGCTGGAGTGAGCTGAAACTGGGTGTTGAGGAACACTGTGAGGCAGAGAACAGCCAAGGCCAAGGGCCTAAAGTACTGGGAACCACAATTCAGTCCGATGCGTTTCCCTTTCACAGTGGACCTTGTGACTGCCCTGCCCTGTGGCTTTAAGAGCTTGCTGAGATGTGGAGAGGGCGGGTACCCACCTCATCCTTGGCCAGGGTTTTCAGGTGCTCCAGGATCTGAGCCATCACCGCCTCACACAGCTTGCTGTTCTCAGCCAGGAACTTGGAGTCTCCCCCGTACAGGCTGTCATTGGAGTCAACTGGGTAAAAACAAGAGCAGCATGTAACATGGGATTGGCAGATGGCAGGAAGGCCTGCAGGGTTTATGGGCCAAGATGACCCACTCGCTTTGGGAATCACTAAGAAAACATCTGGCCCAAGGCCAGCAGTGTGGAACTGATCCCCCCCACTGGCCATGCCTGGAGGGGACAGCAATAATCACAGTGACCCTCTCAGCAGCTGCTAGGTACTGTGACAAGCATTCTCTCTGTCTTATAGAAGGGTCCACAAAACCAGCACTAGGAAGGGGTGGCATGTACATCTTCAATGAATGGAGAAACTGAGGCTCAGACGCTAGCCTAGCTAAGATGGTAAGCTGGGTAGTCTGATTCCAAAGCCTAAGCACTGACCATTGCACCCAGCTGCCTGCCCTGGGATCCTTAAAACCAACTGGCCAGCTTTACAGTTCTAGAAGGTTCTATTTATACTACCAGGGAAGACAAGTATTCAACAGTCCTACCCAGATGTGAACCCTCACAGCTACAATAATGACTGAGATGCCCGACAGTGCCAACAGTGGCACGAGTGCTATGGGAAGAGTCAATCACTTTCTGACTGGACTTAAAGCCTGCACCTCAAGATCAAACTCATGCCTGTCATCATGGTCCACTGCCCAATTACTCCCAAAGCTTCTATGCCTGACAGTGTCTCCTTCCTCTCTCATAACACAGCACCTCTATCATTCAAGCTACCCTGGAAATCACTCTGTAACCCAGGCTGGCCTCTAACTCACGGCAACCCTCCTGCCTCAGCCTCAGAGTGCTAGAACTACAGGTGTGAGCCACCATGCCTAGATCTTTAACAAAGCCTCTTCCTGTGACAGCCACAGCCTAGAGAAGGACCAGCTCAGCTAAGGATAGTTTGCGTATAGCTTCCTTTTCTCTCCCTTTTTCAAAGAACATGGTCTCTGCTGGACAGGGCAGACACATTCAGTCTGCAAGTGGTCATTTGGGTTTTCACTTCAACGATGAATCTCAGGCAATCGGCTTATCAGAGGACAGCTCTGCGGCTTTGCCTGTGATGACTGGCATCATCCCCGGCATGGGGCCCAGAGCAGTTCAGCTAGTCTCCACTGTGAACACTTCAGTTGTGGTTTTGTTTGTGTGGGGCAGTAGTCTGTGGCAGACAATCTGACACCCAGTTGAGCACAGGCTGAAAATTCTGGGAGACCCAATGGAATATCCATGAGGGACAGAACTATGTTTTTAGCTGACACTCCTGGAAGACTCCTGTAAAAACAGCTACAGCTTTCACAACCCCTATATAGAGAGAGGCCTGGCATGTGAGATTTGTCACATAGAAAACAACTCTGAGTCCTCCCACAAGCAAATGAGGCACTACAAAGCCCCCAGACCAAACCAATGAGAACTATCGGTTGCCAAACCCCTGACCCCTCCCAAACAGTATATCAGACCGTCCTGACCTGTGTACCCTCTCTACCTGCCTGCCCTGTAGGCTTCGGCCCACACCCACCGCCCGCCATCCAGAAAGAATAAAGGTGCGAAAACTACTCCGGCACCTGAGCGCTTCTGTCCTAAGAGCTGTAACACTTTCGGCCCGGGGAAGAGATCTGCTCTCCCGGCCGAGCGCTGGGGTGTGAGCCGACAGCGGCTTCGGGTCTCGCAGGGATCGCAATGCGGCCAGGACCTGCTCAAAGCGGGAGAGCGGTGGAGGCAGCTCGCACTCACAGCCCGCCCCATCTCTGGCCGCCCAAACCTGACTCTGCGCGGTGCTGGGCGAGTACAGTGTCTGGGTGATCATAGCGTCTTGGCGCTCCCGGGCAACAGCCGCAGAGACCAAGGCAGAAGAGACTCCATCCCTGCTCATGCTCCCTCCCCCTGCTGCAGCCCAACATGTTTGCACACGGCTGGGGGTAGAATGTGCATGTCAGATGAGATCTAACACTACACTCTGATCTCCACATGTATCCGGAGGCCAGAGATAAATCTCAGAGTGTCACTTCTCAGGAGCTGTCCAGCTTGCTTGCTTGCATATGTATGTATGTATGAATGTATGTATGTATGTATGTATGTATGTATGTATGTACATACGTACGTACGTACGTACAATAAGGTCTCTCAGAGGCACAGAAATTGCCTGTTAGTCTAGGTTGGCTAGCCAGTAAGCCTCAGGAATCACCTGTCTCTGCATCCTAGAGGTTCGAATGCTTGAGTGGCACACACTACACCCACTGAGCCACCTCGCCTATCCTTCTTTGGCTGGCTAGCACCAGCCTGCACAAACAATAAGAACACAGCTTCTGCCTTTCAGAGCATGCTCACATAGCTTCTGCCCTACTTTCTCAGCTAATCCTTTAACTTCTTCCATCCCAACACCCAACATGAATGTCCCCAGGGCTGACTGCAGTGTTGTTAGGCCAAGTGTTTAGGTGGCAGAAGATGAGATCAATGCCAGGAAGAGGTAAGTGTGTGCCCTCTGATAAGTCAAGTGGCCATGCCCAGCCCTGGGGGTGGGGCACAGAGCAGTAATGCAGTCATTTAGGGAGGAAGTTAATAGGCTCTCCATTTATCTGCTGGGATGTCCTTGTGATTCCTGGTACCCTTGTGTTACTACTACCTCTAAGGGACACCTGGGGAGGATGTCATCTCACCCACAGTTCAGAGGAGACAATATCCAGGAGAAACACAGGAGGGCCTCCAATTTAATCCTGCTGTACAAAGGAAGAACAAAAGACAAAAGGGCCCGCTTGCAGATGCAGGGGCGGGGTGTGGGTGGAGACAGACAGTCCTATCTGGGGTATGTCACCATCTCTCAGAGACTGCACAGAAGCAGTCCCTGGATGTGGGATACAAAGTGGGAAGATGTTCAAGAGACACTTTCCAAGATCAAGGAAAGCCGGGCCTTGGAACTCTTAAAAAACCACTCTTTGGGACCTGGCACAGTGGTGTACACCTTTACTCTTAGTACTTGGGAGGCAGAGGCAGGACCTTGTGAATTCCAGGCCAGCCTGGTCTACATAGTAAGTTCCTGTCTAAAAAGAAAAAGGAGTCCCCTTTAGGAGCTGAGACAAGGACTCAATCGGTTCAGTGCCAGTCACAAAAGAATGAAACCCACATTTGGATCTCCATGTGAGAAAGTCAGGTATGGTTGACCATGTCTGTAACTGTAGTAAAGGAAGAAGGGGACAGAAATAGGTGGATTACCAGAGCTCACTGGCCGGCCAGCCAGCCAAGCCAATTGGTGAGCTCCAGGTTCAGGGAGAGACCCTGTTCCCAAAACAACTGGAAAGTATAAAGACACTTGACATCAATCTCTGTCTTACACACACACACACACACACACACACACACACACACACACACTCGTAACAAAAGTACACACAGTGGAGCCCCTCCCCACACACAGCAGGGTCATGTAGCTATATGAAGTTCTCAATTTATAGTTTTCCAGGAACTAACTTTAAAAATTACATTCCTTTATTTTCCATATACTGTAATTTGCATTGACTCTTGTAGAGCAAATGGGTGGACCTGCGCATAATTAAACTGAGAAAAGAAACATCAGGGATGCTTTGCATTCACCTCTGGCTGCTACTTTCAGGGCAAGAGAGTTCCATATTCTCTCCAGGTTTTGATTAAAAACAAAAACAAGGGCTGGTGAGATGGCCCAGCACTGACTGCTCTTCCAGAGGTCATGAGTTCAAATCCCAGCAAGCACATGGTGGCTCACAACCATCCCTAATGAGAAATAAATGAAAGATCTGTGGCCCGGAGCAAGTGGGGCCGGAGCAAGAGGGAAAATGGAAGGGAAAAAACAAAAACAAAACTTCAGAGGTACAGAAGAGTTGAATATGGGGTGTGTTTGTTTTAAGATGGGTTATGTAGCCAAAGCTGGACCTCAGACACTTCATGCCGCTGAGGAGGACCTACATACATTCTATCCTCCTATCTGGAACCAGGTGAGACTGTGTGACCAGTTTGAGGCTCTGTGGGTTTAATCAACTACAGAAAGTAGAGAAAAGGAGTTGTGGTGGAGGGGAGGATGGAGGTATGTGTGTGAGGAGTCTCACAGGAAGGCTATCTCAAACCAGTGCCACCAAGGACAAAACAGACTGGAGCAGATGGGAGAACACGACTGCCTCCTTCCTCTGAAACGTGTGGGCCTCCACACCCCCTGAAGCTCAGGCTACAGAGCCCATTCGAAGGCCTGCCTGGACTGGGGTGAGGGCAGCCTGTGATGCTGCTCATCTGCTTCTGATCCAAGGGTGTCTCTGCAATCCCAGCACATGGTCAAAACCACCTCAGGTACTTCCCAACCCCCGAGAACGTGCATGCACACACACGTGCGCGCGACACACACACACACACACACACACACACACACACACACACACACACACACACACTGGGCAGATGGCTCATGGCCCAGAACTTGCCTAGCACATATAAGGCCCTGAGTTCTATTTCCATCACCACAAAAAACTGATCCTACAAATCTTCAGGCCTCTTCCTGAGAGTCTAAACTGAGAATAGAAAGTGGCTCAGGAATACAGACTCTTGGACTAAGAGATAGATCAACTGATAGAGGGCTTGTCTAACATGAGAAGAAACCCCAGCACTGCATTAACTGGGCATGGTGATGCATGCCTGGAACCCCAGCACTCTGCATATGGAGGGGAGACTATATCAAGAGTTCAAGGTCTAGGGACGCAGAGGCAGTTGTGTGAGAACAAACAAACAAAATGGGGCCAAGGTCATCTTCAGCTATAAAGTGAGTCTGAGGCCAGACTACACGAGATCCTGGCTAGAGATACAGCTCAGTAGGTAACAAGCTTGCTGCACAAACACCTATAACCCAAGCACTTACGTAAAACCTAGACACAGCAGGTGTGCCTGTCACACTGCACTGCAGGGTTGTGGAGGGTTTGCACAGACTGACAAATCTTTGGAGCTCATTAGCCAGTCATATTGGCTGGACTGGTGGGTGAGCTCCAGATTCAGTAAGAAGCCCTGTCTTCAAAATAAGGTGAAGAGTGGTTAAGGAAGACTCCCAGTGCCAAGCTAGGCCTCTACGTGCATACACACAAATATGTCCATGCAACTCATGCACACACAAACACAAGAACAGACGGTGAGACAGTCCCTTTGCTGCCCGTGAAACGGGGGCATGCTGAGGGCTGGTCAGGATGCTGCTACCTTTGTCTATGTGGTAAAGATAGGTGTCCTGGCTCATGGCGGACAGCAGGTGCAGGACCGAGGTGTAGATTCGGATTTTGTCATCACTACTGTCATCCCAGGTGTAGTCCTGGATCACGTTGAGAAGTTCTCGAACCAGAAATAGGACTCCGTGTTCTGGATGATCCTAATGGAGAGAGAAAAAAAGACAGATAAGCACAGAAGATTAGCTAAAGCACCCAGTAACCCAGCACTTCCCTTAAGCAGGCGCTGAGATTACAACACTCATTGATTCATAAGGGCAGGGCCATGCATGAGCCTAGGCAAACAGCACAGAGAGAACATAAAAAGATGCAGCTTGTCCACTGATCACACATTTCAGGTTGATGGCGTGAGCAACAGCTTCACTTTTGGGCAATCACTGTCAGCCCAATGGCCTGTGCGTCCATGTTTACCCCTTTATCTCCCATGCACAGTGGTAGAAGCAAGTCACATATGTCTAATTACAAAAAGATATTGTAGGTCCTCAGAAGATGACATAGCAGAAGCCACTGCACCAACTTTAAGTAGAGTCCCACTCCCAAGGATGCTCACCTACAGCAAGGGTAATCTGGGCTCCTTCTACGAGAGGGAAAACCAAAGGGACCACTCAAAGTTAGAGCAAAGTGTGTTTCTCAGACACTACACAGAATCTTTCAAAAAAAGGGCTACAATGCAAAAAGGCAGGCAGCTTCAATGCCATTCCCAGGGTGTGGCTTTCCTGCTGAAACTCCCAAGAGTCCTTACTTGCAGGAAATGGAATGCCCAGCTGGCCCCACCAACCCTCATCACAGCACTACTCCTAGCCCAGACACAGCACTGGGTCCTAGCAGGAAACACTCAAACGGGTTAAGAAAAGAAGGAGCAAAGGAGGATTATTTGCACAGCTAGGGTCAGCATGATGCTCTGCTCTCCAGGGCCTGGAGCCAGCAGGATGCCGTTATTATCTCAGGCTGAAAGAGGAAGGTGGAGGTAGGGGCACCGTTGAGACCCAAAGACCCGCAGCTGGAGGCTGCCTGCCACAAGATGGAGCCTTGCATGGAAGGGGCTGAGGATCAATCAGGAGGTGACAGGCACTGAGCATGGGTGTCCCCGTGCACTCTGGTCTGCAGGCTGTATCTCCTGTTGGCTGGATGGGCTGGAAGTCGGAAGAGTCTCCGGAAGCCACTCTCCCTAGCACTGACTAGTTAGTGTGCAAAATAACCTGGCACTTCACAGCAGAACAGTAAAGAATGCTCCTCGTACAAGTCCCAATCCTGTATCGGTAAAAATGGTGACAGCTTTGCCAATCGAGAAAATGCCCCTCCATTGCTAGGAAGCCATTCTCCCTTAAAATTATATTTATTTAGTGTGTGTGTGTGTGTGTGTGTGTGTGTGTGTGTGTGTGTGTGTGTGTGTGTGTGTGTGTATCTGTATCTGTATACACTATCATGCCAGGGCATATGTGGAGGTCAAAGGACAACTTTAGGGAGTTGGCTCTCTCTTATTACCAGGTGGGTACAGGGGATTGAATTCTAGTCTTCAGGCTGGGTGGCAGGTGCCATTACCTGCTGAGCCATCTCACTGGCTCAGAAAGCCCTTTTTGTATTTTGTGTATCAGCAAGAGGATGCATGATGCTCAGACACCCAAACAATGTGAGCTGTGATCTGAACCACCCAGGCGGGGCTGCCTGCTAGTCAGTTCCAGCTGTAGCTCACTGCTGCCTGCCTCTGCTTGCAGCTGTTCCTAACTAGGCTATTTGGTTTGGCTACATGGATGCTAAAATACATTTTTTTTAATTTAAGGATCCGCTTTGGGAATAGATCACGGTCTGAATATTTTAGCAACTTCATGTCAGCATTCATGGTCCCACCCTGTGGGAGAACAATGAGCAGAGAGGTGGGGCCATGGGCAACAGGATTCGGGGAATGGTTTGGGGTGAGCACTTCTGTGGGCTTCAGCTCATAACCAAAAAAGGTTATGTCCACGGTGCTGCACAAGAACTCCGTGAACTTATTATATGCATGTACTACCGCATCGGGCTTTCTGTGGTCCTGGGGATAGAACCCAGGGCTTTGGGATGCTAGACAAGAAAGCACTGTACCAAAACTGAGTTCCACTCCAGCCCAGTATCCTTTTAAAGCAACACAGTGGTTTCAATTTGTGTTTAATATTGAACTAGTAACTCTGTTTTGTTTTGTTTTGTGTGAGGTGTATGTGTTGTGTATGTATGTACATAAACGTATGCTAATGTACATATGTATGGATACCAGAGGTCAGCATTAAGTGTCTTCCTTTGCCACTCTCCATCTTGGTTTTTGTTTGTTTTTGTTTGAGACAGGGTCTTACATACAAGCTGGACCTCACCTATTTGGTCAGAATCCAGGAATTTTCCTATCTCTGTCCTTCAGCCCCCTCCTTTTTGAGATAGTTTCATGGTTTTGAACTACATTGCTCTTTGATGTATACTGCCTTGAGAATCAGCCTCTCAAAGCTGCCTGTCTTGGCTAGGCTCGTGGGCCAGAGAGCCTGTCTCCACTCCCCAATCTGGGATTCTAGGCATGTACAGCCCTGCCCTGCTGTTTTCATGGGTGCTGGGAAATCAAGCTTAGGTCTTCATGCCTGCAGAGCAAGGGGTCACTGAACCATCTTCCCATGCTGTGGGTTTTTGTTTTTGTTTTTAGTAATAAAAAGGTGTTGGATTGAGATGGTGCTCCAGGGTCCTTGTGTTCTTGGCCAGTCTCCCTCCTAGACCGGGCAAAACTCACTGCCAATGAGGTGGGTTCCAAGAGGAAGCCAGAAGGTGAGTCTTCCCTCCCACTGACCTGACGAAGGGCCTAACACTGTCCCTCCACTGTCCCATTGGAGTCCCTGCTCTTGGGAATCCCTATTTCAGCACAGTTCCTGGGGGAAGGACTACCTGAGAAATGATGCTGGTCTCAGAAAGCCGAGCTTCAGGCAGCAAAGAGGGCAACAGCGCACCTTTGAGTCCTGGCAGGGTCACTTATTGGCCGATGACCTTTCACCTCTCTGTGGATTACCGTCCACTTCAGTTCAATGTTTTGAGTGTGTATTTATGAATCGCTGGCTGGTTCTTCAGAAGAAGGATGTATGATTAAGTGAATGTAAGCAAGGGCAGGGTGCAAAGGAGCCAGAACACCAATGGGCTGGGAGCATAGCAGGATAAAAGGGCCCCTGGTGTGGGAAGGTGAGACAGAGGAGACACAGCCACAGCAGACAGGAGGGGCCTGTGTCTCCTCATATCCCAGGGCAGGTCTGCATGGCCTCATGAATCCCAGTGGCTCTGGTGTGCACAGCAGCCTATCCTCCCTTCAGGCCTTCATTCACACAGTGCTCCCTGACTTGAAGCCTTCTCCTCTCACCTTGCACCAAGAGCTCCTTTTCCTTCTAATCTCAGCTGAAAGTTACCTTCTTGGGCTTGGCTTCTTTAACCTGGGAGCTCATCTGGCCTTTGCTTTTCAGGGAGAAGCTCCGCCCCTCACCACAAAGCCAACCAGCAGTGACCTGGAGTCCTCCTTGGAGACGTGTGTGTGTGTGTGTGTGTGTGTGTGTGTGTGTGTGTCTGTCTGTCTGTCTGTCTGTCTGTCTGTCTGTCCCAGCAACTCCTAAAACCTCAAAAGTACCCAACCCCCACAAGTGAGACACTAAGATGTCGCTGTAGTGCCTGCCACTTCTCACAGACGGAGTTAATTGTCTTTAATATTAAGCCTGACTTCCTCTTAGGGGCACTTCCTCGATTCCCAGATTAGGAGATGGTCATGGACTAGGATGAGGGAAAGGAAAGGGTGAAGCAGACATCTTCCAGTCTTTGTAGCTGCTTTTAATGAGGACAAGAAATCCTATCTTCCGACTGCAGCCTCAGTGATCAGAGAACAGGTCATAACATTTCTAGTTCCTACAAATCTGAACACAAAGTTAGGGCTCTGAAGCCACGATGTTGAACTTGGTATGCCAGTTCTACTCTATTCATCCTGCCAAAGGCTGCTAATGAGACTCTCTGTCCCACTGCATGGGGAAGGCATCTACAGACAGCAGTGAGGCATAGGGAATAACTTAGCAATCTGGGACTCCGCTTTGTGGGGACTACATACACATTCCTCCTAACAGCACACTTAGCAACCCTGTTGGCAACCTAGAACAGGCCCCCCACCCCCACCTGCATGTACAGCCCACTCCAAACAATGAAATAAATCAATCTCTTCTCCCCCGAAAACCATCAAAAACTCTTTTGTGAATAGTTTCTATCTAGGTATGAAAGGTAGAGAACCATCAAGCCCAAATTTGCTTAGTTGCATGAAAAGTAAGACAAACTGTCCCCTAAGTGAACTTTTAGGGGAAATGTCCTATTTACTCTCTTTTGACCATACATATCAAATATGCATCTGATTAAAGTATGATACATTCTGGGAAGGGACATGCACATGAGCAAAAACTTATACAATCTAAGCCTGTAAGTCAAAACTGCGAGTCACCCACTCTATACCTGAGCAACTGAACTCTTCTCTTGAGCCCCATATAATACTGGGGCCCCTGAGTGCCCTCAGTCATCTGGCTTGCTGTAGCTACTACATGAACTACCAGTACTGTCTGGGTATCTATCCAGGTTCTGGTGGAGATATTAGCATACCCGTGTCTATGGCAACACTGCTATAATGCCCAAGGTGTGGGAACCACCTACCGTTTCTGCAGATGAATACCAAAAAAAGAAAGGAAATCTATACACACAGCAGAAGGTAGGGAACCTTCAACAGTAAAGTCTGTCTATGCATACAGTGGAAGGTAGGGTACCTTTAACAGAAAAGTATGTAGGACGTGACAAAATAAATGAAACTTGAGAACTCAGGTTAAGCGAAATAGACCAGTCACAAGTACAAGCAATGCCTGAGTTCATTTAGAGAAATTTTAAACTGTGTAATTAGTGGCTCCAGGGGCGAATGGCTGTTACAAAGGGTGGAGGAGGAATGGGGAGCCAGGGACCAACACGCCTAAATTCCCACTTAAGCTAGCGAAACATGCCCAAGATCTACTGGACACCATTTTACGTAAGGTCAGTGACTGTACGCCCTTCTGAAAGCCTACTTAAGAGTAGAGCTCATGTTTCATGTTGCACAGTAACATCAAACTCTAAAACAGTAACCCCTCCCAACACACACAAAACACACAAAAAGCTGTCACACAAGAGGGAACCAATCTGAACAAGGAAAACATAGGAGGGGAACTTTCTCACGCAAAATCCCATCCACGTGTTATGGTTCATGGGCGGCTCATCTGATCACCTGATGGCCTTGGCTTCTCAGATGGAACCTCTCTCTTAATCCTCGGAGGCAAGACTCCAGTCATGCCAGAAACCACACAAGTACCTAACCCTAGCAACACTATTTTTTCTTACACCTACACACATGGTAAAATTTAACTTACAAATCAGACACAGTAAGTTTCTTAGTTTCTTTCCTGTTGCTATGATAAGAAAATGCCCTGACAAAAATGACTTAAGGGAGAATTGGGTTTATTTGGCTATATGTCTACACTCTGGAGAAGTCAAAGCAGCAGGCACTTGAGGCAGGTGGTCGCATCACATCGACAGTCAAAAGCAGACAGCGATGAATTCACACTAGTGCTCGGCTCAGCCTTCTCTCCTCTTATAAGTCCACGATTTGCTGCCATTGCCACCTACAATGGCCAGGTCTTCCTACCTCCATTCAAGTAATTAAGATAATTTCTCAAGACACGTCCATGGCCAACACCTGATCTAGACAATCCCTCATTAAAATACCTTCCCAGGTGATTCTAGACTATGTCAAGTGGACAAGAGTAACAATAACTAATCATAAATTAGAATAATTTAACAGCAGCTGTGACAAAAGTTAAAAATGTTTTCCTTTTCTAAGTTGAAAACTTCTACCTTTTCACAGAAAGGACACACTGTAACTTTATTCAAATCCTATTTTTAATGATGGTTCTTAAATATTTTAACCTTCCTTGTAGCCCACCCCCCATCAACCAAAGGTAGTGGAAAAGAAAGGATACGGGGAAGTGGACCTGTTTAGAAAGGTTCTTTGGAGCAACTCTGATTAGCAGACAGCAGCAGCTCGATCCATTCGCAAACACTTCACGGATACACCAGCAGTCTAGTTTGGTAGAGTCGGGTTAGCAACAGAGGTGACATGACCTAGCAGAGACAGCCAGGCCTCAGCCTCAGCTGGAGTCAGTAGGAGGGACTAGCAGGAGAAGTTCTCAGCTGTGCTTCTCAGTGAAGCGAAGATCAACAAAGACTCGAGACCCATAAGGGTTGCACAGCTCGCTGTACCAGCAAACCAGGCACTGTCTCCATCACTCCATGGAGGCCTAGTTAGACCCTCCAAACATCACGTGTCCTCCACGTGCCTTGCCTCAGCACCTGCACCCAATCAGCCTGAGTCCGAGGAAGCAGCAAGAAACTGCAGCACATCACCAGACATTTTTTGGGCATTTATCTCTATGGAGTCCCAACAAATGCAGCTCAACTATTCAATGCAAGGTGGACCAATACATGCATGTCATTAACAAAGAGTCCTTCATCATGTGCCTTTTCACGTGCTTGCTTTAGCAGAGCATCCTCTCTCCTGTGTCTGCTTCAGTGAAGCATTCCTTCACGAGTCGGCCTTAGCCTTTCACACCTGTGTCCACTTTAACAAAACATCCCTTTGCCCCAGCAAAACACCATCTGGTCGACTTTCCAAAGAATCCTCAAGTTTCCACTTCAACCACTCAAGGGCTTCTCTTTGGCAGATAGTATCTAGAATGTAGACTAGCAGAGGCTTAAACAGCATCACTATTCCTGTGCTTTGGGCACGGAGGTAAAAGCAGCGTACACTCACTGACAGACAGGCGATCTGAGAATGATAAGAGCAGGTAGAACACACAGGGTGGACCCATTGCAAAAAGACTCACATTCCAGACGGGGTGACAGGTCATCACACCATGCAGAATGGCACATAGTTGAAAACATATACATGTCTGCAACTTTCTATTTAATATATTAGACAGAGGTTGGATGCTAGCAACTGAAAACAGAATGTAAACTAACAAGTGAGAGGTGCCTCTGTCCTAATGCTATCTCTCCTGAGGAGGGATGAAGAGCTGCTAGCCCCTGATGGTCCTGAGTGAACAGAGTATGGCAGGCTCTCTGAGCTCACATCATGTGTGAAGGACCCTGGAGGAGACAAATTCTGCTCTTCTACCAACTACTTGCACAGCCCCAGACACAGCCTTTTCAGTTCTAGGTGTCTCTACAAGCAAAACATACTCATTAATTCCTACTTTACAGGGTTCAGGGAAGCCTCTCAGAGGGCTTTGGCACAGCTCCTTATAAATGAATGCATGTTCCTGGGGCTAAAATTGGGAGATAGCTCAGCAGGTAAAGTGTCTGTTACTCAAGCATGAGGCCCTGAGTTACATAACCAACACCCACAGAAAGGCCAGGAGCAATGGGTACCTGTACCCGTACAGTGCTGGAGGTGAGAGCCAGACAGATCCTGGGCTTGCTGGCCAACCATTCTATCCTAACTGGTGAACTCATTGAGAGACCTTGTCTCAAGAACAGAGATGACAAGGAAGAAAAACAAGGAAGATACTGATGTTGACCTCTGACCTCCACATGCACCATGACCCCTCAGACTGCAGTTACTTTTCATTTCCTGGATCCTACCAAAGTGCAGTCTTTGACACCAGGAAAAGCAACAAAGTACTACTCATAGCAGAAGGTGCTTTCTCTATGCCTATGTGCCAGGTTGGCATCTGGAATGTGTTTTTAAATGTATCTTCAGATACCCAGGAGAGCTGGGAAGGAGTATGTACAACCTGTGAGCTTGGGGCAGCTGCTCCCAGCTCTAGCTACCTGAACAGATTATAGAATACCAGCGTGAATGGCAGGAGCCAGTTCCTCAAGGGAAGCCACAAACCTGTGTTTGCTTTAACTTGTTTTGTTTTGTTTTTGTGGAAAACTCAGTCCAAGTGCTTTCCATCGTCCCAGCATGTAACCCCAGGGAGGGAAGCTCTGGCTTACAGCATGATTTCTTCATGATTTCATTCAACCCACACAGCAGTCTTCGAGGTGGGCATTTCCACGACACTTGGACACTTGTGAAAGATGACAGGTAAGACTTGGAGGAATTACAAAACCATCTCCAAGGCCCCAGAGCTATGAGGTCACGGGGTCAGGACTAAACCCAAGTTTGAGACTCTGAGGAGAAGGCTTTCAGAGAAACCCTAGCTGCTTTCAGCACATGGAAAGCTTGAGTTCAGTTGGTAAAGCACCTCAACAAATCATCAACAACAATCAACATCAAGTGCTTCATTAGAAACTTGGGCGTTTCCTCTGCTCTACTTACATGACAAATAACCAGGTCATACAGACAGGAGGCACTGGCCATAGGGCAAGGTGATCAAGTGTCCAGCGGAGGGACTCTGGGAGCCCCTGCAGCTCTGCCACTTGACCTTCCAACCCTCCCCAGGATGCTGCCTGCCACAAAGGACAATCAAAGCCTCACCCAGAGCAGGTCTGTGGCTGGGCCCCTGTTCCCTCTGAGAACCTGGAATCTGAACAGAGAGGGTCCACTGCTGAGTTATTTTTGTTTTCTCAGCTTGATGGAGATACATAATCTGCACATGGAACAATACGCCCATTCAGGTCACACAATTCAATGACTGTTCCTGTATCCAGAGCTGTGTGGCTGTCACCACAATCGACTGAAGAGTATTTCATCACCCCTAAAGAAACCTGGGACCCAGCAAGTGCTGAGTCATTGCATAGCGCAAACTTGGCAGGACGCTTCTCCAGGTCTAGTCCTAGGAGTGGGCTCCTCCTGAACCACTGGGGGCAGTGACCTCAAAGGGCCAGTTTCACCTTACTGAGAGAGACAACCAAGGGTGAACTCTAGGAATGTGCATTTAACAGGGCAACCTGATACACATCTCAAGGAAGGGTTTCTGGTGTATTGTTTTGATATTTACATTGCGGTTTTTGTTTTTGTTTTTGCCAGGTGAAGCCTATAGATTCCTGGGGCTGTTATTTGTAAATCAGCAAATAAGACACCCAAGGCTTCAAGGAAACACGGTCATAGCAATGCAATTCTGCGGCTACTTTCCCAATGCTTTTGTGAAAACCTATGGACTCTCTGTGGGGAGAGTTACCATGGTGCTCTCTACAGAAGAGAGAACAGCAGCAGCCTGAACTCTCTTTCACAAGCAAGGTGGGCGCTGCATGGGTTGGTGGAGAGGACAGCAGTGAGGCAGCGT
>CM052703.1:78024162-78052578 GCA_028551405.1 Uromys caudimaculatus
GGGCTGCGTGGGAGGACTGCAGTAAGAGAATCTTGAGTTCTAGACTGGCCTCGCCTACACAGTGAGGCTCTCAGATAAAAGAAAAAAAAACATACAAAAAACCCAAAAGACTGCTCACAAAATACAGGATGAAACAAGTAGGAAGGGAAGGGGGAAGAAGAGGGAGGTGAGGAGAAGGGGCAGTTGGTGGGGAACAACACAGAAAAGAAAAAGAAATCGCCTTTGTACCTGAACTGTAATAACAGGATACCTGTTCGTGTCTCTAGCAACAAAGCCCCAACTATTACCATGACCACCAAGGCTCTCTGCATGCAGCTCACAATCAGGTGAAAGGTAAATGTACCCAGATACTTGGGAAAACAGATGCCATTTTGTTTCTCCATCTAAACTCGTGTCAGGAAGCAGGTCCAAGACCAGGCTGAGAACCCCAGCTATGGAAAGCCTCCAGGAATTCCTACTGCAGGATCCTCCAAAGGGCCCCAAGAATGACTGCTCATCTCCCACTGCCACAAGGAGCCAGTGTCTACTGTTTCCTGTTCCAAAGAATCCTGCCCCCCAAGAGCTTCACTGTGTGGCTACACTCTACTCTCACACCATCCTCACTAGAACACTGGGAGTTGGCACAAGATCACTCTCATTTTGTGGACAGGACAGGTAACTGCCAAACCTGCAGAGCCAGGGTAGAAAGAGCTGGTGCCCATTGTCACCATCATGGTCCAAGGTCATTACGCCCTTGCCTTGGCAGTGCAGAGTACAGAGCACTGAATGTTAGTGCCTCTCCCCAACCCAGATACACAGCTGAAACCATGATCCCAAGTAGATGATGCAATGGTCACATCATTGGTTAATCTTGGTTGTTAACACATTGGACCTTGAATCAGCTAAAAGACACACTTGGTTGGAAATAACCAAGAGATGGCTCAGCTCTTGCTGATGGACCCAAGTTCAGTTCCCAGCCCTATAAAGTGGTTTATAACTGTCTGTGATTTCAGTTCCAGGATATGTGATACCTTCTTCTGGCCTCTGTAGGCACCAGGCACAAATGTAGGTCCAGATACATGCTGGCAAACACTCACATGCATAAGATAAAATATCAAGGGCTGGGTGTACTCAGGAGAAGGGGCATGGTGAATGAAGGCCACTTGTGGCTCCTGGGGACATACCGGCACGATCAATAAGGTAGAGAAGAAATTGCATAGGAATTCCAGGAGGAAGGGCTCCGATGGCCGCAGCTTCCCGTCAATGCTTATCGTCTTTGGGACTTCCGGAACAAGGCTAATGGCGGCTTTGAAGAAAGCATCAGCTGCAAGACAAGAGAAGTGGGATAAGCGGTCCTAGCAGTTCAAAGCTAGACCCTTCCTTAGCCTGCTGGGGATCAGATAACCTGAGGGTTCAGTTTAGTCAGGGAGCCCAGCAGAAGGTTCTTCAAACCACCATGGATGAGGAGTTGCTGTTGACTAGAGCAACCAGGAAACACTATAGCTAACCAGGCTTAGACTGAAGAACTAAAACAGAGGAGAGACTTTTATGGACAGTCTAGAAAATGGATGCAGGAGACAGTTGAACCCATGAAGCGTCTGCTGAACAAGCACCAGGGCTTGAGTACAGATGCCCCGTACCCACACAGAAGCAGAGTGCAGCAGGGTGTGTCTGTAATCCCAGTACCAGGAAGGCAAAGAGAGGAGGATCCCTGGGCCCGATGAACGGCCAGTCTAGCCAATCAATGAGCTCCAGGTCCAGGGCGAGCCTCAGCTCAAAAAAAAAAAAAAAAGGTATAGCGTATGGTGAAAGAAGACCCCGGACATAACTTCTTGCCTCTACTTGCATGCTTCAAAGCAGGTGCATATGCACACACGCACATGAGTTTGTACACAACACACACATACACACATACATATAGTCACCTGAGCTAGGACCTACACTGGTTTGGATCAATGAGTCCTTAGGCCCACAGGTAAGGGAGGACTGTCACGAAGACCATTTCAAACCTGGGAAATTAGGTATGAAGTGAGGCGGGACTCATTTTATTCCTGTGAAAGTGGAAGAGTCTTGAGTGGCTGGCAGAGCTATTGCTTCAAGTCTGGTCTGAGTCTCTTGTAGCACAAAGAAACAACTACTGAGCTAGGCACTGTGGCGCAAACCTGCAACCCTATACTCAAAGGGCGAGGAAGGAGGATAGGTACTGTGGCCCAAACCTGAAATCCCACACCCAAGAGGGCGAGGCAGGGCTATGAGATCCAGGGCATCTTGGGCTACACAGGAGTATTGTACTGGAAAAATAAGCCAACACACACTGACTTGTCTGAAGGAATGAATGCATGCAATACACATGTATGTGCATACACACACACACATGTAAGCACACACATGCACACATGCATGCAAGCACACACAAAGCTCTAGAGTTCTAACCAAGTAACATTCCCAGAGAATTATTTGAAAAGTAGAGATATTTAAAAGAGATATGGAATAACCTCTAAAACAGGAGGACTTCCAAAGCTGGGACAGAGGAAGGGAAAGAAGAGGAGGGAGTGGAGAGGAGAAAGGAAGTCTGAGAGGAGGAGGGAGCGGGAGAACCAGAGCCCTGGGCAAGGTAGAGAGGGGAGTTCTTTGTAGACCTGCCAAAGTATTGACTGTGATAAAAAAAAACCCTCAAGGCAAGCACTGGCCTGAGAAATCAACCCTTCCACTGCGCAGCCACATCAAACAGGGTTCACAGACCAGGTCACTTTCTACCAGAAAATGACTTCTAATGACATGCAAGAATGTCGCAGCAGGGTGCAGAACCCAGGGTTAAAGCAGGAACCCCTACTGCATGCCTGAGGGGCAGGCTTGATGGCAGAGGTTGGAACAAAGGGTTGTGGTTAACCAGAAAATCCTGGGCCTGAACTTGAGGGGGCGGCTAACTTATCTTTTTTCAAGGAAACACAGCATGAAGAGGCTCATCGTGGAGCCTCCTGTGAGGTGTACTGAGCTCTGGAAGCTTCCCTGCCAGGCTGGTTCCCACATCCCCTAACGGAGCAACTAAGCAGTAGTAGTAGCAGCTGCTGCAGCACAGGGCACTCTGGTGGGTACTGGGAAGATGGAGAGCAACAGCTGATGTCATAAAAGTGGCCAAGGGACCCAGGAGCTAATTAATTAGCACTAGTGCTCAGGAGCCTGTTCCATGCTCTGGTCTAGAATTAAGGGAGCAGCTGACCTCAATCATGTTGAGGACAGAGGTAGTATGGAGCTAGAAAAAAGGAAGGTACTTTGAATTCAGCCTGCTTCATCTTCTAGGTCTCTAAAGAAAACTATTCCCCTTTAGAGGAAGGCAGATCCTTTCTGCTGCTCTGCTAGGACAGAGCGTCTAAGAAGGTTCAACTGTGTATTGTTTCTCCCAGCACCCCAGTTCCCCCAGGCAAGCACAGGAAGGAACAGCTTAACTACCTGGGACTCCATCTGGTTTGGCCTATGCACAAACCAACCCCTCTTCTACTAAGGCACCTGGCAGCCCAAGACTTTTATATGCGTGCACACACCTCTCTCCGAATGATGCACCTAGCAGCAGCCAGTTGCAGCCTTGAGGCCCCTCCTGCATATACGCCTTACTCTGACAATGCAGAGGTTTCTCTTCCCCATAAGGACTTAGGGAGGGCTCTTTCAGTCTTACTCTAGCTATGTCCAGGTAGGAGAGTAGGAAGGTGGATCTGGCCTGAGCTAGTTTTAAGTACATATGCAATGAGGCCATCTATGTCCTCAAAGTGAACTCCCATGGGAAATCCATTTACCACCCTATGCCTATACATAACTGGGCATGCAAGTGATTCAAGTCAGGTGCACTGTGGGTGGGAAGGGATATACGCAGTGGAGAATGGTTATATAACATAATCTGTCAATCAAAATAGAGAATCACCCAAAAAACTATGGTTCTCAGCAACCAAACTCCTCCTCCTCCTGAGCCCCATAAAAGGAGGCACCAAACAGCAGCCTGTGTCACTGGGTATCTTTATTTGTACAGCTCCCCGTCAGTCTTTGCAGTGCACCCCTTCTACTCTGTACTGTCATTTTAGACAGCATTCTTGCTGCTCTGTAATCTGGGCACCTTTATTCCATCTTTTCCCCCATTTTTATTAATGTTTTTTGAGAATTTCATCCAAGGTATTTTGATCATATTTATCCACTCCCCAACTTCTCCAAGATCCAACCTCCCCCCCAGCTTTGTGTCCTCTTTGGTTTTTGAACCCATCAAGTACAGTTGGGGCTGCCTGGATACTCTTGGATACACAGACTTCACTGGAGAGTGGTCAGCCCACCAGGGGCCTCACCCATACAGAAAACTGAGTCTCCCTTATGTCTTCTTAAATAAAATGCCAAGAATCTGGAAACACCTGGCTCAGACCCTGAAGGAGCCTGATGTTACTGGACAACACTATGAATGGTCTTAAAGTCACTTCAATGTACATTTAAAATATAAGTGTTCAGGCTAGTGAGATGGCTCAGTGTGCAAACACTTGCTCTGAAAGCCTAATGTCCTGAGCTCCATTCCTGAGATTCACGTAAAGGTAGAAAGAGAGAACAACACGAAAGGGCTGTCATCTGATCTCCACAAGTTTACTGTGGCATACACATACCTGTACATGCGCACGTGCATGTGCACACACACACACACACACACCCTGCAAATAATTACACAATAAAAATAAATAAAATTGGATTTGAGGCCTGTTGCACAGGAAAAAAATTCATGCCTCATATAATCCCAGACACAAGCCCATGCCAGGGGACGTTATAGACCCTATGGTAGAATCTGCTTCTTACTTTCTTAAATGATTATGTTGTCAAATTGCCTTCTAAATATTTGTCTTTATGCCCAAAGACCTTGTTTATCTGGTCAGAGAAGTATCTGTTTTGTAGTGGGCAACAGTCAGTGGGGGATGCATAGCTGGTTAGTGCTAAAAGGGAAGAGGCGCCCAGCCTAAATAAAACATCCATACTGACCCCCCCTCCACCCACCAAGGCTCGGGAAGAATGCAAGAGCCAGAGGATGGGGAGGGCACTGTGAGATGCTGTTTCCTGGACAAGACATGGCCGTCACACTGAAACTCACGGCAGCTGTGTCATCTGCCTGAGACCTTCATAAGACCAAGATAGTCAAGAGCCCAGCATAGAATTTCCACACTCTGAGCTTTACTGAGATGCTACTGGCAACTGACAGCTGCTGGGAGAGGTTCCCCATGCTCCAGTGGGTGTCCAGATCCATGTACACATGTGTACTACTACCTCACCTCCGTGGCCACCAATAAACAAACACTCAAACATACGAACTTGGAAGGGGTGGATCAGTTGGAAAATAAAGGCATTACAAATATTTCATTGTATATATGCACGGAATTATCAAAAAGTAAAGAAAAAATTAAATATATAAGAAAATCTAGCCCAATTATTTCAAGTTAAGTTTTATGTTATGTACACTTGACCACAATAAAAAAGACAAAAGAACCAAATATATCCCTGACACTGCTTCCCAGCCCTCCCAGCAGAGGCAGGGGCTAGGACTCCACCATGTCTGGCTGTCTCCTGCAGAGAAGTCCACTGTACCCACGCCTGGTGACTCTGAAGCTCCTGAGCCGAGGCGTGGCAGTGGGAGCTGAAGCTCTGCCCTAGCATCTTGGAGGACTGTTGTTATTTTCCTGTGCATGTGTGTGTTGCCCAGTGGCCCACAGAATGCCTATTATTATTACCCATTAAAGTGGCAGCAGCTTTGTCCTTGGCTCCGCTCACTTACCCCACCCAGTTCCTATCTAAAGGAGGAACTCAGTTATTTAAGGGCTAGGCACACATGGTCCAAGGCAGATTCTTACTCCGTTCCCAGAAGGCACACCCCAAACAGAAAATGTCTGGGAGACTTCTCCATGTCTGCTTAGTAAACAAAACTCAGTTTAAAAAAAAAAAAAAAAAAAAGTCTGCAAGTGAAAACAGGTTTTCCTCAGTCTAGAGTTGAAATGATCCTGTCAACATCAAATTTCCTCTTTAAAAAAAAACAAACAAAAAAAAAACACAAAATAACAACAGCAACAACAAAACACAAAACTGTAACATTTAGCATTGTTAACAGATGGGAGCCTTCAGTGTTTTGGCCAGACTAGACTGGATCCAAACTCCTAGGCTAAAGCCATCTTCCTGTCTCAGCCTCCAGCTGCTGGGGATGCAGATATGAGTCACCGAGGCCCAGCTAACATTGCTATCACAGAGCACCTTATTCTGTAGCTATAAAAGCCACAGACGACACTGCCTTCAAGAGAAAATGTACCGCATGTGTTTTTAAGAAAGAAAAGATGAACAAATAGGAGGAGGAGGAGTCAGATTCTCCTTCACAAAGAATGCTTGCTCTCCTGGGGCTGGGGCGGCACGGCTCAGTTGATGAAGCATTTCCCTGGCATGCAAGAAGCTGTAGGTTCAACCCCCCAGCACTGCATAAGCCAAGCGTGGAGGCACGTGCCTGTAATTCCAGCACCAAAGAGATGGAGACAGGTGATCAGAAGTTCATCCTGGGCTACGTGCCTCGTCTGAGGCCAGTTTGGGACATGTAAGACCCAGGGTCCTTGCCACAACTCCTTCAAAAAGGAGAAAACAGAAAAGGCACACCCTGCACTCAGCATGGCACCTGACCCACAGAGTCTCCCCACATTTGCTGCTGCTCCAATTCCCTAGCTCCCTTCTCCTGCTTCCCTTCCCTGGTCCTCCTCAGCTACACGGTGAGTTGAGGTCAGCCTGTGATGCATGAGAACCTGTCTCAGAAAACAATTATCCTGGGTCCCTGCTATCATAAAGGAGGCCATCCCAGGTCTTAGGAAGAGAAGCAATGAAGTACATCACTCTCCATGGGGACTGAGGAGGCTCCTGGTCTGCACTACAGAGCACATGTGTCCAAGAGAAGCTCCCCCAGACCTGCTCTAGGGTCCCACATCTCCAGACAACCCTCCTGTAACCATTCTTTCCCATGGTGCCCCAGGGCCTCTCCTGGTGTATGTGTATGTCTGCCCCAGGAGCCCACTTTCTGTTTTGTACCCATCCCATAAATCTGTCTAAACAATAGGATTTCATGTTCTAAGACAATGGGTCTCAACCTTCCTAAGGCTGTGACCCTTTAATACAGTTCCTCATGTTGTGGTGACCCCCCCCACCACCATAAATTTTTTTTGTTGTTGCTGCTGGTTGTGGTGATGAGTGCCCTTAATCTCAGCACTCAGGAGACAGAGACAGGTGGCTCTCTGTGAGTTCAAGGCCTGCCTGGTCTTCAGAGCAAGTTTTAGCACAGCACAGAGAAACCCTGTCTTGAAAAAAAAAAAATGTGTTGCTACTTCATAACTGTAATTTTGCTACTGTTATTTATTGGAATGTCAATATCTGATATGCAGGATATCTGATATACGACACAGGACCCCCACTCTCCAAGGGCTCAATGCAGCCACTTTAGCAGAATCGATGAATTCCAGGCTAGTGAGATCCTGCCTCGAAAAAGTAAAGTGATGGCTCTGGAGGAACAAAACCTGATACTGACCTGGGACTCCACATGCAAGAATACGCGTAGGTACATTTACATACTCACAGACATAAGCATGTACACACATGCACACACACTCACACGAGCATGCACCAGATCCTGAAAACTGGATGTGTTGCAACCAAGACATGAAGATGACTTTGGCAAGGCCACAGGGTCTGGAGGCCAGCTGGCCAGAGATTTAATCCTGTTACTGCCAACCTGTGCTTCTGCAACAGAATCTGTTCTTAAAGTGATTACGTTTGACATGATTTCAACGATGCCGAGCAGAGCAAGCTTAACAGAAGCACAAATGCCTAGAGACAATAAGTGGCATATTCATTACGGCTTAATTGTTACCAATGACAGCTTAACACAACCTTGGATTCAGCAGCATGCCCTTTCCGTTCATGTCGGACATCAATATTTAATGTGAAGGTCGGCTGGAGGCATACAAATTATTTCCAATTTCATCAGTACCAAACCAAAGTTCCAAAGGGTGTCAATCTGCACTCTCCCTCTCACCTCAGAGTGTCCAGGGCTCTGCACTGAGCCTGGCTTGCTCAGCTCACAAGTTATCTGTGGAACAGGGCAGGGGTAGGAACTTTCTGTCCTCCCTGCAAAGCACCCAGAAGGCTGTACATTCTGTCTGTGATAGCAAGCCTAGTTTTCCTTAAGCACCAGGGATTAAGTGTGGCAACTCATGCATGCAACCTCAGTACTTCGGAGATGAGGCAGGAGGATGTGGAGTTCAGGGTTATCTTTGGCGTTAGAGCAAGTTTGAGGTCAGCCTAGGCTATCTGTTACTCTGTCTCAAAAATCCAAACCAAACAAACAACAAACAACAAAAGCCAACCAGGCCTGGGGAAGTGAGCCCTTGAGTAAAGTTCGTGTTATGCCGTCTGAGGACCTGAGGTCATATCTCGAACACCCACGTAAAGCCCTGCAGGAGAGCCCAGCCAATGCTCCTATGTTAGTTGGCAAAAGACCCTGTTTCAAAACAAAAATGTCCTCTGCACTCCAGATGTACACCATGGTGTGTATGCACCTGCACTCACACACAGGAATGCACACATACACCATATATACACACATATGGAGATGTCTTTCACAAATAGTCCATCTATGATAACAGGTATTTAGTTCCACATGCATCTCGGATACGGAAGGAACATATGTGTTGTTATGGAGGGACTGTGCTTTTGTTTTGTTTTTTTAATATTTATTTATTTTATGTATATGAATACACTGTTACTGTCTTCAGACACACCAGAAGAGGGCATCAGATCCCATTACAGATGGTTGTGAGCCACCATGTGGTTGCCGGGAATTGAACTCAGGACCTCTGGAAAAGCAGTCAGTGCTCTTAACCTCTGAGCCATCTCTCCAGCCCGAAGGGACTGTTCTTAATAGCCGTGCTTTCAAGCCTCCATGAAAGATGAGGCCACGTGGTCCTAAGGTACAGCCTGCTATTGTTACTTTCCTAACCCATCACGTGGCCCTAAGGTACATTCTGCTGTTGTTACTTTCCTAACCCATCACGCTGTCAAATTGCCTTATAAATATTCAGGCTTACACCCAGACACCAGGGTTGTTCTCAACCTTGGTCAGAGAAAGTTCCCTTCTGGGAGTGAAGAGCAGTCAAGGCAGAGATGCAGAACTGGCCGGAGTGCTGAGAAGAAGAGGCTTAGTGCTCCACCCTAAATGGAACCTCTACACCAATACCTCACACCCACTGCCACAATCCCCACCAAGGCTTGAGGAGCACCGATGAAAAGGAGGTGCAAAGAGTGGGAGAAAGCTGGCTTTTCCTCAGCTGCCGCCATTCTCTAGGCTGAGACTTTGTCTGGCCGGGACACATGTAGGCAGGTGCTGCCGCAGACAATCTGAATTCATGTGTACCACTGCCCTGTTGTGTCTGGGAAACACTTCCCCTGTCCCCTCTGTCCCCTCTGACTTACACCATTTCTTACACCCTGCCCCTCTCTTCCACAAGGGTCTCTGAACCTTGGGAAGAGGGAATGTGATGCAGTAGGTCAACGGCACTCTGTGGATGGCCGCAATCCAAGAGTAGATGGGCAGCACAAATTGGACTTGATAGGTTTAATAAAACAATGAGAACAAGAGGGCATAAAGTTAGCTGGGTGCGAGGGGTGGATCTGTGAGGTGTTGACTGAAGGTTGTGACTGTAACTGTAATCAACATACATTGTACTAAATTCTCCAATAACTAACAAAATTCATAAAGAAGGAAAAAACAGAGGATCATAGGTTTAAAATATACAAAGTTAAAAAAAAAAAAAAAAAGACTGTATGAGGAGGATTACTGAGAAATGCTGTCTTCCAGATAGGATATGGCAGGTTTCCTGGGCGCCAGTGGGTGTCCCAGGGGGCTATTACAAAGACATGAAGTTGGAAGAGGAACATGTTGTGGGGGACTTTGAAGAGTTGAAGGGGAAAGAAATAGGGGGTCTATAGGATTATATTTCATTGCATTCTTATATGAACGTCTCAAGAATAAAGGAAAATTTAAAAATATAAATAACCTCTGCTCAGAGGGACCCCCCTCCCCCCAGAACCGTCAGGACACAGGAACCGAGTCAGAATGGCTGAGATGAAAAACTCAGGTGACAGCAGATGCTGGCTAGGATGTGGAGAAAGAAGAACACTCTTCCATTGCTGGTGGGATTGCAAGCTGGTGCAACCACTCTGGAAATCAGTTTGGCGGTTCCTCAGAAAATTGGACATAGTATTACCTGTGGACCCAGCTATACCACTCCTGAGCATATACCCAGAAGATGCTCCAACATGTAATAAGGACACATGCTCCACTATGTTCATAGCAGCCATATTTATAATAGCCAGAAGCTGGAAACAACCCAGATGTCCCTCAGCAGAGGAATGGATACAGAAAATGTGGTACATCTACACAGTGGAGTACTACTCAGCTATTAAAAACAACGACTTCATGAAATTTGCAGGCAAATGGATGGAACTTGAAAATGTCATCCTGAGTGAGGTAACTCAGTCACAAAAGAACAAACACGGTATGTACTCACTAATAAGTGGATATTAGCTCAAAAGTTCAGAATACCCAAGATTCAATTCACAGACCATATGAAGCCTAAGAAGAAAGAAGACCAAAATGTGGATGCTTCAGTGTTTCTTAGAAGGGTGAACAAAATACTCACAGGAGGAAATATTGTGACAAAGTGTGGAGCAGAGACTCAAGGAATGGCCATCCAGAGACTGTCCCATCTGGGGATACATCCCATATATAGCCACCAAACCCAGACGTTATTGTGGATGCTGGAAAGTGCTTGCTGATGGAAGCATGATAAGCTGTCTCCTGAGAGGCTCAGGCAGAGCCTGACAAATACAGAGGCAGATGCTCGTAGCCAACCATTGGACTGAGCATGGGGTTCCCCAATGGAGGAATTGGAGAAGGGACTGAAGGAGCTGAGGGGGTTTGCAGCCCCATGGAGGGAGCAACAATGTCAACAGATCAGACCCTCAGGAACTCCTGGAGACTGGACCACCAACCAAAGAATACACATGGAGGGACCCATGGTGCTGGCCACATATGCGGCAGAGGATGGCCTTGTTGGCCATCAGTAGGAGAAGAGGCCCTTGGGCCTGAGGGTGTTAGATGCCCAGTGTAGGGGAATGCTAGGGAGGGAAGATGGGAGTGGGTGTGTGTGTGGGAATACCCTCATAGAGGCAGGAAGAGGAGGGATGGGATAGGGGGTTCCAAAGGGGAGACCTGGAAAGGGGAAAACATTTGAAATGTAAATAAAGTAAATATCCAAAAATAAATAAGTAAGTAAGTAAATAAATAAGTAAATAAATAAAACTACAAGAAGGGCAGAGAGCTCTGAGGAGAGGAGAGACACTGTCACTAGAGATGACAACAAGCCAGCTCTGCTCACAGCCCGGGCCTTGATGGCTTTCTCGTTCTGTTACACTGAGCTGCACATTCTCTGATCGTTTGCCCAATTCAGCCATCTTGAAATAAACACTGGCTTTCCCACAGACCCAAGGCTTTACCTGTGAGAAATCAGTCTGAAGGGTTGGGTGTGGAGGCATATGCTTATAATTCCAGTATATTGCAAGCTGAGGCAGGAGGATCATGAGTTTGAAGCCAGCCAGGGCAGAACTGCACAGCATGATCATTGAGACAGAGAGGCCTGACACAGAGAAGGAGTCAGTCAAGAGAGGAAGAGTCGAGACAAGGGGGGGGGGGGGGGGAGACAGACGCCCAGAGAGAGTTGCACCATCAAAACTCCTAAAGCACTGTGCTGTCAAGTGTTACAGCTACACTCAGTGCTGAGTTACCCTGTGGTTGTATAGACAGCTAAGATTCCAACTCTGCAGCTACCCTGTGCCAGCAGTCCAGAGCTCTCAGCTCTCAGGATACGACTTCCTTTATTCTCAACTTCAATGGAACCCTGCCATCACCTCTGCTTTGTACATGGATAAGCACAAAATGGCCAACTTGTTCAAGGCTACCTATTTCCCAAAGTGGCAGAACCAGAGGCAGACCCACAGCATCCTGGAGACTTGAAAGCCGCCATCAGTCAAGACCTCAGCATACCCTGCTGGTGGCCAAACACACTGGTAATCAAGCCTACTTCTCCAAGTCTTTGCTGAGACCATTCACTCCATCAGAAGGCTAAGTATTCCTCCCCTCTTCTCTCCCCACATCCTCGTATAAACACACACAGTCTTCTGAGCCACCGACAAACGAGGACAAGAAGCTATCTGGAGTAAGGGCTCAAAGAAAAGACAGGCAGGCGTTTCTGGGCCGCCACTAGGTGGGAAGCACTAATGAGTAAGCCTTTGGTGGCTGCTCTGTGTCCCAGGGTGACAAGCAAGAATGTTTGCAGTAAGTCCCAGCATGATCCTGTCTATGTGTGGAGACCCTTGTGCACAGACACAGGGAACTAAGCCTTTTCTAGCATCCTAAGATGGTCTGCAGGGGCTTTCAAGATCATGAACTCAGCCCTGGCAGAGGCCCAGCCTGGGAAACGGAGATGCGGTCAGGGCAGGCTGAAGGCAGGCCAGAGGATGAACAAGGAGGAGACGCTTTAGACGCAGCTGAGCTGGGAGGGTGTTCGTGGAGACGGACAAAGCAGACAGCCCCCACGAGCTTCAGTTAGAGCTCTCCTTCTCAGTAATTGGCTGCATTATTTATCTGGCCAGTAACAGCTCTGTGTGGCTTTCAGGGCGACAGTGATGGGCTTTTAAGGTTTAGTGCGACTGCATTTAGACTCAAGCAAAAATCATCAGATGAATTTTTAAACATGAAGCAGACACCACATTGCTGTGCCCAGCAGTAGCTTAAAGCCAGGGTGAAGGCAGCAGCCTGGACTTCAGACACCATGGTGCTGAGCTTACGGCCCCTCCCTGTCTCACCTCCCCAACACCTTTCTGATATTAGAAGAAGTCTCTCATGGGAGCCACACAGAGAGTTGCTCTCCAAAGATTAGACTCCATTTCCATGTGTCTGGTGTTCAAACACATGAACAAACAGAGACACTAAAACCACACTTGAATCTGTGGCCAAACAGCCCAACTTCTCAGGCTCTCTGGGCATCATAGCCCAGGATGTCTGGCTGCCCGACCTGGCCTGAGATGGACTGGAAAAGGTCAGGACAGAAAAATACCTGCACTGCTCCATCTGTCTCCATCTGCCTCTGTGTGGCCTGACTCCCAAGCTTCCTACTAGAGAAGTGTTTAAAAATATTCCCTGGCTCCTGGATTCTTTCCTCCTTCAAGGCATCGCTCAGTATATGCACGCAGGGACGTGTGTGGGTGGGTCAGACTTCCTAAGCAGCAAGGAGGCATCAAGGATAGAGAGGCAGGCTTACCTTGGGAGAGGCACTGGTTGGCCAAGGCAACCTGACCAGAATGCAGGTAGAGGTTGAGGCGGGTGAAGATCCCCACCAGGGAGGGGATGGTGATGAAGCAGTAGGCAACACAGGCCTAGAGAGACAGGAGATGGGGATGGTTAACCGAGGTGCCCAGGATTACCAGCTCGTGTTTCCAAGCAGACACACAACGCTCGCTCTGTTCTCCCCAACACACACACACACACACACACACACACACACACACACACACACACAGGCACCCACATTCCCCATCAATCCCAATTCTGATGAGCCCTGGGAAGCTGGGGAAAGGGAAGGGAGGGAAAGAGAGAGTTTGAAAAATAACTCTTGGGGGGCTGGAGAGATGGCTCAGTGGTTAAGATTGCTCTTCCTGAGTTCAATTCCCAGAAACTACATGGTGGCTCACAACCATCTGAAATGGGATCTGATGCCCTCTTCTGGTGTGTCTGAAGACAGTGACAGTGTACTCATATAAATACAATAAAACAAATCTTTAAAAAACAACAACAATGACAAACCAAAAAAAAAACCCAAAAAACAAAACAAAAACTCTTCAGCCCTCACTGCACTTACGCATAGATAACACCTCTATGTGAGCAAAAGAGAAACCACTTGCTAAGAAGTATGGGGGTACCTAAATGGACCACCTTGTCTGGCCTCAGTGGGAGAGGATGCACCTAATCCTGCAGAGACTTGACATGGGGGAGGGGAGTGATACTTAGAGAGGGGCTCCTCCTCCTCAAGGGAGAAGGAAAAGGTGGAATGGGGGAGGATCTGTGTAAGAGGGTACTAGGCAGAGAGGGGGCACTGGCATTGGGATGTTAAGTGAATAAATAAAATTTAATTTAAAAAAGAATGTGTCAGTTGGAAATGGTAGTTTTGTGTGTAACATCCTTCAATATATAAAATATACATGTAAAAAAAAAAAAAAAAGAAATGTGAGGTAGTGAGAAGCTACTAGCTGGAGAGGATAAAGTGCCTGACAGTGGCTGACCCTAAGGACAGAGGCAAGAGGCAAAGGGGCAGGGTAGACACTTCCCTTCACTATAATCATTTGGGCATGGTTTCATTTTAAAAGGTGGGGACACTACCACTTACTATGATTAGGAGTGTCAACTCAAGAAGCTGACATCTGGATATAACTTTGACTTGGATATAATCCTGACTAAGATCAAAAACTATATCTTCCAGTTACAGGCATAGGGATATTATATGAAAATGATATTGCTAGAGAAATTTTGTATATTAATATATTGAAAAAAATTCAAGAGAACACAGCTGGCACACAGAGATACAAACGCATCTCAACCACCTCCGAACACCAGAGGGAGAGCATCCCGTATCTGAGGTGTTTCTGGCTTCAAAGAGTTTTGGATTTGGGAATGTTTGTGTATATAATACATAGTGAGGTGTCCTGTGGAGGGGACCCCAAGTCTAAACAGAGAACCCCTATGTGCTTTATACATGGGCAACTGCAAGGTAACTGCACAGATTCTCAGTAACTTTATACAGGAAACACAGTCATCATATGGAGCTGTCCATTCCTGACGTCACAGCAAGTCCCCGATTTTACAAAGTTTTGGATCTGGAGATTGGAGATGTATGATTTGTGTTGAAATTAGGCTTCTTGGACATTTCTTTTGAAAACAGTACAGAAGCTGATTAGTCCATCAGTTCCTTGGGAAAAACAAATCCAGAAAATCACCACTAAGCCACCTTATCACATTACATTTAGCAATGTGCAAACTCAGGGCCTGACGATGCTCCAAGTCTGGAGCACTTATCTTTAGAACATACCCGGACAAACGCGGCCGTCTTTCTGGAGTGGTTTCCCTTCATGACTTTCCTTGTCTCCATGGCCAACCGGTTCACACTCTAGATTGTGAGAAGACAATACAACAGAAATGGTAATGAATGGTCCCAAGCCGACTTAACGTCTTCCAGAGGTTAGGGTGAGGGCTCCTCAGACACAGACAGAGGCTAAGCAGGTGGCCCTGGATGCAGGTGGCCCCGGATACAGGTGCACCCAGATACTGAACTTAGGCAGGTTAGGTCGTTGTGGCTTGAGCAAACACCTCCAAGACAGCAGGAAAAAAGGCATTCGCTGTGTTGGTCATGCATACCAATAAGCATAATAAATTAACTCCTTCTGCCTTAATGAATAGCCAGGGTTCATTTACTCCATTTCCAGAAATTCCACATCCCAAGAAAACTTCCAAACCTAGTAGACTCAGCAACATAACCACATGGTGCTAATACCAACAGCAGTAACCACGGCTTCATTATTCAGGTGATACACACTAGCTCATTTGATCCTTAGAGCCCTATAGGGTGGGCACTATGACCAACCCCCACTTCATAGATAAAGTCTCTAGATTTAGGTCTTAGAATGATTTGTGCAAAATAACATACTAAGAAGAAGTAAGTACATACAGAGTGTTATTGTTCTTCAGTAGGTATTAATCGATTAAAAAAAAAATGATGGAAGTTTTGGTTCCCAAACTGTGTGCCGTGGCATCCTCAGGGAGCTGCAACCAAGGGCAGATTTTCTAAGCGACAGCAATTGTTGGATGCTGTGCAAAGTGCTGGTGTGATGTAGCTCGTGACTCAAAACTGCACTGAATTTCATCCCTTGTAGCCACACCCTGTATAACGGGACTTTACGGCAGCTACGGTGATAAAAGTAAGTACTATACAAAGCAAATGCGTGTGTGTGTGTGTGTGTGTGTGTGTGTTGGCAGATGAGGAATAGAAAATAAGCACAGTGGTATGGCACGTGATCGGACTCCAAGGCTGGGACTGTGCAGCACTGACGAGCACGCACACACTTCAGCAGGCAGTGGTTACAGTTGTGCAAGCGGCATACTTCTGTCTGTTCTGCTGGATACAGGGATAGAACCCAGAGCCTCACACATAAATGCTGCCACTGTGCTCCATACTCAGCCTGTGTGTGTGTGTGTGTGTGTGTGTGTGTGTGTGTGTGTGTGTGTGTGTGTGTATGTGTGTGTGTATTATTATTATTATTTTACTTTTTCTGACGTTTTTCAAACTGTTAGCCATTTAATAATAACCAGAATCGTCCTATTTCTTTGACTCAGGGGTCACTAAGACTGTAGAATGCTATCCCAAGAGAGCAGTGAGACAAGGGCCTCCAGGTTACCTGCCCATCAGTGAACTCAGTACAGACCACTTTACTCTTGTCATTATCATGCAGAAATGGGAGCATACAAATTTCTAAGAAGCTGGGGGCAGGGGGAGATTAGACAAGAAGAAAAAAAAAATCAATGAAACATAAAAAGAAAGAAAAAATTACTTATGAGCACTCAAAAACTTAAGCTGTGGACCTGACCAGCCTCGGAGAAACCTTTCCAGCCCAGGAGAGTAGCAGGAGGGTGTTCAAAGAAGTACAGACTACAAGCTAGTTGATTCAGGCACTCAGGGTGTGGGCATTGTGCTGTAGAGGCAGGAGGATCAGGAGCTCAAAGCGAGCCTCAGCTACAATAGTGAATTTGAGGCCAGCCTGGGCTACCATGAGACCTAGCCTCAACTACAGGAACACCCACAAACTGAGCGAGTGTACTGCTAACAAATCAACACTCATTGAAAGACCACGACAAGAATGCTCACATGGATCAACTGCACAAGAACAGGTTCCAGGTTGCAAAACATCGACCTGGACTCAACGTAAAAGCTGAGCTGCTGTTCAAAATCACGGCCAAAGGACACCTAGGATCAAAGAGAGAGAGAGACGCAAAAAGACACAGTCAGTATTGTTATTATCGAGAAGACAACCGTGTGCGTGTCCACACATTCATTCATACACAGACACACAGACACACACAGACACACACAGACACACACACACAGACACACACACACAGACACACACACACACACACACTCTTTCTCCCTGACTGCAAAGGTCTCATGTCCCTTCAGCCCACGTAGAACTGAAACACCATTTGAGCAGCCCAGCTCTGTGACGAGGACAAGAAGTCCAAGAAGCTGGGCAAAAATAGAATTTTCCAGACTGGGAAGGAAAGGAAATCAAGGAATTTTCACAGAACATAAATTGGGTCCCTGGGAGCCATTTGTCATAGAGAATTCCATGAGACAGGCCATGCCTGACTGTTTCCTGATGGGGACCTGAACTCAGCAGCTCCTAGTGGCAGCCAGGGCCACAAAGGAAATTTCTCCACCGTAGCCCCTTGGCACCCTTCCTTTGGCTTTATGAAGAACTGGACAGTAGGAGGGTCCCCTTCTCCTCAGAGCAGTTTACTGACCCCATAGGTGTGAGGCTCACACCTGACTCCCTGTGATTCAGTAACCATCAGACAAAGGCTGAAGAAGATAAACTGCCCTAAGTCAGCATGCTGTGTAAGTCACAGAGGAAGGACAGACACTCGATAAAAAAAAAACCCAAGTCAATGTTCTACCTGGGAACAGAAAAGCTAATTGTGAATTTTTATCAAAACAGATGGCACCCATAGAACCAGTGGGCAGCTGCACCCTGCTGCTGAGCAGGTCACTATTTCTCAACATTTTTACCCCAGTCAGTTTGGATTCTGCTGTTTTATTAAAATAGAGGACCCCAAGCCAGGTGTGTGGGATGCACCTATAATCCTAATACTGAAGCAGGAGGAGTTCTTCAGTCCAGAAGTTCAAGGCCAGCCTCGGCAGCACAGTAAGACCTCAGTAACACCCAGAATTAAGATGACTCGGGGCAGCAAATGACAGGATATTTCCATAAAAGACTGAAGCAACCCTTCCCATTGTGGGATCTCCTTTGGGCTCTTCCCATTAGGAAATGAGGTCTCTTCATCTCCTCTCCCTCACAGATGGCACTCTGCCTCACTTTGACCACCAGAACTCAGCAGAATACAGCAGAAGGTCACTGCATATCTAAGGCTTGGCTTTCCGAAGCCTCGAGCTTCCATATTGTACCCCCTTGAACGACAGCACTATGTGAGATATAAAAACAAGACTACTAGATGACAGGACATAGAAAATGGAGTCACCCAGCAACAGCCTTGGAAGGTAAGCAAGGTGTTCCTGGATACTCCATCGAGCCATATGAGCTGACACTCTTTGGAGAAGCCGGATGTCCAGTCAACCCATGGATGTACAAACAAACTAAGAATGAGACAGATGATGGCTGCTGAGGGAGGGCCATCATGGTACCACGCCCACGTTCCACACCCAAGCTCAATGGGTCACAGAAAATCAAAATAAAAGACATGAAAGTAAGAGGCAGACTTGTTGGGAAAGGGTGGAGGAAGCGGGGGGGGGGGAATGAGAGAGGGTGATGGGGAAATATGAACAAAATACAATATCTGTATACACTCATCAAATAGGAAAAAGACAAAAGAAAGCAAGCAGCTATTCCATGCTTCCACACTTAGGAAAGCTGCCATGCAGCAGTACACAAATACAACAGACATGTGCACACACATGGCACTCTGCCCAGAGACAGGTTTGCCACCTGATGATCCACATAACGCTATTTTCTCTCCATTTTTGGTCTTTATGATTTGGGTCACCAGGGGTCTCTCAGGCCTCCCAAGCTGTGATGGTTAATCATAACTGTCAACTTTACTGAGTTTAGAATCGTCAGGGAAACAGGCCTCCGAAATATTTACCAAGGATTATAAATATTGGGTAAATAAAGATAAAAAGATCTACCCTAAATGTAGGTAGCACCTGTATTCCTTGGACTGTGGTCCCAGACTACATAAGAGGAGAAATTATGTAAGCACAAGCATTTCTGTCCCCTGTCCCCTCTCTCTGCCTGACTGTGGACGCAGAGACTGTGGCTTCAAATTCCTACCTTGGTGACATCACCACCCCCATCCCTGTCCTGATGGACTGTATTCCCAAACTATGAGCCAAAATAAAGCTTCCTTGCTTAAGTTGTTTGAGTCAGATATCTGATAACAGAAATGAGAAATGTAACCAATACACAAGTTAATCCAAGAGCTCCAGTCCCAGGACATACAAGAGCCTGTCTTGCTAGGCCAAAGGGTTGGAAGTAAGCCTGTATGGGACTGAAAGCAACGGAGAAGAGGGTAGAACCAAAGATGACACAGACGAGAGGTCCTGTGGCAGAGGAGACCCCAGGTCCAGCCACTCCCCAGGAGCATTCAACTATACTTTGTCGAAGGAGCCAGTAAAGCCCTGTTCCAGCTCTCCCCATTGACTCTTCCCACAGTCAGCTTATCCTGGCTCTCTCTGCCCCCAGGGGAGCCTTGGCAAACATACGAAATTTCTAATTCCATCTTATCTCGGTAAAAATGAAAAGCCCTGGGGAATACAGTTAGCCACTCTCCACAGAGGGGATAAACATTACATCATGTTTCCAAGTGAACTGAAGCTTCTTTCTCACAAACTTACCATTTTTATAAATCCATTGATCAAATGGGCCAGCATCCTTTTCTCATCCTCAAGGGTGAGAGCACTAGAATCAATAATGGTGCATAATTAACACGGAGGCAGCAAATGCAGCCGTCTGAAGAGAAAGCAGAGGCGGGCGCTTTAACTAGCCGAGGCGCCTGTGCAATTTCTAGATGCCGAAACTCCCGACAGGCTGCTTATCCACCTTCGGATGGAAGTGTTAACCGAAGGGAACACAATTCAAAAGTATGTTTCCTCTCCCTAAAGACGCCCCACCGCTAGCACAAGAGAAGCAACTTTCTCTGCTTTGGAATTCAGGCAGCAAGCTCTCACTCCTATCAGAGTGTGTATTTCAGAGAAAACCTGGCATCTTCTCATTTTCAAAAACTTCTACCACACACCAAAGAACCAGCAAATACCAATCGGCTCGCCATCAAGGGCCCACCATCTCCCGCTGCCCGGCGATGTTTGTTTTCACGTGACTACCCGTCTCCACCTCCACCCAGCAATCCACCTTCTCTTGGATGCATTTGAAAACAGTTATCATTTATAGCTGACAGAAGATTTAACACAAATACACATTTCCAATTGTTGAGTCTGGTTTTGATTACATAAACAAATAGTTCCCCAAATTTATTTTTAAAGTTTTTAAAAATTTGGGGTTGCTGCTTGAGATCAGTAGCAGAGTGACAGCCTAGGGACAAAAATCTCCAGGGACAAAATAAACAGGAATGAAAGATTTGTTTGCCTCGTCATAAGGGAAAATAAGTTTCGGTAAATACTGCATTGTCTTTTGACATACAGTGTGCCCTTGGTTCTTTTTGTTTTTAGAATTTGAGACAGGGTCTCATTATACGACCCAGGCTGGCCTCCTGCCTGAGCCTCCAGAGAACTGGGCTTAGAGGTGTACAGCATCGTGCTTGGTGCCCCATAGTTGTTTAAGACAGCATCTTCCAGCCTTCCTCATTGCTAGGTCTGACAAAGTAAAACAGGTCAAGTAGGACTACTCTTCCACGTGTCGTCCCTCAGAGAAAGCTGCTATTCTTTAAGACACGGACTGTGGACTGCTGAGGTAGGTCACCTTCCAGCAGGAAGATGAGTAGCAAGGGTCAGGGATGGTACAGCAACAACACAGAAGAAGCCTGGATCCTTGAGTGAAGACCCAAGAGCTATCAGTCTCCACTACAGGTCTCTTGAACCAAACACTACCTTGCAAATATAAGTATCTATGAGCTTTTATTTCTATTTTTGCTCAATTGAAGTCTACTAGGCTCATTTATTATGAAAATGTACCATTACTGTTGTTGTTAAGACCAAGTCCCACTATGTAGTCTGACCTTGAGCTTGTGAGCCTCCTGCCTTAGTCCTCCAAGTGCCAGGATTCCTAGTGTGTGCCACTGCACCTGGCAAGGGTGTGATACTGGTAACATTGAAGGCACAGTTATACAGGTTCTAAAATTCAAAGGAGGGGTGCATCCTGTGGATGATGACAACACTCTCCAGCGGATCAAGCTACTGTGCAAAAATTCTTTGGAGACTAAAATAGCTACAAATAACTTACAGGATGGGAATATGATTATATACACAAAAGCCTAAAAAGCGAAGGGGACAGCTCATCCTCTGACGGGAGGGTCCAAGCTGATGCTAGGCTGAGCTCTCAACAGCCTGGACACATAAAGCAAACGTAAGAAATGGAAGCTAGGAAAGATGGCTCAGCGGTCACAAGCACTGGCCGAGGAGCCAAGTTCAATTTGCAGAATCCAAATGCAGCTCACAGCTGACTGCAGTTCTGGCTCTGAGAGATCCGACACCCTCACACAGGCATATGCACAGGAAAAACACCAATTCACATAAAATAAATAAATCATTGAAAAAAAAAAGAAATGGATGCCACGTCATTTGCATGTAAAGTAATGAGCTAAGTGTGAGATAAACTAAGAGGCTATGCCGCTGGCTGGGTGAGCTGTCAATATACCAACTACTGCTCTCAGAAATCTCTAGGAGACACAGAACTGGAGTTCACTAGCACAAGAGTAGCCTCTTCTTCCCAATAGAAACCTCTCTGCAAAAATACGCGCTCTCTCTCTTTTCTTCTGAAGGTTGACCTACACTCCTTGCTCTACAGAACTGGAATGTTCTTGTCACTAGGAGTGTTTGCACATGCACACACATGCAGAGAATCCAGAGACTACTGTCAAGTGTCTTTATCAATTGTGCTGCACCTATTTTGAGCAGGGTCTCACTGAACCTGGAGCTCCTCTGTTCTGACAGTTGGGCTGGCTTGGGGGAAATCGCCTGTCTCTGCCACCCCACCAGTGAGGTTACAGATGTGCACAGCAGCATCTGGTTTTTACACGGTAGCCAAGGATCCAAACCCAGGTCCTCTCATTTGCACAGCAGGGACATTATCAACTGAACCATCCCCCAGCCCTGGTGAGCAGATATCTCTTTCCATTTTTCTTATTTTTAATGTGTATGTGTGTGAGTCTGTATGAGTTCACATGTGCCATGTGCACTCAGGAGCCTGCAGAGGTGAGAAGATGTCAGATCCCTTGGCACTGGAGTTTCATGAGATCGTGAGCTAACATCTGGATCCACCATGAGAGCAAGAGCACTCTTACTCTGTGCACGCGCTCTCTCCAGCCCCAGTTTTCGGGAATCTAGACCAGGTCAAGCTATCTGCAGCAGCTGCTTACAGATGCCACCCCCTAATGCACCCCGGCCACACTGCGATCAGTTGTAAGAGCAGCTTACTTCACAGAGTCGTGCATAGTCTTGCAAATGTGCAAAAGGGCATTCAGGATGACAGGGTCCTTGGTTGGCTCCTGCTGGTGCCTAGGAGACATTAAGAGACCATTGTAAAAGTTCTGTCCATGCCATGAAAGAGCAGGTTGGGTTCTGTCAGCTATGTATGTATAAGAATCCAGAAACATCCGTGAGGTGCACTGGCTTGCTCTCAGCTCTTCTGTAAGTCACAAGGTGCTCCTTATACACTGGACTGCCCTTCCTTGCAAAATCACAGGAAGTTTTACCACATTTAACACCTTCTGCAGCTGCCCACAACCTGCACAAAATGAGCCTTCATGCAAAATAGGTGTATTCATTCCAAGTATAATAAAGATAAAGCAGTCAATATTAATCTTTAGGAAAGAATTCATTTAAAATTTTTATTCATTTATCATTATGGTATATATTTGTGTGGATGGGTGCAAGCAGGCTGCAACACGTATGTGGAGGTCAGAGGACAACTCAGAATTGAACTCGGGCTATCAGGTTTAAAAGACAAGTGCCTTATCCCATGAACTATCATACCAGGCCAGGAATTAATGTTCTAGAAAGGTAAGCAGGGGGCCAGGATGGCTAAGTGGGTACAGGCAGATGCCACTATGCCTGACAACCCCTATGGTGGGGAGAGAAAACTAACTCAAGTTCCCTCTGCCCTCCCCACCTGCACTGCGCGCACACACACACACACACACACACACACACACACACACATCCATATATGCATGCATGTGCACAAACACTTGTACACATATGCATACACACATACCTGCACATGCACACACACACACAGAGAAATAAATGTAATTAAAAACCTTTTAAAAATGAGAAAAAGATAACAATAAACTCTTAGAATATTTTGGAATGACATTAAACTCAATTTTCTAAACTCACCCATATGTATGTACTTCCTATTTAGAGCAACTTTCATTATACAATGTAGCCTTCCCCTAGGAGAACCGATCTGAAGTCACTGATAAACCTAACTAGTTACAAGTTGTCCACTACATTCAGAATCAGTGTGTAACTTTAAAAGTGGGCTTCATCTGTGCCCAGACTGTCACTGTCACCTCTCCTTCCTCCACCTTCCTTCAGCGCACTCTCACTTCCAGTTCCTGTATCTCACCCACACCCCTCCCTGAATTTATCCTGTCTTTTCTTTCGGCCTCATCACTTAGGAGGTTGGGGGGGGGGGGTTGTTCTTAGTTTGGGGGTTTTTCAGATAGAATCTGGTTGTGCTGCCCAGGCTGGTTTCAAATTCTAGGGCCTAAGCAATCCTCCTGCCTCAGCTTCCTGAGTATCTGGAACTGCAGTCCCATGTCACCATGCGAATGAGGGCAAGGTTATGGGTTTCCCAGTTCTAGAACAATGTGCATATATGATCAGCTCTTCACACAATTGTGGGGACATTCTCCACTGTTTGACAGGCACTTTGTGTATCTGTTTGCGTAGGTAATGTTCTATCTTGAACACTTAATGCCTTAGAATCTTAAAAAAAGAGCCAGGCAGTGGTGGCGCACGCCTTTAATCCCAGCACTTGGGAGGTAGAGCAGGTGGATTTCTGAGTTCGAGGTCAGCCTGGTCTACAGAGTGAGTTCCAGGACAGCCAGGACTACACAGAGAAACCCTGTCTCGAAAAAACCAAAAAAAAAAAAAAAAAAAAAAAAAGAATCTTAAAAAAAAAAAAAAACTAAATTAAAATGAAAGTGATGAGAAGAAGGCTCAGCAAGTAGCACTGCTTGCTGCGTAAACATGAAGATTGGCGTTGAATTTCCTAGTGCCTTGTGAAAGACCGGATACAGCTGTGCACTGCCTGGCGATGAATTCCCTAGTGCCTTGTGAAAAATCGGATATGGCTGTGCACAGCCTGTACATTACATGACCACTACCAGTAGGCAGTTTTAAGAAACATGGACTTAAGAAAAAGACAGGAACTAAATTAGAAAACGAACGTGAAGTAGTCCGCTATGCACCCCACACTGAAGACAGAAGCCTTCTTGGCACCAGTCCCTTCTGCATACGCCTGGTTCTATCTGTAAATGCTGACTGGCAAGCAGTCCATGCGTCTCCTTCAAAGTGCATGTGGCGGCACACTGCTGCTACCCCACCCCAGTACTCGGGAGGCGGAGACAAGCTCAACTGCAAGTTCAAGGCCACCCAGGGGTACATAGGGTATACCAGGGTAGCCATGGCTATATAAGACCCCGATTGGTGCAAAACAAACAAACACCAATCCTAATGCAAAAAAAGATTCCTAAAATCATGTTGAAGGCATGCAACTGGTGGCCAGCATCATGTCAGCATGTGGCAGTTTGTACTTTGTCTTTTTTTTTTTTTTTAACATTTATTTATTTTGGTGTGTGTGTGTGTGTGTGTGTGTGTGTGTGTGTGTGTGTGTGTGTGTGTTCCATGGCATGCAAGTGAAATTGGCTCTCTCCTTCCATTATATGGGTTCTGGGGACTGAACTCCGGTCATCAGGCTTAGTGGCAAGCACCTGTATCTGCTAAGCCAGCTCTCCAAACCTTCTTTTATTTTCCTTTTTTGTTGTTGTTGTTTTTTATTTTTATTTTTTTCAAGACAGGGTTTCTCTGTGTAGCCCTGGCTGTCCTGGAACTCACTCTGTAGACCAGGCTGGCCTTGAACTCAGAAATCTGCCTGCCTCTGCCTCCCGAGTGCTGGGATTAAAGGCGTGCGCCACCACTGCCCGGCTTCTTTTATTTTCTTAATCATTAATTACTAACTTTGAAAATGATGCCTGATATTTAAAAAATTATCAAGGGGCTTGAAAGATGTCTCAGTAGGTAAAAGCACTTACTTCCGGGTTCAATTCCCAGCATGGTAGCTCGCAACCACCTGTAACTCTAGTTCTAGAGGATCCGATGCCCTCTTCTGATGCCCATGGGCTCCTGTATATACACGGTACACATAACTTAAGCACACACACACATATATATTTAAAATGAAATAAAACTGTATAGATTTAAGTGTATGAGTGTTCAGCTTGCAGGCACCTACTACACCACGTACATTCCTGATGCTTCCAGGATTCGGAAGAGAGCATCGGGCCCCCTGAAACTGGGATGATGGGTAGCTGCGAGCTGTAGGTGGATGCTAAGAACCGAAACCTGGTCCAGGGCAAGAGCAACAAGTACTCTTAACTACCAACAGGTTTCTTCAGCCGCCAATGAGAAAAAAAAAACAAAAGGTGGGAGAGGGGTTCGTTTTAGCTTACAATTTACAGTCTGTCATGAAGGAAAGTCAGGGCAGAAATGGAGCAGAGACTGCAAAGGAATGCTGCCTAGTGCCTTACTCCCCATGGATTGCCCAGTTTGTTTTCTTCTTTTTTAAAAATAAATTATTTGAAATGATCTTTTTATATATAATACATATATATTATATGTATTACATATTATATATGTTACATGTATATTATATATAAGTATATATAATATGCATGTGTATATAATGTATTTAGATTTAAATATTTATATATATGTATGTATAATACACACACACACACACACACACACACACACACACGGTCTTGCTAGCTTTGAACCTACCATCTGCCTGCCTCAGCCTCCTGGCAATGGGATTATAGGAATGAGCCGTTGTGGCTGGCGTGGCTGGCGTGGCCGGCGTGGCTGGCACAGCTGGCATGGCTGGCATGGCACCTGCCTTCAGTGTGTTTCTCCTTGTGGTGTTTTAGGGATGAGGTGTGCTTACAGCACTAGGCTTCAGAGTGCATGAACCACAATCGCAGCTCAAGTGGTGCTAGGCCTCTCGGCCATCACTTGTGCCATCTTGTACTCACTTGATAAAGGCTTCCATGATGCACTTGCAAACCTCCACCCGCACACTCTCTTTCTGGAACATGTCCAGAAATGGTAGAAACTTTTCCTAGGAATAAACAAAGCATTTGATGTGTAACTGATACAACTAGAAAGAAAGAATCTGTGGGCCATTTTTTGGAGGTGGGGGCTGTCAAATAAGCAGAAGGAATGTTCAGGAGTCCCCTGAAAGACCTAGTTTGGAATTCTTTTGTTGTTGTTGTTTTGTTGGGTTTTGTGGGGTTTTTTTCTTATGCTTACAGATTAAGCACCCTTAATCCAAAATCTGAAATTTTAGACATTCCCAATTCTGTAATTTTCAGAAAAGTGCCAACACGATGCCTCAAGTTCTCTATCATGGCATCTGCATGTGACTGTTGCTGCACGGTCTGGCCGTGTGGGCACAGCACATGTCAGGCTCATCCCTGAGCTGCACCATTAGTCTCTTGTATAGAATCCCTTGTATGGAATCATAAGCTACTGTGTGGAACTCTGGCTTTGTGTAAAGGTGTCTATGAAGAGCAGGTGAATTCTATGTTTAGATTTGGGTCCTACGAATGTCCCCAAATCTAAGAACAAAATACCAAGTATAAAATGCTTCTTGTCCTAAACTTCTGGATAACAGGTGCTCAACTTGCAACACACACCCCTCTGATGAGGAAGAAATTAAACAGAAACTGCATTTTTCCTTCAGCCGGTGTGTACTGTATTTCCTAATGGTGCTTCAGTCATTGGCACATAATTGCTTGTTAAGCTGGTAGGGCCTGCTTTCACAAAGGCCTGGGTAACAGGCAAACATTACTGCAACAGAAGACACTCGTCTCCAAAGGTCATTGAGAGACGCTACTCACCACTGAGAAAAGAACCGAGAAATCGTGGAAGTGGGCGATGACTTTCTCAATTATTGACTGAAGCTGTGAAACAGAACACAAGTTGCTTAATAAAACCTCTGTGTCCAAAACAGTTAGCCCAGATTGTTCAAGGAAGGAAACATAGATCAGGTTAGACCCTGCCTCAGTTGGTTGCCCTTCTTTACCTCATCCTTCAGCGGGGACTAAGCCTTGGCCTCAGCCCCTCTCCTCGGAGGCAGTGTCCCGTGATGATTAAGTAGGTCTATCTCAGGGAAGAGCCTGTTCTGCAAGGCTTTCTATTTATCTTTCAAAATAAAGGGAAGCCCAGGGTGGCTTAAGCCAAGTGTGTTGCCAAGGATAACTTGGAAGTTCTAATCCTTTCGCCTCTACCTACCAATGCTGAGGTAATAGGTATGTGCCACAATGCCTGTCTTACATGGTTCTGGGGTATCTACTCCAGGGCTTTGTGCATGCTAGGCAAGCACTCTGCCAACTGAATGACACCCCTGGATCTCATTCCCAGCCTCTGTTGCTAGTCTAGCAGACCACAAACAACTTAGATCCACAGTCTGTCACAACTATCCAAGCTGTAAGTGAAGCATGGAAGCAGCTAGAACCAACATGGGAACAGATGGGTGTCTGTGTGCTAATAAAACTTTATTTAAACAAACAAGTGATGGGCTACAAGTGGATATGGGCCACAGACTGCCATCCCCTATTGTGGCCCATCACGGTCCTGCATTTCTTTATTACTTCAGTGAGAGGAAGAAGATGGAGTTTACCAGTACAGTCAAGGGCCACTGACCCAAAGGTCATACCAAGCCTCATTAATGCCCAGAGCCTCCTAGCTCCTGCCTTCATCCTCGGAATACAGAGCCTTGGCCTGGGAGAACAAGAGAGATGCTGGTTCTAAATAAAAGGTAATTCCTGGCCTTTGGCTGCTTCCCAGAACATTTCCTGACAAACCCCTTGTTTGTACTAGAAACCGTTGCCATATCTTCTCTCAAGATCTATAAGCACAAAAGTAGACGTGCACAAGCTCATTTCTTAGGGAAGTAGCTGGCCAGGAGAGTTGAGGGAAAGGCTAAAGTGGGTACTGGCAGGAAGATAGTGAGTTCGAGGCCAGCCCAGTCAAGACATGG
>CM052703.1:78052678-78175054 GCA_028551405.1 Uromys caudimaculatus
AGTAGAGCATTCTAACACAGTAGGGCATTCTAACACAGTAGGGCATTCTAACACAGTAGAGCATTCTAACACAGTAGAGCATTCTAACACAGTAGAGCATTCTAACACAGTAGAGCATTCTAACACAGTAGAGCATTCTAACACAGGTAACTAATCCCTTGGGAACAAAAACATTTTTAAACACTTATGCATATCTACATGTATGTTATGGTTTTAAAAGATGGGTTTTTTTTCCCCCATTGACCTTTCATTATGAAAATGCAGCAAACAGAAGACATTGTCCAGCACCCATTTACTCCTCAGTGGATTCTACAAAAGGAACATGTGTCTTCCCTTGCTGTATTTCTCACCCAAACACCCATAATGGTGGAATTTATAAACATATTTTTTGTTTTGTGATAACTTAAAATTTACAGGAAAGCCAAAAAGTATTACACTAAGACTTCTGCACATTCTTTACCCAAATTCACCAAATTTTACTAATTTGACCAACGTATGTGTTATGGTTTAAATAGGTGTCTCTCAAAGGTCCTTGTACTGATGTCTTGGTTTCCTGGATAGCACAACTGGGAGAGGGCTTTTTACACGGGTGCTGGGGATTTGAACTCATGTTCTTGCAAATCAAGTATTCTCTCTAACTTGGGGAGCTACTCCTCAGCTCTCTCCCAGTTCCTTTTGCTGTTCAGACTGGAAGCCCAGGAGAGCCTCTTCAATCTGTTCTTGTTTATTTCATACTCCTATGAACATTTGACCACTTCCTTATTTTCTGGCACACAGTGAAAAACAAAAACAAAAAATGCTAGCCATCAAGAAGGCTCAGTAGAAAAAAAAAAAAAAAAAAAAGAAGGCTCAGTAGGTAAAACAACTTGCCACTAAGCCTTACAACTCAAGTTTGATTCCCCAGGACCCCCAGGGTGGAAGGAGAGAACTTCCCCAAACTGTCCTCTGACCTGCACATGTACCCACACCATACACAAAATAAATGAGCATAGTATGCATGTATCGGAAATAGCTCCAGGCTCACTCTACTTCTCATCTTAGTAGTAAGCCACTTCTCTCAGGCCATTGGGGCGTCCCTTTTTCTGACATGATGCTCGCTTCAGCAAAGAGCACTGCCATGAACTGCCCACTTACAAACATCTATTGTTTTCTTGTTATTTGATAATTTATTATCTCAAAACGGCAGGTAGGAGCATAAAGATTTACCACAAAAGATACAGGTACTGAATGCAACTGAATATTCAAAACATTTCAGTGTGACTGGTGGCTTTAAAAAATGTCACAGTAGTAAAGCAACAATTTACCAGGAGGCCCAGGAACAGACAGGAATACTCTCAACGGGAGGGCTTGCATCCCAGGTAGGGTGACTGGACTCAGTTTCTCTCCTGCATCCACGTCTGCTTTTCCTCCTCGGCTCTTTCCTTTCCAAAGGCAGGTTTACTCACTCATGGCTCCAGGATGAGCTTCGTGAGCCTTCTCTGGTAGGCAGTATGACTGTGTGTGGACAGCTGTCTGTCTTACATGCTGCCTTATCAGAGAACCCCAATTTTCTGTTTGTGCTGTCTGACCAATTTTTCCATAGTGCTTCACACATTTCTGTCTTAAGTTTATCTCCTGAGCTAAATGCCCGGCGTTCTGGGCGTCTTTTCTAAGTTCCTTTTAGTGTGTCAGATTATAATATGGTGTGACCCCTCCCCCTCTTGGAATGATCTCTCACACACACACACACACACACACACACACACACACACACACACACACGCTGTTCGCTTGTTTTGAGACAGGATCTCATGAAGCCCAGGCTGGTCTTGAATTTACTAGTTGCTGAGGTAGGCAGTGGCTGTTTGGTTAAGTAGTGATGCTTTAATTTTATTTTTATGTTTTATTTTATTATATTTTCATTTTTAATTCTATTTTATTTAGCAAATGTTGGATATAATATTAACTTTTTTAAAGTTTAAGTTCACTTACTAGGAAACAAAGGGATTTTATACACTGGGGACCATGACAGTGCTTATTCAAAATTTGCCATGTGTCCAAAATAATTTCAACATCTCTGCATCACATCCCAACCCTCACAACAGCTCTGAGGACAGGACTGACATTAGCCCCATTCTACAGAGGACAAAAGTGAGGCCTGAGGCTAGGATGGACCAGAGCCAAGGTTAAACACAGGATTCCCCGTGACCAGAAGACAGAACAAGCTCCCCACAGTGGGAAGCGCAGAGCTGTTACCTGGGGGTAGGAGTCCTCGAATGCTCGATCTGGAGTCATGTGCTTGATGACGTCAGCCAGGACAGTGTTAACTTCCCGTTTCTATGCAGGGAACATAAACCAACTCTGCTGTCAACCTGAGACCACTAGATATCGTCCTTGGGGGAAACACTGACACGCCCATGATACCAGGCTTCGTGGATAGCTCAGCAAGCACTCCCCCAGCATGTGTGAGGCCCTGGGTTCATCCCAGGACCAAAACCCAACCAACCAACCAAACAAACAGCCACACACCTTCCAGGAAATCATTTCAAGTATTCCAAAAGAGTAAATACAAGGAAAGGGATCCTGTCCACAGCCTCAGTCTAGTACCCCACCCTCAAGATGGCTACGCTACTCTAAGTCAGTTCTGAACACTGGTCTACAAAGATAAAGACATTTAGGCTACTTTCTGCCTACCTGTCCAGGTTCCTGCCTCAGCACCTGGGAAGCGAGCAGTGAGGCATTGTGGGAAAGGTACAGACTTACCCCTTACAAACCATCTGCCCTAACCGCTCACTTCAGTCATCTGTGCCAGGTGTTAGCCATGTACAGCCCAATCCAGCCTATTGTTACATAACCAGCGAGAGAAGAATAGCTTCACATTTAACCCAGAGGCAGATGGTATTTCATGACAGCAAAAATTCTGAGATCCGAATTTTCAGTGTGTGTAAGGTTTTCAGGAACCCAGCTGTGCAACCTCAAATGCTGTCTGCTAAGACAGAACACCATATGGAAGTAGTTTTAAGATAGCAGAGCTTTCGGACTTGTGGCCCTACTCCTTGGGGAGTCTCAGATCAGGGTACCAACAGACTCAGGGTCTGAAGAAAGCCTGCTCCTCAACAACAGCTGCTGCTCACAGGGCCCTCTAATGATGGAAGGGGCCAACGGACTCCTTTGGGATTTTGTTTTAAGGACACTAATCCCACCCATGAGGGCTCCACTCTCAGGCATGATACATCTTTCTAAATTACACTGGTGTCCTGGGGATAGTTAACTGAGAGTTGGTCTGACCTGCACTCAGAATGCCAGCCAGCAGCGTGAGCTGTGGGCAGCTGCCTGGGGCTCCAGTTTTTCATACTGAGGCCTCAGGGAACAGGTTCAGGCACACGAATCCAGGAGGCAGGATGAACACAAACATCCAAACCACAGCCCTGCATTAACTGGCAAAAGGCTTGGTGCTCAAGCACAAGGATCTGAGTTGGGGTTCACAGCACCCACATAAGAAGCTAGGAGCAGGTCTGCATACCTATAACTCCAGGACTGGAGACAGCTGGGAACTAGAGATAGGAGGATTGCTGACTACCAGTCTGTGTAAAACAATATCGAGGGCCACATTCTGAGAACTCTCTCTGCCTCGAGGAAATAAGGCTGAGAGTGGTAAGGTGCTTCTTCCTCTGGCTCTGACTGTAACATGTCCACATACACAGAGCCCTCCCATGCACCTATGATAATAATGAATGGGACAGATGGCTGGAGAGATGGCTCAGCAGGCTCTGCTCTTCTATCATGAGGACCAGAGTTTGGAGTCCAATACCCACAAGAGATAGCTCATAAAGGCCTCTGATTACAGCTAAAGAGACCTGACTCTTGACACCTCTGCTTCTACAGACTCACACATATATGCATGCAGCAACCCCCCCAACAGACAGACAGACAGACGGAAGACAGACACACACACGAAATAAACCTTAAAAAAATAAAACTGGTTCTAGATGATGATGATGATGATGGTGGTGGTGATGATAATGATGATGTGGTAAGAGGAAGATGCCTAGTGTTGACCTCTGACCTCCACTTGTACATACAGAGTACATACACCAAAATATTTAATAATGTTTTTAAAACAAGTTAACTCTGGCAAGAAGGTCTGAAGAGCCCACTTCTACTTGCTTCTAAAGTCCTTATTGTTTGATGAGTCCAAAATTCCCCAAACTATGGTAAAAGAAGTATTGGTATTTGCTTGTGGGTGGGAAGCAAATGCAGGCTCTGAATGTTAGAAGACGCTAAACAACAACAATATTAAATAAGATAGCAAAAAGAAAAGGGAAACACTGACTATTACATGCATCTTAGCATCTCAGTAGCAGAGGGACCACTTTCGCCTGACACTGCCCAGCCTGATGAGCAGTGTGGGACACACTCACTGACAACACATGCTAATGCTCCTCAGACCGGTAAGAGCTGGGTTGAGTGGTAAGTGCCTGTAGCTGCAGCTACCCCTTGAACCCAGGACTGTGAGGCCTGTCTGGAAAACACAGCAAGGTTGCAGCTCAAGTACCACTGCAACCTTCCTACGTGGGCGGATGCTGTTGCCATGGTAACCATTAAAGCACAAAACCCTCTGGAAAACAATCCCAGTCATACTCACCGTGAAATGCCTGCAGGTGTACTCTACCCAAACCTCGGCACAATTAATGTAGTCCTACACAGAAAGGGAAAAGCAGCATCAGGGGGAGCACAATACCTCTTAACGTTCATCACAAAAATCACAGACAAATCCTCATGGACTCTAAGAAGAGAGAGACAGACTGTCTGGCTGCCTCTTATGGTTGGAATATGTCCCTCACAGGTTCCCACTGCTGAGGCTGTTCTGGGAGGGGGTGGAACATACAGACGGGAGGCATAGCTGGAGGAGGTGGTCTTTGAGGACTGTAGCCCAGCCTAGCCTCCAGCCTGGTCTCTCTGCTTCCTGACTCCACCAAGCTGTAACAGGCTATATACAGCACAAGCCCCTACTGTGTGAACCTAGTTCTCCCACCCCCCTCACCTCCCTGCCCTGACAGTAGTATCCTCTTGACTGGGAGCCAAAATAAACTGTCTCCCTTAGGTTGTTTCTGACCCATGCTTGGTCAGAGAAACACGGCATTTAATTGACTGACATGTGTTACCATGAAAAGCAAGTTATAAAAGGAAACACGTAGCCCGAAGCTCACTCTAGACTCTAATCCCAGCACTGTTCCTTAGGCCAAGATGCAAATCTAAGGAGCTCTGCCTTGCTTAAGAAGCAAAGGACCCAAGATGTGAGGAGCCCTTGCTCCTCAGCATAAAACCCCTGGGGGGATCTGACTGAGAGTTCAAGGTTTGCTTGTTGCCTTAAAAATCAAGCATTTGATCTACAGAAGGGTTGTAAATCTATCTTATGAAAAAGTCTGAAAAGCCCTAAAGGGGCCAGGGACATGGCTCAGCAGGTTAAGAGCACTTGCCACCAAGACTAACAACCGAAGGTGGATTCCTGGAACCCATGTTAAAAAGCCGTATGCCTTGGTGACACTTTCAGTCCAACACCCAGGAGACAGAGGGTCTCTGTGAGTTCTAAGCCAGTCAGGTGTACATAGAGTACCATCAGCCAGGAACAAAGACGATTAACAAACAAAACAAGGGAGGAGGGAAGTCCACAGGCAGCTCGCCTGGGGCTGCTCAGAAACAAGGAGGGGAGACGGGACCTGCTCCTGACTGTCTCTCGGAATGTACACAGATACCAAGGCACAAGTGCAGTTACGCCACACACACCTCCAGTCATGGCCACCGTCACAGGCACAATAGTGAATGCCACCAGCTGTCTGTCGTTAAGACTTCTGGCAGGCCTGATGTTCAACAGCTAGTCCTCAAACTTTTAGGGCTACCCTAGTAGATGGCTACTTTAAATATGTACTTCGCTGTTCCACTCTGGATGCACTTTGCACAGCTAGAAAATCCCCAAAGTTTCAACACTGGTAACTATGCTTTCAGTGTGTCGTGGGGCCTTAGAAACAAAATATGACTGGGACGGAAAAATTAAGAAACGTCTTTAATGTCATTTGATCCCTCTATAGATTAATAAATAATACAAGGAAAACTTCTTTTTTTAAGTTTGATTAGTAGAAATTTCATTTATTATCATTAGGTTTTGCTGATGTTGTTTGTTTTTGGTTTCTTGAGACAGGGTCTCCCTTATGTAGCACAGGCTGATCTTAAATGCTTCATCCTCCTGCCTCAGACTTCCTGAACACTGCCCTTACAGATGTGAATCACTATAGATAGCTAAAGTTTGTTTCTTTAAAAACAAAAGGTATGGAGCTGAGAGGTGGCTCAGCACTTAAGAACAACTGTTGCTCTTCCAGGTTTGGTTCCCAGCACCCATGTGGTGGCTCACGACCATCCATAACTTCACTCCCAGGTGACCCAATGCCCACTTCTGGCCTCCACAATCACTGAACACATGTGGTGCATAGACATACACACAGGCAAAACACCCATATGCGTTTTTTAAAATTAAGTGTCTATTACACAACTTCTATAAAAACAGTGGATCTATGCTCTAAATACCCACTCACCTGGGGACTCTTCAATTTGGTGATGACTTTCCAAGCTTCACTGAGAATCTGAAGTCGATCATTCTCGGGAGGATCAGCCAAAGCCAAGTTTAACCCCAAGGATCGGAAAAGGAGATGCTAAGAAAGTAGCCAACAGTTATGTTACTAGAGATTTTAAGTCAAAATAACACAGCTTAAAAAGAGAAGGAAAGGGCTTCAACATTTCTCTGTCTCTAGGAAACCCTCCCAAGGCTTCTTTCTGAGATTTTAAGGATCTCACCCAACAACTCTGAGAATCTCAGGGCTGGCTCCAGCTGCCAAAGCTTCTCAGGGGAGAGGCTGCATCTGCATCTGTAGGAGCCTGAGTTCAGTTCCCAGCACACCTCAACGTGAGCTGTCTTAGGATAGTGGTCTACTCTGCAGGTCTAATCTGGAGGAAGTTTTCACTAATCAGGTAGGGCGGGAGAACGTGCGTGTTCTCAGATATGTGTGCATGTGTATGAAAAAGCCACAGAGCAGACCTGAGTGTTATTCCTCAGGAGCCGCCTACCTTGATTTTTGTTTTGTTTTGTTTTTCCTTAATTTTTTTTTAAGATTTACTTATTTATTTTATGTATATAAGTACACTGTAGCTATCTTCGGACACAAGAGGGTTTCAGATCCCATTACAGATGGTTGTGAGCCACCATGTGGTTGCTGGGGATTGAACTCAGGACCTCTGGAAGAGCAGTCAGTGTTCCTAACACTTGAACCATCTCTCTAGCCTTGGTTTTTGCAACAAGATCTCTTACTGGCACCTGGGCATCACTAATTAGGCTGACTGACTCGCCAGTGGTCCTAGGGATCTATCTGTCTGTCTCTCCCTGCCCAGCACTGGAATGACAGGCACACGCTATCACTCCAGGCTTTTTATATGAGCACCAAGTTCAGGTCCTCAACCAAGCTTGAACAAGTATTTAACTGACTGCAACCTTCACAGCCCAAGGGCAGACGTAGTATAAAGCCATGTGACCAGTCTTTCTTAAGTACTCCACAGTAAGTACATTCTCAGTCTCTGCACTCAAGCCCCTATGTGGTGTTTATGTACAGCATGTACACAGCCTTAACGACCCCAATCTCAGCCATCCTCCATCACACCCTTTAGGCCCACCCTGCCCCCAGCCCTGTCTCTACCCTACAGGGCAATCAGACAGACACCGTCTGTCTCTTCTCCTGTTACGCAGTAAGTCCAGAGCCTACCTTGGGGAAGCCAGACTCGTCACACTCTTTAATCATGCCGATGAAGTCCATAGACCTGGTGGCAATGAACTCAGCCCTGAAAGCTGACATCACGGAGTTCAAGAGCAAAGCACTGCAAGACACAGGCGCCAAGTCACTCACAGCTTCCTCAGGATGCAAGTCTCTATTTATTTATTTACTTTTGTTTGTATGTTGAGAATAAGTCTTTCTCTGTAGCCTAGGCTGGCACTGAACTTACAGATAAGTGTCACCATATCTGGCTTGCAAGCCACATTTAATGCTAGGAAGTATACTGCCAAGAAGGATGACTGACAGCTTTTAATGGGAAAGTTAGAAAGTAAAAAAAAAAAAAAAAAAAACCCAACAACGACAACAAAAAAAAAAACAATCAAAGCAGCAGATACCAAAGGGCAGTCTCTGAGGCTGCCACAGACTCACTGATTGTTGGAATTTGACAATGTTTGAATTAACTAAATGAACGGACAGGAGAATCAGCTACAGTCCAGCCCACTTAAGTAGAAGTGAACCTTCAAGAGGCTGGTGCACTAACAAAACTCAATATTCAATAACAACTTGGGTCCTTGCTACAAACATGTGTCTTTTATAAAAGGAATTTCTAATGAGAAAAGACCTTTGAATTTTAGGTATTTGAGGCAGAACAAAACCCACTCAAGGATGTATAGTGTCTGCCACCAAGAGAGTAGCAAAAGAGAAAGAATCTCATATACCCAGGAGGCAGGAGAACCAAGTACATCCTGGCCCTACCACTTACCACAGCCCCATAAGGGAAAGGCTATTATTATCACCCCCATTTTGTAGAGGGGGAAGACTGAGGCATAGGGCAGTCAGGTAAGTGGTCCAAGGCTAAGGTAGAATGGAGCTGAGGTCTGAGTCCAGGCAATTCAAGTCCATTGCCCTGAACCTCCACACAGGCTAACTCTCTGCAAGCCTCGCCCATGTTAGAGGTAGAAGCTCAAAAACATGAACAGGAAGAAGCAAGTGATGGCTGAGGAGCTGGCTCAGTTGGCCAAGTGCTTACTGCACATGAGAAGCTGGGTCAAATTTCTAGCATTTCTATAAAGACCTGGGTGTGGGGGTGCACACCTGCAACCCTACTGCTGGGCAGGCAGAGACAGGAAGACGTTTGGGGCTTGCTGGCCAGCCAGGCTAACGGAATTAGTGAGCTCCAGGTACATGAGAAACCCATCTCAAAAAAATAAGGTGGAGAGCAACAGAGAAAGACACTTAACACTGACGGCTGAACATGCACTTGGATGCGTACACACACACACACGTACACACACACACACACAGCCACTAACTTCAACTTCAAGCACATGCCTTATGAGTCTTTAAAGTACTTACTTATTCCCTAGTTTCTTACATCTTTCCATCATCTCCGTCAGCAAAGCCTAGGGAGTTTAAGAGGAAAAGCATCAGCATGGCAGATGTAAAGCAAAGTCTCTAAGAGACTTTCAAAGTGCCAAGCTCTAAACAGCAGCCGATTTACATAAGGCAAATTCCCACACTCCTTTGTGCCTGACCTGGATAAGAAAGCAAAATTCTGAGGCATTTAAAGGGGTGATAAAGAACCGGGGCTGGGTATCAGGTGCGACCGGGGTCAGGTCCAGCCGCTCCGGCTACCAAAGCCGTGACCTTGGTGAGAGACAGACTCTGCTGAGATGTGTCCCCCCATACTCACAGAGGACATGGGTGACATCATCCTACCCACACGGTCACTACAGAATGATGTGCCTCTGGCTCCCGGGCAAGGCAAGGATGGAAAGTTCATAAGTTTGTATGACACTCCTACCTGTTTGTCAAAAGGCCTGTGGCCTGCTCAGGAATGCAGTCAAAAAGCAATCAACAAACACCAGGCCACAGCTCAGTGACCGCTAGTCACAGAACAAGAGCTTGCTCTCGTGTTCTCACCTCTTCCACTCAGGTGCACCACTCTTCTCCCATTTCACAGAAGAGAAATTGAGGCATGGCACAGCAACAGATTTCAGCCACGGTCACGCTGCCGGCAACCAGGGCTAGCAATGACCCCACATGGGCTGGCACCAAAGAATACATTCTTTGCCATGTGTCCTTTCCTAAGTTCCAAGAGTGTCCTTCTCCCCAGAAGGAGAACGGTTTACTCCTGGGCACTAATGGCTTTGGAGCTATCTTAAGACAATGACGTGTCTTCAAAAGAGTTCCTGGGTTTTATATCTTGTTTTGAAAAATCAATGCATGAAGAGGCCTTTAGGGCAGTGGTTTGGGAACTGTTTTGTATAGAGACAAGGTCAAGCCTAGGACAGAAGGGCTAATGTCAGCCGTCTAGACACTGAGCACTTGACCCGAGACCCACTGAGCCTCAGGTGTTAGAATACCTTTCTCTCTTCTGCATGCTTTGTCATGGGACCGGAGGCCTGGGAAACATCAGACCCTGCACACACAGGCTAAGCCAGACAAGGCAAGGGCTCCCTCATAAGGAGCAGAAATGAGGTTTGCGTCTAAATCTGACCCTGAAGCCAAAATAATTGCCTGTGCACTTTTAGGATCCCTTTTTCAAATTCTGTGCCCCACATCAAACTAGATCCTGTTGTGAACTAAATCGTGTGCCCCCACCTCTAATGCCAATGAGACATTAATCAGGAAGTGGGCCTTTGGGGAAGTACTAAGGTTAACTGAGGCCATCGGGGTAGGACCCTATCCAAAAGGATTAGTGTCCTTATGAAGGAAGGTAGAGAGCGCAGGGAGGTGTGTGCACAAAGGAGAGGACACCACAAGGATGCAGCCATTGCACAGAGGAGGGAGGCCTCGCCAGAGACCAGCTCTGCTGGCATCTCCGCCTTGCTTGGCCTTCAAGGCCCCCAGAACTGAGACAGGGAAGGTCTGTTGCTCAGGGCCCCCAGTCTGTGCTCCCCCACTGGAGGGCCTGAGTTATCTAACAAATATTCCAGCAAGCCATGGCAGCTTCGCTCTGCTTTTCCTTGTAGACTTGGTCATGCGATCCAATTCTAGCTGCTGAGACAGGTTGGGAAGTATTCTAAGGACTTTGAGAGAGAAAAAAAATCAAATTATGACATAAGCATTGAAGTGGCTGCAGACACCTCGATCCTAGCAGGAGGCTGCAGAACAGGGCAGACAGAGGTTGTCTGGCCCAGAATGCCTTACTGTTGAAGGACATACGGAACTATATTTGCCAGCCAGGCCTGTTGACTGTCTGCTCCTCAAAGCCAGAAGCATCCTGACTGCTGCTAAGATGCTGTCTCAATGTTTTACTGACCCACTCAAGACACACCGCTACTTGAGAAGTTACCCTTGATGATTAACACCAAGTGCTGTCTCGGAAAAGCTGGGAAAGGGACGTTCTATACAGCTGTGATACTCCACAGCATACAAACACTCATTCAAAACCGACTGAAGGAGTAACCTTAGCACGCTGACCAATGTCTGGGGCACAGGGGAGGAAGCAGGCAGGGTGGCAGGCAGGAACTCACGATTTCTTGAGTGCCCTTCCTTCATGCACTTACATGCACAGAAATGTGTTGGCCTTTTTAGGTTCTTGGACAGTCTTTTTTTTTTTTTTTTTTTAAGATTTATTTATTTATTTATAGGAGTACACTGTCGCTGTCTTCAGACACACCAGAAGAGGGCATTGGATCCCATTACAGATGGTTGTGAGCCACCATGTGGTTGCTGGGAATTGAACTCAGGTCCTCTGGAAGAAGGGCAGTCAGTGCTCTTAACCACTGAGCCATCTCTCCTGCCCCTGGACAGTCTTGATATACAGCCCAGACTGAACTGAAACTTGTTATGTGACCCAGGCTAGCCTCTAGCCCTTCATCTTCCTGATTCAGCCTCTCTCTCTCCAGTGTTCGGCCACCACACCTGACCCACTTAATGCTTCTGAAAAGATGAACTGGAGAAGATACCCACCTATAGGGAAAATAATCCATTTTCCTAAAATATCTTTTTTGGGAGGCTGGAAAGATGGCTCAGCCAGCCAAGTGTCTGCTTCATAAGCATAGTAAAGACTTGAGTTTGGATCCTAAAAACCTAAGAAAAAGCCTGGCAACATGGTCTGTACCTCAGAACTAGAGGCTGAGGGAATGGAGACAGAACCCCTGAAGCTCACTGGCCTGCCAGCCCAGCCTACTCAATGAACTTTGAGTTTAGTGAGAGACCCTGTCTCGAAAACTAAAGATGGCTGGCTGGCTAGCAAGATGGCTCATAAGTGAAGGCTCTGACCACGCAAGCTTGGCAACCTGGGTTCAATCCCCAGAACAGGTACAAAGGACACACAGTTGTTCCCTGACCTCCATGTGTTCACCGTGGCACATGCAACACCCCTACTCAACCCACACAATAATAACAAATAAGTACATTTTAACCAAAAAAAAAATAAAGGTGGAACATAATTGAGGAAAACACATGGCATCTACCTCTGGCCTCTACACTGACAAGTTCATACACCATACACAATACTACAGAGACAAAGCAGCACATGTACAAGAGTGCACCAAACCGGGTCTGCCATACAGAATAAAGGCACGTCCCTAAGTGTCCTCATTTTGTTTTTTCTGATCTTTGACAAGGACAAGAGAACCAACAGTTCAAAGACAGCTGAGGTCCTAACAAACCTCTGGCCAGGCTACACCCCTGAAGAACTCCCAGCTTGACATACATGGCTCTCACGTGCAACAGAACTTTCGCTGCATAAGGTATGCACTGTGTTGTTGGCCTTTGTTTATAACCCTATTATCACCGGGCAGTGCACGCCTTTAATCCCAGCACTTGGGAGGCAGAGGCAGGCGGATTTCTGAGTTCGAGGCCAGCCTGGTCTACAGAGTGAGTTCCAGGACAGCCAGGGCTACACAGAGAAACCCTGTCTCGAAAAACCAAAAAAAAAATAATAATAATAATAATAACCTTATTATCGCTCTTGCTCCTACATTTCGTTATGTCCACACTTTGTTATTTTTAAAAACCTGTAAAAGAAATGGCTACACACAAAAGTCCTAAGACTGTGGATGTGCACCTAGAAAGACTTGGTTCCCCTCCCCCCAATCATCACTGATAACACTGGTGTTGGTCTTTCTAGCACTTTCCCTTTGCCTTGTTATTATTCTAGAAGCCTGTTTTGTTTGATACAGTAACAGGATAACCCTATACACATTTGACTACAAACTACCTTGCCTACTCAGGAATCAAGGCCAGCCCTCGTGCCTCCATGACGGCACACACAAGTCACCACCGTCTTAATGGCTGAGCCATCACATCACAGGCAGACAGTGTCAAGCTGACCCTAACTGATGGATGCTCGGAATGGTTTTCTTCCTTTGTTCCTGCCATTTCTCTTCACTGGGATTCTTCCTAATAAACAAGTGGAACATAACTGTGTGCAGAAGCTTAGATACTAGATGTCTGTGCTAAGACCCTCATCTTGACTTTTGGGGTATACAGGAGGTACGTGTGAGTGGTATATGTGCACCTGGTGTGCAGGATCATGCACACGGACACCAGAAGAGGACACGGATTGTCCTGCTCCCTCACGCTCTGCTTTGTTTCTTTCAAACAGGGTCTCTCACTGAGTCTGGAGCTATTCTAGTGGCCAGCAAACCCAGTAATCCTTCTGTCACTGTACCCACAAGAGGACGACAGTCCCAGAGGAACGTGCAGCTACCAGAATGGGCAGCCAACTTTTTACTTAGGTACTAGAGATTCAAACTCAGGTCCTTATGCTTACGTAGCAAGTACACTTACCTGCTAAGCCATATCTCCAGCTTCATGTTATTGTTACTACTATTATTATTAATTAGTGTGAATGCAGGAATACACGTTACGGGGCACGTGCAGAGGTTGGAGGGCAGCCCTAAAGACTTGGCTCTCTCCTTTTATACTTGTGTGGGTCCTGGGGTGGAACTTGGGTCACCAGGCTTGTGTGGTCTTACCACAGTGTCTGTGCCCACTGAGTCCACCTCATTGTGGGTTCTGGGGTGGAACTTAGGTCACCAGGCTTGTGTGGTCTTACCACAGTGTCTGTGCCCACTGAGTCCACCTCATTGGCCCTATACTTTTCCATTTTCAAAATTGGGTCTTGTTATGTAGCCTAGGCTAGCCTCAACCTCAGATTCACTATGTAGCACTATGTAGCCCTGGCTGTCCTCAAACTTGAGGTGACCCTCCTGCCTCAACCTCTCAACAACAAAGATTACAGATGTATATCACCCTGCCTACCTTATGTTTTACAATGTTTAAGGAGTAATTTCCAGTAAGCAGACTGGAATCAACAGTCCCTTGGGTCAGTCTATCAGGAGACTCCCAGAAGGGACAAGTCCAAAGACACCTGTTGGACTCCTTTCAGTTGTGTGAAATCCAAGACATGGCTTCCTCCATTGTAAAGCCAGGACAGTAAGAGCACACAAAGAATTTGGATAATTGAAGCAGAGCGATTCCCCAGACATGGCGCAGGGTGCACCTCAACAAAGCCATCGCTGTGTGACAGGCTCAAAGACTTCCCTTTGTTTGTGACGAAGGTGCCTACTCCACAAGGTTACACAGCCTTCCACATACCTCCAGAAATGACTGGTGGCCACAGAGGGAAAGGCTTCAGGAAAGTGGCTCGCGTAAGATCACACACACACACACACACACACACACACACACACACACACACACACACACACAGGAGAGAGGGACACATACACATAAACACACCACACAGGAGATGGAGAGGGGGAGGGGAAGAGGCAGAGGGAAGGGGTCGGGGAGGGGGAGGAGAAGGGCGGGGGGGAGGGAGAGAGGGAGAGAGGGAGAGAATATGAATATAAACCAGATAGGGTGGGAATGGGCGGGCCTGAGACAACACCGACAATTTACAGACAGCGGCAGGACTCTCACAATTCCACATGTAGACCAGCACACTCATCCATCCCTCCTCCTGTCTTTCACAGCTACCAACAGTCCTCCCCTCCCTGACTTGACCTGGTATGCTTCCACCACCTGCCATTCCTCAGAGCACTGCTCTCTTCAGATTATCTTCTTTCCAAAACCCTCCAGGGTTCCCTGTTCTCAGGATGTGGCTTTAGCTACCTCTGCAGCGGACGGCCTGGCCCTGCCACTGCAGCCCCGCCCCCTGCTCCCAAGTACTGATGGACCCTTATCATCCATGTACCTACCTATTGGCATGGCCCCCCTCCCCGCTAGCCCCCATTCTTCAACCGAGCTAGGCTTTCCATTTACTTCCACAAGGCCTTCCGGGACCACCTACAACCACGGAGACCGCTCACATCTAGTCCCCCAACCATAGCCCTTAGAAGGTTCATGATGCCTATTTTGCAGATGCCAAAACAGAGGTGAATGGAAATCAGCAACCCAAGGCACAACAGCCCCATTGTCCACCTCCCAGGACCAGCCCATGAGCCATACTTTCCTGTCTGTCCTCCTTCACCGTCTAAAATGTGCACTGTGAGACTCGGCTAGGGACCCTGCGACTCCAACAATCACCACTGAGGTCGGGCCCAGGCCTCCCCCGCAGCTCCCTCATCCAAATACACAGCAACACATAGTGTCTCAGGGGTTTTTTTCCCATCGCCCACAGCAGGCTGTGTACGATGGCTACCCTTTTCTGTGCATGGTGTACCTGAAGAGAAGTGGCACTCTTTTACTGTCTAGTTTCATTTCAGCTGTAGAAAGGAAGAGAAATCTTGCCTTCAAACTATAACAGGAAAAGCCCTTCTGGATAAGCACCCTGACTTAGATTTTTAATTTCTATCACCACTGTTATCACTATCTTCCTCATCCTCATCTTCCTCCTCCTCCTCAACACAGAGTCCTCCTATGTAGCCCAGGCTAGCCTCCAACTTATGACCCTCCTGCCTCGCTTGCCAAATGTTGGATTTACAGGCCAGCCACAGCATATCTGGCTGTGAATTTCTATTCCTATTTGCACTGTATTCGTCAAGTGCTCACAGCTAAAGGCCCTTGCACCTGCCTGAGCTATGTGTGCCAACGGCCGGGCCAGACTTTACAACATCCTGTTTGGAGGTTCAGCTAAAGACGCACAGCTCTGGCCTCCCCTCGCCTCAGTCCCAGCTATCCAAGAGCTCTTAGCACCAAACACTGCCACATGATCCCTTCAGCTCCACCTTCCAAACTGACATCAGTTCATCTACTATTTGGAAATGATTAACTTTTTTTTTTAAACAAGATACTGCAAGTCCCTTACCTAAGTGCCCCGAGAACACAGTTTATCATGATTTAGGTGACCTAATTTTTCAGTCACTTCTACTGCAGGATGATCTCCTACAGCGGTACCCCCCACCCCCCGAAAGTTCTATTCCCAGCCTCTGTCTCCTCTGAGATTCCCAATGTTTCAAATAAAAGCCAGGGCGCCTCGTGACACCCACCATGCATTTTTTTTTTTTAAATCTGATTTTGCCTTTTATTAAAATGAGAAAAAAAGTGCTCTCATTTTCAACACATTAATCCTGCTTGTAGGAGTGTTTCAATCATTCAGAGAAAGGCTGGGTGAGGGGCTCTGTTTCCACAGTTGGGCTTGTGGCACCGGAGAGGGTCACATGTGGTTGCTAAGGACCACACACAGCACCCAGCAGCTCTTCAAACTCCCTTCCCTTTAGACTAGTCTAACATGAAGTCAGATTGCCAAATGATTAAAAGAAATTCCACTAAAATATTAGCAGTCTTCCTCGTGCTTCCCCATACTTCAGATCCTGAAAAGCCAAAATACAAGCAAGGCAAAGGAAATTCAGTAAGACGGCCCCAAAGCTATCCAGATGCAGTGGCACATGGTGTAATCTCAGCACTCAGGAGACTGAGGCAGGAGGATAATGAGCTCCAGGCCAGCCTGGGTTTCAAGCAAGACCCCAACTGAACATAGGCCGAATGTAGGACACCCACTCAGCACAAGAAAAGCACTGTCCTGGTTTAGTCCAGATACAAACTAGAAAACAGAAATTGCCACAGATAAAGACTCGGTGATCTCAGAGACTAGGGGCAAGTTGGGGCATCCACTGTCCCATGACATGTCACAGAGCTGAGGGCAGACCCAGTCACCCTAACATCAAAGCCCTCATTTTGACTCTAGGCTATTCCATGGCTTACGACCCACACAGCAACTGAGTAGAGCTGCTGTTTTGGCTCAGCTAGGTAACTGTGAATGGCCTCATGTCAATATACACAGACGGACACTCATAGGTTCCAAAGGACCCCACAGCCTTCCACTAAATGCACACACAAGAATTCAGCCAACGCACTGCTGGCTACCTCAGACTTTGTACCATTACAGCCACATGAACACATGTTCAGGGCTAGACGCTCACTGCTTACTTCTTCAGGATCAACCCCTGAGAGTCATATTGTTCAGTCAGACAACTGTTTTTTGTTCAAATGTGTTGGCTGCTGCTGGGAGACAGGCCCCTGCCCCTGAACTGCTTCACTCCCTGTTTTACAGCAAACTACCTTTTATTTTCAAGCATGGAAAGGAAGGCCAGGCAAGCTGCATTTGTCACAGTCACGACAGCGTGCGCTGGGGATCGCCAGGAAGGAAAAACTGTATTTCTGTTAGCAGCTTAATTTCTGAGAGAACATCACTCAGAAGAGGAAGGAGGGGAGAGGGAGGAAGAGATGGAGGGAAAAGAGAAAGCAGCATTATATAAGCAATGAGGAAAGGTCTCCCTGCCCTTGCATGAAAGAGGACATTGTCACCCGCTACACAGCCCTCACTGAACTAAGAGAGACACAGATGGGCAGAGGACGGTCAATGAAGAGGTGAGACACCTCCCCTGCCCTGGAGGAGGGTCTCAAAGGTTCCTCTCTGGCCACCAACTTCCAGTCATAGGAATGTGGCCTCTCTGAGTGGCTCCCTTCTCCCAGTCTCAGGAAATGATATAATCTAGAAAGGCAATCAGCTGAGCTCGCCATAAGGGCAACTGGCAGGACATTATTGAAGCTATTGGAAAGGACCCTGGGATATCACAGGGCACAGAGAGCAGAGGAGTCACACCATGGGGAAGGGAAGCCAGCCTCGCTCCCCCGCAGTGACCCCCCGACTAGCCTTACCTCAGGAGCATGGTAGGAGACACACTGGAAGATCCAGCCCATGGCAGGTGAGTACAAAGGGAGATAGGACAGCAGCTCCACACCCTGGGCCACCAGCTGGTTCTGGACAGTGTCTCCATGAATCTACAGGAGACCAAAGGGACATCAGAAAGGAGTCACATCATAAGGCAGGCTGGCTCAGAAGTGCTTGGGTGGATATGAGGGTAGCAGCCTGCTTTCTCTGCTGAATTGAAAAACCAAACGAAATGCCCAGCAAGATCCCCACGCCACCCAGCTGAGGGATTCATGGCGGCGTGTTGCACAGGCAGAAGGGACCCCAGGAAAATGGATCAGCAGATGCCAGGAAGTAAGGCCAATTGGCTGGAGGCATTTCCTGTTCACATGTGTTTTAACTCCCCCTCCACCCAGCACAAGGTAAAGACCACTGCAGATGTCAGTGTCCCTTTGCACATCTGGCCAGCTGCAAGGATCCTCAGCTTGGTGAACTTGTTCATGGAACAGTTTGCTCAGTGAGCTGCAGTGGGACTCTCCTACCTGTTTAAATGTAAGCAGGAAGTCAAAGAAGTTCTTATTGAGGGCCTCCTTGAGGTGCGGGGCCACTTCCATCCCCACCTGCAAGTAAACAAAGTGACACCATCGTTACAGGGAAGAGCCAGTTGCAAATAAGATGCTCCTCTTGGTGATTTTTCTTCTTTCCAACCCAGGCTCTCGCTATGTCCTCACTGGCCTTGTGCCCAACCATACCCCTGCCTCCGTCTCTCAAGTGCTGGGATTACAAGTGTGTGTCACACACCTACCTGTAGCACAATTTTGATAACAGAAAACAAAGGAGCTGGGATATAGCACAGGGCAGAGTGTTTGCCTAGCATGTATAGGACCCTTGCGTTCATCTGCCAGTACCACAGCAAGCACACACAGAGGCACAGACACTTAGAGGAGAAGTCCACATTGTTCTGCTGATCTATTTCCCCACTCAATAAACATGAATTCATTTTATAAGAAAAACCACAGAAGCTATTTTTAATGGGAGAGGGGCATTTGTGATCATCTTTGAATTTCCCAAGAGCAATGAATATATTCCTGAACAAACCACACAGAGAACAAATCAATACAGAACAAAGGAAGGCTGCACTCCCAGGATGGTGAAAACAAAACACCATTCTCTTCATTTCAAACACACAAGACAATCAACACTCGTGGATATGTTTACTGGATGAAGCAAGATTATGGTAGGGGGAAGGAGTGGTGGGCACATACGATGTCCCAAGTTCAACTCCCAGCATGCTCCTGAAGCCCCCAAAGCTTACGATGTAAAAGACAGTCAGCTTCTGCATCATTGCTAAAAGCGATGCAGACTCATTCTCTGCTAGTCAGGCAGTCAGGGAAAAAGACACTTTTAAATGTGTATTACATAGCTCTAATACGACAAGCACAAAGAACACATCTGTCTGGAGAGGTGGTTCAGCAGGAAAGGGTGCCTGTCACCAAAACTAACAATCTGAGTACATTCCTGGAGCCCAAGCAGGAGAGAGGAGTCTGACCCCATGGCGTGCCTACACACACACTAGGTGACTGTAATGGTAATTATTTCTTAAAGCCACCATCCAGGGCAGGCATGATGCCATACAGCTTTAATCTCAGAACTGAGGAGGCAGGGACAGATGGGTCTCTATGAGTTCCTGGCCAGCCTGGTCTACATAGGGAATTCCAGGCTAGCCAAGGCTACATAGTGATTATTGGCTCCAGGATTCAGTATTTAAACAATAGCCTGAATTTTAAAGTTTGAGGCAAAATGCATAAGGCAAAGAAGAGAGTGCTTTTTTAATACAACAGAAATTTTTTAAATCTTTTAGCTAAAAAGAACTCCCTTGGGGAGAGTCAGAGCACTGAGTTGGAAGGTAAGTGAAGGTATGCACCACACCAGGGAACAAGCATTTGGATACCATAATGTCCCCTACACCAGGCTTCCCTTCTCAGACTCAGTTCCAAACTGCTGCCCAACCTGACAAGATTTCCTACAAGAAGCTATTATCTGGGCTCCTCCAACGGAGACAGAGTTCTCCCTGTCACCAGGTCCCAGTGGTTACAATAAGCATGCTGTTCCAAGGATGCCAACCATCCTTTAGGCAGAACTGTGTGAGGCTCACCAGAGCAGCTCAAAGGCCGCTGGGGTATTTCAAAGGACAACCACCTAGCTAAGGACTGTCGTGCTGGTTCCAATTCTGTTGTCTTCCCTTCCACTTAATAAGTACATTAGGTGACAGGGAAGGCTGGCCCAGCGGGCAGGCAGTGGAGAGGAGCTGAAGGGGACTGAGGTGGAGGAGGAGCTCCTTAACCTCCCCCTGTAAACAACTTCTGGCTCACACACTTTTCTTCCCTTTTTATGGCTTCTAATCAAGTCAAAGCAGCAGCTTGGAAGTCGGCCTCACACCAGGTTCTCCCAGCATTCCTCAGTCCTGCCGGTTACAGGGCCCTCCTCACTGACATACCCAGCCGTCTACCCTGAACTCCTCAGCTCAGGTACTGGACTGCTCCTCCCTATATAATCCAACCATTTGGGTTACCCACTCTCTTTGTACCTTTGGGCCTCCTGGCTGCTGTACCTAGTTCCCCTCTCTCTCTCCCCTCTCCCTTCCCACCTTCTCCAACATGGCTCAGGGTTATGTCCACTCTGGAATCTCCCAGATGTCCCTGCCTCTGGCTATGCTCTCCCACACAGATACAATAAGCCTTTTCCAGGGACAGTCATGTCCTTTCCTTTCTTTTACTTTTTTTATTCACTTTCCATTTTTCAGACAGTTTTCTATCAGTTACTTCTCTCAATACCTGAGAACTTCAAAGACGAACGAATTATCTTCACTAGTTTCAGAATGTTCAATCCAGGGTCACTTGTGTAAGAACAGGATACTATGGGAGTGGGAGTGGGTGATGGAGGGAGGCTCTCACACGTGAGAGGCAGGAGAAAGAGAGTGAAGAAGAGGAGGAGCCAGGGTAAGACACAGATCCCAAAGTGCACCATGGCCTACTCCTTCCCATAAGCCCCACCTCTGCTTCCACCACCTCCCTGGATCACCATCACAGTACGCATCCATCCGTGACTAAGTCACGCCCCAGGTCAGAGCCCCAATAATCTAATCGTCTCTAGAAAAAGCTTCACAGACCACTCAGATGTGTGCTTCACTGACTGTTTAGGCATCTCTCAATCAAAGCATGATTAACTACCATGCAAGCCAATAGTCTGAAGGAGGTTCCTGCCACTTACAACCAAAACCATCCTTACAGATGTGCACCCCCACCCCAGGATTGAACCCAGGATCTCACACCTGCTAACACTCTGCCTCGTCAGCACTCCATTCTTTTGTCAAAACACTTAACGGCTACTCAAAGAGGAGGTGTCTTCTACAGCTCCTGCACAGGTAACATGATGTTACCAACACAGGAACGCTCCCTCAGCCTCTTGGGGCAGGGTCTTCCTCAGTCTCACCACCACGCTTCGCCTGCAAGGAGCAGTGTCCGTCCCCTGCTCACGTGGCCTGCTTCCGACCTCAGGCTTGTAAGGAACATGTGTTTCTTTGCTGGCTGCTCTTTAATACGTAGACACAGCATCCTTAGTGTGATTCTATTTTCCAACAGAGGCCAATCAAATGGAGAGAATTTGCCAAAATTAGTGAGGTGAAAGGCAATGGGGTGCAAATGTGAAAATAAGGATAACCTTGGGTGTCTCCCCGAAAGATGGCATTTTGCATACAGGAGACAATGCTATGGACAGGAGGCCATTGTCAAGCTCTGACACTGGATGACTTCAATAGACTCAAAAGATTAGCTCTGATATTTCTGGGATTAAAACCCACCCCAGATTTCAAGCAGAAAAGCATACTGCACCTCGCCTGTTACAGAGGAGGAGCAAGTGCTCTGAGGCACCTTTCTCTTCCCTGGGGAAGTGTCCTCCATGATAGGAGTCTGCACTGACTCCAAGGAATGCCTGCCGGTGTTCTGGTGACTCTTGGCCACAGAACTTTCCTGTTACATTGCACAGGAGAAGCAGAGTGAAGGCTCTGGCTCACTAATGAGCAGCACAGCTCCTGCACAAGGCTCCATCTGTGGTTCTGTCCTCAAGGAAGCCTGTGTCTTAGCAGAGGTGAGAAGCCCTCACTAAAAGGTGCACAAGGCTGATGGGGCAAGTGCAGAAGAGGCCTGCGAGAGCTGAAGCCTCTGTGTGACTTTAAAAAAAATGGCTCCTTGGGATGCATCCTTCAGAAACCAACAACTGAATGAAGTAAAAGCGTCAAGCTGCACTGCTTCAGAGTGAGGCTAAGAAGGTCCAATTGTCTCCTGTCCACCACAGCAGCCTAAGCCTGTGTTAGGTCACAGGGACAGCTCTCCCTTCCAGGCCTTGGCCAGCTCACACCCAGCCCAACTCTTTAACAAGAAGATGAAGACACAGACACACACACAGACATAGAGATAGAGACAGAGAAACAGAGTTACATACACACACACACACACACACACACACACACACACACACACACACACTCTAAAATCAAAGAATTCAACACTGAGAAAAACCTGTCTCAAGTGACTGAAAAGGGCCTGGAGAACTGAGAAAATTAATCCAGAAAACCAGTTCACTTGGGTAAAGATGACCTTAAACGTCCCTTAATTAGAACTGTGGTGAGTTGGTCTCCTTCAAACTTAACTTTTCCAAACAGCCCTGCCGCTCTCATCTCTGTGCAGGAGCTGCATCTGACAACTAGCAGCTGATAGAGCGGGGGGTGGGGGGGAGGGCTGGAGAAGGAGCCTGCTAGGGAGGCAGGGAGCCATGTCTGGGAGCTCAGCATACCCGACACAGGTAGGCCCGGGCGTACACAGAGACGAGTGGGTCCCCAATCCCTCTGATCATGCAGGTTAGTCGGGGCAGGCACTCTGAAATCCCCCTGTGGGAGAGAGGAGTGCAGTGTTACATTCTCCCTGGTCCTCACTTCCATGATAAAGCCATATGATCCTAGATGTAGGGGAGGAAAACACATCTCCTAAGAACAAATCAAGGTCAAAGTTGCAGTTTGCCAAGGCAGTATAACCAGTTTTCCTCTGTGGATACAATATACTAAGGCTTCCCCATGCATAGCCCTGTCTGAGGTCAGACTATTTTATGAATTTATTTCTCTGATGTGTTTCACACAGGGTTTTATTATACAGTGCACACTGGCCTTGAACTCTCAATCCTCCTGCCCTAGTGGTGGGGTTGCAGGCGTGTGCTACCACCGACCCAGCCACACTTTACTTAACAGTGTTATCTCCAGCCTGGCTTTCCATCAATTGCTAGCTCCCTGATCTATGAGGGTCTATATGCATCACTGTTTGGCCTGGTTCGGTGTCCTGTGTCTCATCTTTCTTCCACCTCAGGCCAGCAGGAGACAGCCACCCCCAAACCCATCAACGTGACCTAGGATTCACTTCTGCGGCATGGGTCCTTCCCTCTTAGACATGACCTTGCCTAACTGGGGAGGCAAAGATATCTATTTCTTCAGCACCTATAAATCATCCCAGTCACCCCGGCTCTGTATTAAATAGTTTCCTGTGGGAGGGCCTTCCTCGAGCTCCGAGAATAATGATCAGAATCACATCTGTGAGAAATCACAACAGCTGGCTGCCAGGGCTCCTGCTCCCTCATCATCTTCACCATCATCACCAATGGTGGCAGCCCCAACACACACAGTGCTGGCCAGGTCTGTTCTTGTGCCTCCCAATGCCATGTGCATGGTTCGGGGTCCACATGAACTCCTCCTTAGGTCCATGTTCAGTAGAGGGGACTGAGGCTCAGGATCAAAATAACTTACTGGAGACCCACAAGGCCAAAGGCAGGTGGAACTGACTTCCTGTGAGCTACACCCCGCCTCAGCCCCACGCTTGACCCTTCCTCTGTTCATTAGATCAGGATGAAAATGCCATCCGAATTTTATCAAGTTTCCACACGATACGTGGGGAAAAGACACAGGTGATGAGCATGGGGTCACATCGCCACTGTCACACTGCTATCGTGTGCTTCTGCCTGTGCACATGTGCATGAGCTTTGCAGAAATTCTATAGCTCCGGACAAAGACAGGCCTTACGTTTTGGAGAGGAATTTGTTACACTTCAGGATGGATGCTTCCACGTAACTACAGAAACATTGTTAAGGAAGACATGTTCCAGATGGCCTGTGCCCTGCCAAACAAAGGCAATTCCAAAAGGGAAACAAAAACACTTAAGTAAGGTTTAGGCACAAGGAGGCCATGATGGCCCCTGACAACGGAGAGAACTGAGCTGGCAGTTCCCCTGTTCTCTACAGGGTTCTCCAAACGCCACACTTAAATTGAAGTTCTGGAAACCGCTGCCCATTGGTTCACAGTTCTGTGTTGAAATTTAAAACAAGTTCTAAGCCTTCAGATCAAAGTTCCAAGGGGCACGTGGACCTGAGATAACTAAGATGCTGTGTGTGTAGGTCAACGTCTCCACGCTTCAGCACTAGGTACTGCTGCAGAAGAGCAGGGCCTGCACCCTTGAGATGACTAATCAGGCTGCCAAGACGGAGAACCAAGAGTTTGGTTCCCAGTATCCTCAGGGTGGCTCACACTCAGCTCCAGGAGATCCAATGCCTCTGGCCTCTGAGGGTGTACACACACACACACAGAGTTAAAAACAAAATAAATCTTTTCTGAAAAGAGGCACCTTAGTCAAGATAACATATGAATGGTCTTCAAAGGAACAAAAAGCCTGCTTCATGCCTTGTAACCAAAGTGACAAATAGGAGAAGCATCAGGAAGGAGTGAGATTCCAAGCAAGGATCTCTCTAGTGCAGCTGCTGACCACAACAGAAGCAGGTGTCACCGGGAACTTTAGGGCAGCCCATCCCGTGGCTGCTGTCACCAGCACTCCAGCCCATCCCATGGCTGCCACTACCAGCACTCCAGCCCATCCCATGGCTGCCATTACCAGAACTCCAGCCCATCCTGTGGCCAGTACTACTCTTCCCACCCTAATTAAAATAGGACAAGAAAAGGATACAATCTCGGAATGAGTTCCCGGATGGAAGCAATCTTGAAAAACCAGTTCAGGCATGTCTCCTTGGCTGTGTCATTCACGTTCTCTGGAGAGAAATGATCTGCAACACAAAACAGTTGGTGTTGTTTCCCAAACTCTGGCTTTTTTTTTTTTTTTTTAAAGCTAGTCTAACTATGTAGCCTTAGCTGCCCCGGAAATCTGCCTGCCTCAAGCACTGGGGTTAAAGGCATGCGCCACCACTGCTGGCCTGTTCCTGGATCTTTACAGCTGCTGCAAGTGCAGGGGCAGAAAATGAGGAGGTGGAGTCTCTCCAGGCCTTACTGAAACAGCGACAGAATTGGCACCAGACCCCGGCACTGTGCAGTGTGTTTCAGCAACATTAACTAGATCATCTATCTGCACAGTAGCTCTCCAACTACTTCCAGAGTTGGGAAAACAGAGAAGTTCGGTGACTTGCGCAGGACACACAGGACGCCGATTAGAACATGAATATAAGCCAGGGCAGCCCACCACATGTGTTCCTTGATGTGAGGAGCAGTCACTGCAGCAGCAGCTGATGGACCACAGATACATCCAGCACCTGTTCTCACGACAGGAAATGTGGACAGCGCTTTTACCGTAAAGAGCCAAAGCTGAAGGTAAGTTGAGGCCTGAGCTGAGCCAAGCAGCCACCTCAACCCTGCTCCAACACTGCAGTTCCCTGTGGTCGGTCACACTGCCAGCTTGTTCCAGTGTCTGCTCCTTTTCTCTTTAAGAACAGAACTCTGATTTCTCAGCTGGCCACTCGGCCATTCTTGCAGCTAGGTATAATCATCTGACTGAGTTTGGGCCCCAGAACAAACAAAAGTGCAATTTCTGTGAAGCATCTTTAAGAGGAGATATTTATCCTCTTTTGTTCCCAGCTGCCTGACTGGAGAACAGATATGAAAGCTGGAATCTCTGCAGCCTCACTGACTCAGGACATATTAAAATAGCCTCAATCGAGATTCTTGGCATTGCCACTAGCTTTACCTTCCTTGGTGGTATCTTGAATGATCTGGCTCTGCAGCCAGCCCTAATCTTGATATATAGTCTTTGTTATCAATAACACAAACTCAGCCCTCAGTTTTGGAGATGGCATACATTTTCATAAGGAGTGGAAGGGTAAGGCAGGAGTATTGAAAGCACAAGGCCACATAGCAAGACCCTGACACAAAAAGAAAAGGCTGAAATCTTACAGCTCATATGAAAAACACAGACACATATGTACACACATACAAGTATACACATACAGAGACACATACAGAGACACATACACACAGAGACATATATACACACATACATGCACACAGACATGCATACATACATACACATATACACATGAGACACACAAATATGTATCTGCATACACACAGAGATACACAAACACACATACATACAAATATACACATGTACACATGAGACACAATACATATACACACATGTACATACATATATGCACAAGAGACACACACAAACATACATATACACATGTACGTACATATATGCATGAGACACACATACATATACACACGTGTACATACATATATACAGAGACATACATACATATACACAAGACATATATACACATAAAAACATACATGTACACACATGTGCGCACACACAGCAATCTCACACAATGACAGATACTACTTCCAGGTCAAGAGAAAATTAAGAAATGGACTATGTTACACAAGACTTTAACACAGCATAGAAAACTAAACAATACTAAATAAAAGATCCCCATACTTCATTTGTTCACCAGAAAGGCCGTTAGAAGCCAACTACAGATAGTGTATAAGCTTCCAGACAGTGCACAGGGCAGACCCCGCCCTCAGGAAGCTTACCAGTGGTGGAGACAACTAACAGGAAACAGTAAGCAGGTAAAATAGTGAGATACCAGGTAATGAGCGCCTGGGAAGAGGGGAACGGACAGGAGTGCCGAGGGTGGGGGGCGAGCTAAAGGAATCAAGAAAGATTTCCACACAGGTGCTCCCTGAGCTACAACCTGAGTCACCAAGGGAAGCCACCATGCTTAGACAGGAAGGCAATATATTCTAGAAAGAAAGAAACACAAATGCAAAGGCACCTAGAGCAGCCTTGTGGTGAGCTGGCAGAGAGGAGCAGCCTGCTCAGCTGGTCAGGCGGGGCACAGAGGGAGCCTCCGAGACCTTTCCTAAGTGCAGAAGCAATGCCCAGAAGGCTCTGGGAAGAGGAGAGGTGCAGATGACTTACTTCATATGCTAGCACTGCAGCTGCAATGTGGGGAAGGGATCCAGGATTTGGAAATTAATCCAGAAGAGCACCCCACATAACAGAGGGTTCCCCCCCATGCCTTTTTTTTTTTTCCTTTTAAGTACTTTATTTTTCAACTCTGAACTTTTGCAGACGTTTTAGGAGAAGGAAAGAGACCAATTAGTCTAATTTTTTTTCACTGCCATAGTGACTAAGGTCCACGCTATCCTGATGTGGCTCAAGTCAGCCCTGGGGACAATCCAAAGATAGGGTTGCTGAAATAAGGCAAGATCCATAACACAGCCAAGTGCTACGATGTCTCCCAACTAGGAAACAAAATGAATTCATACTCGGTGTGTGGCTACGGTATATGTATGTATGTGTGTGTGTGTGTGTGTGTGTGTGTGTGTGTGTGTGTGTGTGTGTGTATATACACACACACATATGTATATATGTATATATATATATACACATACATACATATGTATATATGTATACTGGATTGAGAAGGGAGAGGGGGACAATGAGATGGCTCAGTGGGTAAAGAGGCTTGCTGCCCACCCTGATGACCTCACAATCCCTGGACCTCACACAGTGGAAGGAGAAAACTGCCTCCCAGAAGTTGTCCTGCAACCTTTACATGCTTGCTGCTGTGGTGTGGAAGGAAAAGTTAGACAGAGTCCTTAATAGGCAGACAGACAGGGAGAGGAGCCATGACTAGGTAATGAAGATGGTGAGCTTCCAAGATGGCTGACTTCTGCCTCACCCTCCTGTCAAAAGTCCAACAACACAAAACAAAGACCTTGAGAGCTACCTCTTGCCAGCAGGATCTCCACTGGTGGGCTAGCTCAGTAAGTTTAGGGGACATGTTCACACAGCAGTTGCATAACTTTCTTCAAACTGACCAGCCTTACACTAGTGGAAGACAACCAACCCTTAAAGAACTTTAAAAACTCAGGCCTCCAGGAGTGGCTGGGCTTCAGCCCCCTGAGGCAGGAGCGGCTGGGCTTCAGCCCCCTGAGGCAGGAGCGGCTGGGCTTCAGCCCCCTGAGGCCGGGGGCTTTGCAGAGGGCCGTTCTCTCTGTGTGCCTATTGTTTGTGTGTTTCCTCACTTCCATTTCAACTGCTGATTCTGTCTGCTCCTCTCGGTGGTGTTCCAGACTCCTCTGCTGCTACCTGCCGCGCTTAACATCTTCCCTGCCTTCGAACTGTTAACTGGCAGTAACAGAAGCGTGTGTGTGCTCTGCCTCCTTCACATCATAAATAAATGTTAAAACTTTTTAAAGAAATGGGAGGGAGAGGTGACTACACACAGTAACATATACTTTTCCTCTTCAATTTTTCCTCTTGTTTCTTCTCTCTGGCCTCTTCCTCCTCCTCTTCTTTCTTTAAAATGGAGACAGTCTTTTACCATGTAGTTGAAGCTAGCCCAGAATCCATGATCCTCCTGACTGCTGGAATTACGGGTGTGAGCCACCAGGCCTGGCCTTGTGTGTACTTGGCATAACCCTAAGAGATCCTAGAATTCTCCAAACTCACGAGAGCTAACCCACAGTTCGAACTCCTGAGGGCGAAAAGCTCAAGAATTAGCTTCTCCAATCCGGGAACTGATTCAGACGGAAAGAATGAGTGCAAATGTCACCAGCTTCCTCCCCCCATAACTCTTCAGGCAGAATTCTGAAGAGAAACTTCAAAGCTTTCCTCCTAATGTCAGTTAAGAGTCATTCCTCAATCCCCTGACAACTGTGGGCAGAGTCTGTCCTCTCCCTTCTGGGCTCTCAGTACCAGAGAAAAGCATCAAGGGAAGATTTTAAAGGAAAGGAAAAACATAATGAAAATTGCAAGAAAATAAAAGTTTGGGCTAGCCTGGGCAACGTAGCAAACCTGCCCCAAAACAGACTCTGATCTGTACTGCTCCCAACTAAAGTAAAATATTCAAGTTAAAATCGCTAACTACTATATTCAAATGAGGAAAACACCTTTTGATGTTGTACTTGAGTTTGGGTAAGACCAATTAGTGATTTTTCCTTATTTGACCCTAACATGTTGTTTGGGAAAACGGCTGTAGTAGACATAAAGTCAGATGACTCTGAGGGTCAGGCAGGCCATACAAACAAACTTGCTTATTTTGAGACAAGGTCCTGATAAGTTAGACCAGGTTAGCCTACATTCTGCCTTAGCCTGGCGCTCCAAGACCACAGGTGCCATCACTAGCCAGACTTCTTCCAAAAGTTCATTCTTCATAAGCAACTGCATATGAAGCAATATAAGAAGCAGAAAGGTGTGGGCCACTCCTGTGATCCCACTACCATGGAGGTGAAGCACAAGAATCACAAGTTCAAGGTCATCTTCAGCTAGAGAGACTTTAAGCAATCCTGGGCTATGTGAGACCCCGTCTCAAAACCCAACAAACAAGGAAATGGGATGAAATGTATTGTGTGTCTGTGTGTGCGTGGGCTGTGACCATCTGAGGAGGTCAGAAGAGGGCGTCAGATGCCCTCCAACTGCAGTGTACAGCTGGTTGTGAGTCCCCAGGTGGGTGCTGGGTAACAAATCCGGGTCCTCTGCAAGTTTTCTTGACAGCTGACCCATTTCTCCAAATGCCCCCTAAATAAGGATTTTAAAACCTTGCTAGTCAAGCTGGAGAGACAGCTCAGCTATCAAGAGCACTTGCTGCTCATGCAGAGGACTCGAATTGTTTTCCAGCACCCACACAAAATAGCTCACAACTACCTATGCCTCCAGCTCCAGCAGATCCAACCCCTCTTCAGGTCTCACAAGGCTTCAGGCACACCAGTGCACAGAAATACATGCATTTAAAAAAAAATAATCCACTGTTGCCAAAGAAAACATACAAGTTTAATTCTGGCGTCGGCTGAGGTTTGATTGTTGATGCCCAACACAAAGTACTGCCCATGTGCCACATGCTGAGCATACATTCAATAAATAAATGTGCATTTCCCAGATCCCTGGCCAGCAGAGATAAGCTTCCCACGGGGCTGGCCTCTGCACACCTTTCCAAGCTCCTAAGCATAAGGAGACACTAAAAACTTAACCAGAGTGCGAAGGGTGGGCCAGAGGCTCAGAAATGCTGTGCAAGCCATGGAAGGCTGAAGAGGTCCAGCTAGCTACACTAACGTGCTGAGGCCCAGTTCATCTGGAGTACCATCTTAACCCAGGACCAGTCTAAAAAGTTACTAGTGGCTTAGACGGCTTTTGATGTGCATTAAGTCTTATAATCCAGTGTCTTTTGTCATTTCTTGGTTTCTTTCTTTCCCCTTTCTGCAGTGCTGGGGATGAAGTCTTTTGCATATTATATTAGCACTCTACCACTGAGGTACAGCCTCAGCCCTGGGGCTTTACAGACAGGATTTCACTATGTAGCCCAAGCTAACTTTGAACTCACAATCCTTCTGTCTCCATCTCCTGAGTGCTGGAGCATGCTGAATTCCAGGCATGTTCCTCCACACCGGGCTACCTAGTGCCTTTTCTTCTTATACTCAAAACTCATTTTAGTTTGCCAGTCACATCTCAAGTACTCAAGAACAACATGGGGCTGGTGGCCACTGGACCAGCCAGTGTAGGCACAGCTCTGACCCTGCTGCACTGGGCTTGCCCTTCTACAGTGAGACCAGGTAGCTCCAAGGGCTCATATAGACCTAAAGCTGTGTACAGCTGTGTTTCCTTCTGAGCAATGTTCTCATCAAAGGAGATGAGTGGATAAATGGACAGGGGGGTAGATGGATGGATGGTAAAGGGGAAGACAGATGGGGTTGGAGCAGGGGGATCAGGAGGGCAGATAAACGGATGGGTGTGGGTGGGTAGGTGGACGGGGTAACGGATAGAGGATGGCTGGGAGGGTAGATGGATGATATCTGAATAGATGGACAAGAAGGAGAGCCAGGGAGGGGAAAGAGAAGGAGGGGAGACAGAAAAGGGAGTGGGGTAGAGAAGAAGGAAGGGAACAGGTCAAACGATGGGTCACTGCCACTATTGCTGTCTCCTGGCCCCTGGGCAAGAACCGAAATGACAGGCCAGGCCGCTGCTGCAGCTTGTGCAGTTGAAGAGGGCAAAGGAAAGGAGACCGCAGATGGAGACGCTGCCGCTGAACACGTCGTCACAATCGCGCATGTGACAGCACGAGTCCATCGTCCACCTGTCCCATTAGAACCTCCTGGGAATTTAAAATTGATTGGCAATGAATTTAACGCCAACATCATTTATGCATAGGCTGAGGAGCCGGGGCATCTGCTACTATTGATTTATCAGACGTCCTTTCATACAGACACAGTTTTTACTTAAGCAATTTGCTTCTTGGAAAGAAAGACCCATATGAAACAGGAGCATGGCTCTGAGCAGCAGCAGCAGCAGCAGCAGCAGCAGCAGCAGCAGCAGCAGCAGCAGCAGAGAAGCTGACGTGCAGCCAGGTCTCACTCCACGCTTTCCACTTTCCGTGCATTCTAATGATTTGCCTGCTTGCAAACCTTCTGATGGCTTTGGATGACTGAGACAATCAGACTTGAAACGCGTTTTTTCAACACACTGAATTAAAAACCTTATCCATTTTCAATAAATCCTAACTTGATTAAAACCATCTCACTGTGGTTCTGAGCAGACTGGTGCCAACGAACCCAGGAAGCATGACATTACCTGGCAAGGCGCTGCGGCTGTCCACACACATCGAGTAGATGCGCTCATAGACCAGCTTTCCTGGGAGAAGAAGACATATGGTATTGACATCACACACCACAGGAGCAAACACTAAATAAATGTTACTAATTAGAGGCAGGAAAATGGCACCTGGCTGCAGGCATTAACTCGTGAGTGTATGCTGCCACCTGGTGGCGCTTTTAGCTTTGGGGGTTTTGGTTTGGGTTTTTTGTTTGTTTGTTTGTTTGTTTTTCTTTTTCTTTTTAGTGAGAAGTGAAAAAGAGTTGATGGCATGCTTGCAGACACATCCTGAGAGGAAGCTGGTTTTCATGTGACTTCACAGAGCTTACCTAGGGTAATTAAGTTAAAAAATATGACAGAATGTTGTGGCCCTCAGGATGCGGGTCAGATATTCATTCTCTGATCTCGTTGACTTGGCTAAGCCGGACATGGCTGGAACTAGAGTCTCACTGAGAAATGCGACTATAATGTAGACTCTGAACCACATCGCTGGAAATCCTTGTACGTGCTCAGGTGTGAGAGACACTAATTGTCAGAATATCTAGGAATGATGACCAATGTCCCCTAAACCAGTACTTCTCAGATCCAGCATGCAGGCAGAGCACCTGGAGCTCCTGAAGATCACCATCCAGTGTGATGTCTCTGTCCATCCCAGGGGCTCCCACAGAAATGCTTTGAGTACAGCTAAGATATCTGGGAGTAACTGGAGTAATCCCTAAGAGCCCAGGGATTTCGGTGTATGGCCAAGCTGAAAAGCCCAGCTTGGAACCTCACCCTTCACCATCAACACACACACACACACACACACACACACACACACATGCTGCCACGCTGCAGGCTCTGGAAGCCTCAGGGAATGTGCTCCAATGCCAGTGCCACGCCCAGCACCTCTTTTCCTTCTTGTGTTTTTCTAACCCAGGATCACACTGGTGAAGAGAGAGAGAGAGACATTTCCTCTCTGCCACAGAGATTAGTGCCATCGGGTCACACTGGACGGGTCACACTGAGGAATAGCATACTGAGGGACTAGTACAAACTCCTTTACTTCCTATTCAAAAGCTTGCTACCTCTCTAGAAATAGCCTTCAGAAAATATAACTGTTTCTTATTTTGCAGCCTTACACTGTAAGCAGCTATGTCATTTCTGGCCAAATAAGATGTTTTTCTTTTGTTCAGGTAGTAGACACTGTTTGAGAAATACTCATCTTAGATTAGACTGAGTTCATTCTGAATGCGTGTGTGTGTGGAGGGGTATATTCATGCATTGCATATCCATGTCGGGGAGAATGCTGGGGGTCTCTCTACGACTCTCTGCCTTGATTCTTTTGAGTTGGGACTCTCATCAGACCTGGGGCTAGGCTGGAAGCCAGCACATTCCAGTGATCTTCCCACCTCTGCCCCCCACAGCCGTGGGTCTGCAGGTGCACACACAGCGAGCTCCACCCGTCTTTCATGTGGATCCCGTGGGTCTGAGAACAGGTCCTCACACCTTCATGGAAACCTCTCACTCAGTGAGCTGCCTCCCCAAGCCTTAGTTCTTTTCCTGACTGGTTTCTGACACATCGAAGACACCAGGACTGAAAACCACAGTGGTGACAGTGAACATGTTCTGAGCATGAGCTCTGTGCCCCGCACTACCCACAATTATTTGTCATGTCCTGCTAGCAGCTCTCAGGAAAGGAAAAATGCTCTGTGCTCCTTACACACGCATTCAGGTAGTTCTCTCCAGAAAGTCTGGGAGAGGGTGTTTTGTAACTTTAATTTTTTCAAAACCTATTTTTAATGAAGGTTCTTAAACACTTTAACCGCAATGGCCAGTGACAGAGGCAGAGCTTGGCTTGCTGGCACAGCTAGCTGTGCAATGCTAGCGGGTCCCATGTCTTCGCTGATCTTCGCTTCCCCAAGAGAGGCACAGTTGAGAATTTCTCCTGTGTTCCTCCTGGTTCCTCCTGCTGACTTGTGCTGAGGCTGAGGCCAGGCTGTCTCTGCTAGGCAGTGCCGCCACTGCTGACTTGTGTTTGCTATCCTGACTCTACTGAACTAGACTACTGGTATAACCATGAAGTGTTTGCAAGTGGATGAGCTGCTGCTGCTAACCTGTGAACTGAACTGCTGATTTCCAGACGACACAGATGGGAGTCGCTCCAAAGAACCTTTGTAATCAGGTCCACTTCCCCTGTATGCTTTCTTTTTGATTAACTTTTGTGGATGGTGTGTTAAAAAAGAAGTTAAATCATTTAAGAACCATTATTAAAAATAAGTGTTGAAAAAAATTAAAATTGCAGGCCCAAGTAAACCTTTCCTCCTCATCAACTGACTATCCTAAGTACTTGGTTACAGTGACAAGAAGCCGACAAACACACAGTGTATGTGCCCTGGAGGTGGCAAGGGACCTGAGCTTAGCCAGGACACATGCTGCTGACCTGCCTACTTCATTCATCACACTACCAGCCTATGTGAAGATGAGAAGAGAACATTCGGGGTTTTAGTAAAGACACACAATGCAGTGGGATAGGAAGAAAGACTCCTAGTGTCCAGCACACAGACATCCCGCAATTAACTAAATATTTCAAATGGTAAGTGTAGAGGACTGTGAATGTTCCCAACAAAAGGAAGTGACAGATGACTGAGGCAATGGGCACACATGCCAATGGCCCTGACTGTCACACACCGTACACCTGTGCTGAAATGCCACACTGAGCCCTTCAAATACAGGTAAGCACTAAGCATCAATCAAAATAAAAACATAACCTGTTACTTTGTTAAGATAAAATATATACAGCATGCCATTCTATATACAAAACCTTTTGACTTGACTTTACAAACAGGAAAAAAAGCAGCCCGTTCTCCCTCGTGACTTACCCAAACGACTGAATTGACAGCAGAACGCAACCTAAGCATCGCTGGCAGCTACTTTCTGACAAAACAAATACATTTCCTAGACACAAGATAGCTATGATACTTACCAAACGTATCAAGAATGTCGGTGATAAGGACAAATTTGCTTGGGTAGAACTGAATAACGCTCGTGTCTGACAGCAGCTTTGAACACTAGAAAGAGAGAACAGAAGAGGGCATTCGTTCTGGGATGCCTGAGTTGGAGACCTTTGTAGAAGTGTGGGAAACTGATGATCTCTAAAGGCAAGTTAACACAGTGATGAGTGCCCAGCCCCATGCCAGCCTGTCCCACAGGAGACATGCTTAAGAAAAACCTTTCCTCCTTTTATTTATTTTTTAGATCTTTGTGTATATGGGTGTTTGCCTACATGTGTGTGCATGTACCTGCTACCGCCAGAGGTCAGAGGAAGGTGGCGGATCCCCTGGAATTTGGGTTATAAATGGTTGCGAACCATCATGTAGATGCTAGGACTCAAACCCTAGTCCTCTGGAAGAACAGCGGGCGCTTTTCAATGCTGAGCCGTCTCTATACTTGTACTTTTTCTTTGTGTGTTTGTGTTTGTATGTGGTATGCATGTGTGCATGCAGACATACACCCGTGTGTGCATACGGAAGTCTAAGGAAGATGTTAAGAGTCTATGTCCACCTTACTCCCCTGAGGAAGGGTCTCCCCCTGAGCCCGAAGCTATCACTTTTAGCACAGCTGACTGGCTTGCTGCCAATGATCTCCTAGAATCTGCCTGTCTCTGCCCCTCAGTACCAGGGTTACAGAAAAGCTCTGCTATGTCCAGCTTTCTTATGGGTGCTGGGAATTCAAACGCAAGCCCTCTCATCTGTATGGCAAGTGCTCCTGCACAGTCCGCCAGCTCCCCAGACCCACCACTCGCTTTTGACAAAAAGAACCAGAATGCTTACAGAGCCTCCTACAGAATGTTCTGGAAAGTTTGGCTCTGAGAAAGCCACAAGTTTGAGACTGAGAAAGACTTTTCTGAAAGGATCCTCCTTATCTGCTGAACCAGGCAGGAGATCTCTGAGTTTGAGGACCACCTGGCCTACACAGTAAGCTCCAGGATAGCCAGGGCTATGCTGAGAAACCCTGTCTTGAAAAATAATGATAATAAAGTAGAAAGTGTCTGGGGAAGACAGCTGGCATCTTCCTGGGGCTCCCACACATGCATGCCCACGCCTGCACAAACATGCACACTTATCAATTCAGAAATAAAAAATAAACTGGACATTAAAGAAAAGGTCCATGAACATGCATTTCTGGTGAGCAGGGCATGCGTGTGGTGGTCAGGACATCCAGCGAGCTGAGTCCCCTGGGCATGTATTTTCACTTTGGCTCTGGCTCCCAGCATCTAAACTGTGAGAGTGGCCAAGTTTCTCCTCTGCGTGACATGCCTATGCATAAACACTGTGTCTGACCTGTGGAAACCCCCTCACAGGGGCAGGGAGGCATGTGCTGCTAAAACAAAGATGCTTGTTTTACTGCAGCATTTGGATGCATATGGACTCACAGCCCCTGCTGTCTTGCTCTGTGATCTTCATAGTTCTTTGAGAGTTCCCAACTTAAACAATCATTCGTGGAGATGTTACAGCTCAGAAGAGAAAAAAAATACAATGACCCCAAATCCCAGAGACTGTTTACAGTGCACACGCCATGGTCCCTAGGAAGATGACATCTCCTCACCTCCTCCTCCACCACCGCCATGCAGGGCCCTTTGTCCACGCACAGCTCAGGCAAGGCTCCAGATTCCACCCAGCTGGGATGTCCCACACAGCTGTGTGCTGATCCCCCTCCCCCAAGCTGCTTTCATGAACATGTGTTTTAGAAAGGATGAGGAAAAAAACCACATTTTTTTTTTTTAAGTCCAAAGTTAAAATCATAAGAACCTCTTGAAGTAAAATTACCTTATAAAGTATCATTTTAAAGGTCATGGCACTATTACCTAAGACTTTTCTGGTAAGACCGGGGTGTTAAAAATAGACAATCCCAAAGGACACCCATAGTCTCACCAGCTTGACTGCCTAAACATGAGCCAAACAAGGACAACAATAGATGAGCTAATGTGGAAAGAGAAAGCTCACTGGGCTTCAACCCTCCACAAAGAACCACAGGCAACTAAGGGATGCTGGGAGCGGAGAAGTAGTCTTCCCCAGGGAAGACACAGCAATCAGTTATCCAATACCAAATGGTCAGTCCTGGAAGCATATACAGAAGTAACATTACACAGACTGAGCAGCTTATGGTTACATATATGTATTAGGCATATATACATATACATGTATATACATATACATGTATGCATGTAACAATGATTTTAAAAAGAGGCCATGAATCTGACAGGGAGCAAGGAGGGGTGTGTGGGAAGGTCTAGGTCTCGGGAGAAAAGGAAGGAAAAATGACATAATTCCGAAAATTAAAAGAAATCATTTTTCAAAAATACAGAATCTCCAGGGAGCTGCTGGGGAGATGGCTCAGTAAGTCAAGTGCTTGGCATGCAAGCATAAGGACCCGAGTTTGGATCCCCAGAACCCTGTCAAAAGCCAGGCTTGGTGGCATGTATCAGCAACCCAGCACTGGGTGGGCAGAGTCCCCTAGCCAGCCAGTAGCTAAATATGAGAGATAAAGAAAGGTTCCATTAGAGACTCTGTCTCTCAAAACAAAGGGGAAAGCAACTCAGGAAGATACCCCCCCAACATTAACCTCTGGCCTCCACATGTACACCCCTACACATGTGTATACACCACGCACGCGTGCGCACACAAAGACAAAGACACACACACACACACACACACACACACACACAGATAAAGAAGCAGTAGTTTTAACAAGGGCTCTGTGAGAAGGCAAGCATGCAGCACACTCAGTGGTGTAAGAATGCCTCCTCCACTGAGGTCCTAGTGCAAGTAGGCTGGGCGCAGCTTGGAAGTGAGCGGCTCATGCAGCTCCCAGGCTCAGCCGCCCCAGCAGCAGAGGCTGGGAAACACTGCTGTTCACTGGCTGACGACTGACATAGTACTGCGGCTGAGGTACCTGCAGTCAAACCCATCACCACACCTGGAAAAACACTGAAACAGCAGTGGGTGTTTTGTTTTGTTTTCAATGACATACAATACTAGCCGTTTGCTGGGAAGATGGCTCAGTGGGTAAAGCCTGAGCTCAAATCCCCTAAACCTGAGGGATCCTACAGCGAGACTGAGGCAGAGGAAGAATGCCCAGAGCATGGGCCGGCCAGCCTGGCATTCGGACGCAGCGCAGTAAGAGAACTTGTCAGAAACGAAGAGGAAGGTGCAGACTGACATGCAAGGCTGTCATCTGACTTCCATACACGTGCCATGGCACACACGCCAGCACACTGGACTAAGGCACTGGGTAAGGACTGGTGTCTTTAGCATTGCTGGTAGGAACATAAAGGAGCAGCCATTTTCAAAAGCAGCTCGGTAATTTCTAAATAACCAAAATAGAAACCCACCTGCCTCAGCAGGGTGGCTCCCAGGAATCTACCCAGAAGACAAGAAAGTGACATAAATCCACACAGACTCATATGCAGCATTCCGAGGACGGGAACAACTGGACATCAGCAACCGTTCACAGGTACACAGACTGCGGTTATGTATGCCATGGAGTGTACTATTCAGAGGAACTTGGTCTCAACACACAACACAACCCAGACGAACTTCTAAAACGTTTAGCTAACTGAAAGAAGCCAGATGTAAAACTTAGGTCCAGAACGAGCCCATCCTATGGCACACCCAGGGCGGCACCCATGTAGACAAAGGCAGGGTATGGTATTCTGGGAGGAGTATGGTGGGCTCTGATTACAGTCAGGTTTGAGAGGACTAGGGTGATGAAGACGTAAAACTCGACTGCATGAGGTAAGATACGAAAACAGCTATAAACGTACTAAACGTCACTGCGGTCCTTTCTTTGGGGAGATAGGTTTTTTTGATTTTTGTTTTGTTTCTCAAGACAAGGTTTCTCTGTGTAGCTTTGGCTGTCCTGGAACTTGCTCTGTAGACCAAGCTGGCCTCGAACTCAGATCTGCCTGCCTCTGCTTCCTGAATGCTGGGATTAAAGGCGTGCGCCAGCACTACCTGACCGGTAGAGTCTTAAGATACAGCTCAGGCTAACACTGAACTGCCTATCCTCCAAACCCAGCCTCTCCAGTGCTGGGCTTAGATGTATGCACCCACCATGCCAGGTTCAAAGTCACTGAATTCTAGGCTTAAGCATGTAGTAATTATGTGCTGGAAATTACTTTGTGATTGGGGATGTCAGTCTGGGGTAGAACCCAGGTTCTCCAGGTAGATGAGAGTTCTACCAAAAAAAAAAAAAAAAAAAAATCTGAGTTATGGAGCAAACAAGGGGACCTTGCTTATTCCCCTATAGGCCACGCCTTCTTCACTTCCTTATAGTAACCTCCAAAAGCATTTAGAACTCTAGGATCCCGCAGGTGGAATTAATCAGACACTGCTTGGTTCCTTCTCTGAGCCTGTGACCTTAGATGGAGTCCCAAGTTCCAGGCTGCGGTCACTCTACACCTGCAGCTAACTGAACTCAAAGGCACCCTCAGTTTGCAGACACGATGAGGCCCTTTCTCCGGGCGTATTTACTCTATAAACAACAGGAAGAGAACTAGCCCAGCTTCCCCGAGTCATGAAACCCCAGGAAAGACCACCCTGCCGCACATAGATTCAACTTCAAACACTTCAAGAGCCAAGTGCACAGACCTCTATCGAGAAAAGAAATGTCCTATTGCCATGACAAGAAGTGACAAATGACACTCTGTGACAAATGTCCCTCTGAATTAAAATGGCTGTTTCGGACATGCTGCTCCAAAACCAGCAAAGCAGTGCATGTGAATTCCCTCTTTCACTGTGACCTGAGCACTTCTTTCATTTTTCTTAATTTTTTACATGTATTTACTTATTATGTGTGTATGAAAGAGAGAAAAAATACTCCACTGTGGGCCATGGTATGCATGCAGAGGTCAGAGAACAATGTGCAGGGGTCAGTTCTCTCCTTCCACTGCGGGTTCTGAGGATCCAACTCAGGTCATCAGGTTAACTCCAAAGTCTTCACTGGTTCGACTGTTTTCTTTTTCTTTTTTAATTTTGCATTGCTGTTGTTGTTCTTGTTGTTGTTGCTATTATTTTTATTTTAAGACAGGTGTCTTCCAGCAGGCTATGTAGGCGAGGATGACCTTGCTCTTCCCACCTTCACTGAGTCTGGAACCACACCCCAGCACACCAAAGTTATTCAGTGCTGGGGATGGATCCTAGGGCTCCCTGCATACTAGGCAGGCACTCTAACTCAGCCACAAACCTAGCCCCTGACTGAAGTACTTTCTGTCAAGACAGGAGGGTCTTCAGGGCAAAAGAGCAGAATAAAGCCTTTTCCTGGAGATGGAGAGGCAGCTTTCTAGCTAAGAGCACTTGTTGCTCTTCCAGAGGACCTGAGTTCAGTTCCTAGCACCAGCAATCAACAGCCCACAATGGCCTGCATCTCCAGCTCCCGAGGACCTGACTCCCTCTTCTGGTCTCCATGGGAACCCACACACGGTTTATTTTCATAAAAACACATACACATATGCATAAGTAAATGTAAGAATAGTTGGGCAGTGGTGGTGCACGAGGCAGGAGTCTCTGAGTTCGAGGCCAGCCTGGACTACAGGGCGAGTTCCAGGACAGCCAGGACTACACAGAGAAATCCTGTCTTAAAAAACCAAAATAAACAAATAAATAAATAAAATAAATCTTAACAAAAAGAAAAAAAACCTTTTCCTTACAGGACTGACTCCAAGAGCCACGGCAAATCAACAAACTCACCAAAATAATTTGTAAGCACACTTCTCTTTACAGTGTGAGTGTATTTTCCTTACATGACTATGTCTTTAAAATGTGTAACAGAGACATTAATCTCAGATTCCAACCCAATCAGTCTGGTTGAGGCAACCTGGAAGACAGTTACCCTAACCTTAGTGTACACAAATCTCAAGTATAGTAGCACTTTGTCCCAAGGCCTGTGTACAGCACAGCACTGGATGAGTCATTGATTCTGTCTGAGCCACACACCCAGCCTGTGTACTGCACACCCTGGGTGAATCATTAATTCTGTCATCTAGGGTAACAGTGCTTTCTAGCATCATGGATGCGCAACCTCTGCAGCTGTACACGGTACAGCCCTAGGATTAGTCTCCTCACAAAAACAGACTCATAATCACAGCTTCTCAAAGGACATCTGTGAGTATGGAGGCGATGAATGAGGTAAGACTCTGAGGGAGGACTAAGGTTAAGTGGAGTTTTACACAGAAAACTTAAGAAATGAAAAAACACAAAACCTCCCCTGGCCTGACCTGGATGACAATCTTCAGAGCCTTCACTTTCTGGTCCGAGGCCCAGGCATCCTTCAGAGACTGGTTGAGCTCCTCTATGCGGTTCACATAATCCTGCTGGGTCAGGTTCAGCAGTTCCTTCTGGGATCCCTGTGGGCAGAAAAGGCAGAACTCGAGCACAGGAGGAAAAGGAAAAGCCTCACCCGACCACCTCCACACAGGACAGCCAGACACTGGCTGCACTCTGCCACTCAGTGCTGCATCTGTACCTCAGCTACCGGTAAGGAAGCCAAGATCCTGACCGGGCACTGATGCTACATAGGATACCAGGACTTACAGCTTGTGGACCTAGTGTGTGCCCTGCTCGGTACTAGAAGCTCTAGCATAAAAATTTTGGGTTAGGGAGATGCTCAGTAGTTAGGAACACTCAGTGATCTTACAGAGAACCTGGATTCAGTTCGCAGCACCCACATAGCAGCTCAGAATCAGCTGTCAATATATCCAGAGACGTGATACCCTTTTCTGGCTTCTTTGGGCACCAGGCATGCAAGAGGTGTGTATATACATAAACATAAATTACACATGCATATGCATATGCACATATGTGCAGGCAAACACACCAGGCTTTTTACATGGAAGCTGGGAATCAAAGTCAGATCTTCATGCTTGTGTACCAAGTACTTTACTGACCAAGTCATCTTCCCAGCTCCAAGCTTGCCAGGTTTTTTTGTTTGTTTGGTTTTGTTTTTGTTTTTTGTTTTGTTTTGTTTTTCAAGATAGGGTTTCTCTGTGTAGCCCTGGCTGTCCTGGAACTCACTCTGTAGACCAGGCTGGCCTCGAACTCAGAAATCCGCCTGCCTCTGCCTCCCAAGTGCTGCACCACCACTGCCCGGCAAACTTGCCAGTTTTTAAGAGTTGGCAAACAATACTGTTTTTCAAAGCATACACAAGCAATTACGAGGGTCCTGTGGGCCACATTCAACAGGCCCTGTGTAAACAATGCTTCGAGGTGGGATCTTTGTGCCACACAAAGCTGTTTCACTGGGGGTGACTCCACATAGATTTTACTGCTGACAGTGTCCCCAGATCACAGAAGGATTGCTCCTACATCACAAAATGAAAAGAGGTCTCCAGAAGAACTAGTTCACACCAGGTTCCCCTGTGACTGGCCATTAGGCCCCCAGCATCTTTCCCTGAACAAAGTCAGGGCCCCAGGAGGCCTAGCACAGTGAGCAGCCACCCTTGGCAGAAGGGCTGGAGAGTCCCCCATCCACTGTGCTCCATAAGTGGCCTGCTCACCTCCTCAAAGTCATCCAGCTCTTCCAGACGCGTCCGAACCTTCTCTGACATGGCAGAAGCCGCAGCCCCAGCTCTGCCTACACAGGAGAGACACTGGTCATACCGGCAGTTCTTTCATGCGCCCACACCCAGCATGAAAGACACCTATCACGTGTCACCATGAACTTGTCAGGAAACAATTCACCTCAGAACATTGCAATGGTGGAGCAACTTCAGCCTCCTCACAGGCTCAAGATCTAGTGGAAGCTTTTCCACCAGCAGCTGCTCCCAGAAGCAAAGTGGGTGGACCCAGAAAGGTGAACCCCCACATAGGGTATTTGTAAATCACACTCCACTGTTTGCTTGTTGCTATTCTCTTTTCAGGCCCTTGGTTCCTGCCCTGGCACTGACTGGTGGAGAGTCTATTATTGGTTAACATCATGGCAAAGCTATTTAATTACCAAGAACTACACTGTGACCAATGTGCCCAACAGTCTCAACTGAAGGGAGGAACGTTTACTGATTATCAGAGTTTTAAAGGCTTTGGGTCCGTATAAGGGGAAAATCATGGGGAAGCAGTTCATCCCACAGCAGCAGGGGACAAGGTGGAGTGTGGAGTGTGTAAGTCAAGGACCCCAGTGCCTCAGACCCATGGAACTGGCCAGGCCTTCCCTTGGTCTGAGTAAGGACGGTAACAGTGTATACAGAAGGTGTCAACCACAGCTCTCTCCTCCCAGACAACTGTAACCTGAAACTGCTTCCCCTACAGAGACCAGCTAACCTCTGGTCATGCTGCTGTGTATGGTTAAGTCTGCCTCCTATTCCACAAAGAGTTTCCAGGCTGATGTGACAGTGTCTCCATCAGAGCACATGGCCCACTGATCCCAGCTTTTCTGTACATGTGCCTACTGTCCCTCCATTTCCCATCACCCCAGTCAGGTCAGTCCCAAAGCTGTGAACGCCATGGCAGTGCAGGCTATTCATATGAGGAACCAGGAAGTGGAAAGCAGGGTCAGAAGCAGAAGCTAGTTTTAACCATCAGACCACTAATGAGCCACATCTACCTGTCCCACCCTCTAAAGATCCCAGCCTCCCAAAATGGCCCTTTGAGCATTCCAGACATTGCCCTAAGGATATAAAAATGGCTCAATGGGCACAAGTCCTTGCTGTGCAAGGATGATACTCTTAGTTTAAATTCCCAGAACACAAGGAAAAACAGCAGGTGGGACTGAACAAGCGCTGTGAATCCCAGCACTGCCAGGGCAAACAGGAGGACAACAGGTCCTGGCTAGTCACCAGCCTAGCTAGCTCCAAACTCAGTAAGTGAACCTGTCTCAAGAGAATAAATGACAGAGAAGGACACTCGATGTCTCCCTCCTCTGGCCTCTGCACATGCATCTCCTGCCATTCACACAGCACATTCATGTGCATGTGTACCACATACATACTACACAATACAAACATGACCTCATAGAGAACATTTCATACTCAAACCATCCAAATAATTTACCTATTTTAGCTTGTTTTGACTTGCACCTATTCATAAGGATCTACTACAACAAATACTATCACCTTAGGGATATATATATATATATATATATATATATATATATATATATATATATACACACATAAATATATATATACATGTGTGTGTGTGTATATATATGTGTATATATATATATGTGTGTATATATATGTGTATATATATATATAACAGGGTATCACAAAGTACAGGCTGGCCTTGAACTTGCTATGGTAGCTGAGGATGACTTTGAACATCTGACCCTCCAAATGTCCAGGAACCAAAGGCTAGTAAGACTGAGCACATGTGCCTTTTTCCCAAGGGACAAAGATTAAGACAGCAGTTCTCAACAAGAACTCCACATCCACAGGGGTCACCTAAGACCACTGGAAAACACAGGTATTTACCTTATGATTCATAATAGTAGCAAAATTACAGTTATGAAGTAGCAATGAAAATAACTTGATGGTCTAGGGAAGGGGGGGTCAACCATAATGTGAGGAACTGTATTAAAAGGTCGCAGCATTAGGAAGGCTGAGAACCACTGGTGTGGGGCAAAGGAAAGGGCCTAGGGTTAGAGAAGGTGCCTCAGTCAGAAACATGTTTGACACACAGGCATGAGGACCTGAGTTGGGATCCCTGGAGCTGGCCTGCCAGTCAGCCAATCTAGCTGAATCAGTGAGCTGAACGTTCAGTGAGCCTGTCTCAAAAAGTAAGGTGAAAAAGCTGGGTGTGCCTTTAATCCCAGCACTTGAGAGGCAGAGGCAGATAGATCTCTGTGAGCTCAGGCTAGCCTGGTCTATGGTATATAGAGTTCCAGGACAGCCAGAGCTGTCCCCATACCAATAAATAAATAAGGTGAAGAACATTGAGGAAGACACATAATGTTGACCTCTTGCTTCTACACAGACACATGTGCAGGCACACTATACACACAGGAAAAAGACCACAGACACAGAGCAGAGGGGTGGGGTCTAAGGCTCTCCCGGGCTGGTGGGGAGTACTCTTGTCCTCTGTGTTCCTAAAGGTCAACCAGGAAGTCTGCCTTTTACTCCTGGGAGGCTCTCTGGTCTCTTTTCACTAATGCTCTATGCCTGTGTTTCTGTCCAGCATCCACCAGCCTAACACGATTCAACTGCACAAACATCATGACAGATACATGACAATAGCTCCCTTCCTTTATGAATGATGCTGAAGGCACAGGCAGAATTTACCTATCAAAATAAACACTTATCTTACCTTTTTCTGATCCCATAAACAGATTCTGCAGAGACAAAAAAGAAAAAAAACAATAATTAATGTTTTTCATTTTTTTAAATTACTTTAATTTTGTGAATGGGAATTATGTGCACGTGAGCGCTGGTGCCCTCAGAGGTGTGGGGTTCTCTGAAGTTAGACTTACAGGCAGCTGAGATGTGTAATAGAGATGCTTGGAATTGAACTCAAGTCCTGAGGAAGGTCGCTAAAAGCCACCTAGAAGTTGAATTTCAACTCATGTGGGGACTAGCCAAGTGGGACATCAAAGAGCACAAGCTTTGATCTTCTAATAGCACTGAGTAATAGACCCATGTTGGACATCCTTAAATCAAAGTTTCTCAGCCATCATGCTCCTGCCTCTGTGGGTTGTACAGCTTCATTCTGTGGGGTCTAGCCTATGCACTGTGGAGTTTTACAGCCTCTCTGACCTCCACTCATAACATGCCAAGCAACCCCTAGTGTTGTAACAGGCAAAAATAACTCTAGACATTTCCAGATGACGCTCAGGGGTTAAAAAGACTGATGCCTGAGAAGTGCTTCTTTGAATTAACCTATGCATTCAGGAAAAAGGAAGAAACACCTGTCAATAGCCAATCAGTTCTTCTAATCATCCTGTTCAGCATGCCCTGTAGAAAGCAGGAAAAGTGCTGGGGGAGAACACAGTCAGATGGTCGTGAAGCTGCACTGCCCAGTCAGCCTCCCTTGCAGCTATATACTATCCATCCAGATGGTCATGAAGCTGCACTGCCCAGCCAGCCTCCCTTGCAGCTATATACTATCCATCACCACCTCCAAAACCACAGGAACTGTGGTGCTGAAGGGACTACCAGGAGGGCCCCTTGGATGGTAGTGGCTACATCTTCCTTTTGTTTTCCTTCTATCAACTTACACATAAGGCAACACTAGAAACTCCGAGGAGTAAGACAGAAAAATGAAAACCTGGTCTGAGAAGTTGTCACTCCAGCCCTGGACTCCCACCTCCAGAACTCCTTAGAATAGGGAGAGACATAATATTCTTAATGCTGTCCAAGGGGAGAACTTGGGTTACAAGTACTAAACCTGATCATAACTAGCACAGTACTAACTGGTTCTCCAGGGTGGTACTGCTCATCTGAGCCCCTCCTGGTGGGAGTAACTTGCCTGGGGCAAAGGAAAGGCCTCTACTTTATACATGCCCCAGACACAGCCAACTACCTCACCCACTAGCCACTCCAGGAGCAAGCTTCCAGCTCCAAAGGGAACACAGGGAGGGAGGTGAACCCTACCCTCCTCTTCCCTTCTTAATTCATACCTTTAATTAAATGCCTTTATGGGTGCCCTCCCCAAAGGGCCAATGTTGCCAATTCCTTTTCTGAACTGAGTTGCATCCCTAGCTTTTAACGCATAATTTTTTAAGAAGCCAATCAGCACACAAATAACACTGACACAGTAGAGGAAACTCTAGGGTCTGGGAGCTGGGCTGACGTGCAGCTGGGTACTTACAATAGACAGCTTCTCTGTAGTTGTGTACCGGGCAAGGATTTCAACCCGTTTGTTGGCCCAGGGCTCAAAATCAGGTCCCACGAAGGAGTTCTCATCCTTATCACGTTTCTTTCTGGAGCTGTCCTAAGGAGGGCAAGGCAACCACCTCAGAAGGATGCCATTGTTGGTTTTGTTTCTCAGGACTCTGAGCATGCCAGGCAAGTCCTTTACCCCCACCCCCAGCCCCAGCTACACTCCAGCCCCAGCAGGGCTGCTGTTTTCTCTCTTTTCTCTTTCTTTTTTTAAATGGTCTTTTGAGACAGGGTTTCTTTGTGTAGCCCTGGCTGTCCTGGAACCAAACTGCTTTTGCCTCCCAAGTGTTGGGATTAAAGACTTGGGTCACCACCACTAGGCCACAATAATGGTGTGGTGTGGTGTGGAGTGCATGTGTGAGTGCATGCACGTGTGCATGCACGTGTGCATGAACACCAAAAGACAACTTTAGATGTCATTCCTCAGGCAGTCTTTGAGGCAAGATCTCTCACTGGCCTAGACTTTACCTACTGAGCCAAATTAGCTGGCCAAGCAAGCCCTGGAGATGCATCTTTCTCTCCCCACACTGGGATTATAAGAATGCACCACTGTGTCCAACCTTTTTGCATGCGTTCTTGGGAATAAATGCATATCTTCATGCTTGCAAGGCACAGAGGTAAAGATGGGATCGGAGCAGTTTATCTAGCTAGACTAGCTAATTCTGTGTGTCTGGGTTTAAGTGAGACTCTTCCTCAACACATCAACATGTAAGGTAGAGAACAATCCAGAAAGACACCTGATGTCAGCCACTGACCTCCAAGTACAAGTAAGTATACCCACATCCCCCACACATGCAAACACACATACACATACAAAATAAAAAATTTCCAATTAAAATACAGATGACACAGTGGTTAAGCACACTTACTGCTCTGGCAGAGCACCCACGTGGCAGTTCACAACCATCTCTAACTTAGCTCCAGTAGAGAATGTCCTCCTCTGACCTCCACATGCATGTGTCCAGTGCATACATACACATGCAGGCACAACAGTCATGCACATAAAGTCAATTTTATAAACTTTCATAAAGCACACTGAAAAGGAAATTTTTCCCGGACTGGAGAGAGGGCTCAGTGGTTAAGAGCACTGACTGCTCTTCCAGAGGTCCTGAGTTCAATTCCCAGCAACCACATGGTGGCTCACAACCACTTGTAATGGGGATTTGATGCCCTCTTCTGGTGTGTCTGAAGACAGCGACAGTGTACCCACATACATGAAATAAATAAATCTTAAAAAAAAGAAAAAGAAAAAAGAAAATTTTCCCGACAATCCAAATAGTGTAAAATAACTGTTAATATTCAATCAAGGAATCAGGTGAGACTTAGCATTGCTGGCAGGAATACAGACCACTAAGCCTTTGAGGGGATGGCGCAGGGCAGCACTCAGAACAGCACATACCCATTGCCTTCATCCAGTAGGGAGCTTCTAGGACACTCCCCTGCACAGACCCCTGCATACGGGTGCTATGAGGTTTGTATATATTCAAGAGACGTTGGTGTGTTGGCAATACCAGCAGACACCCTAGACTCCCTGGGCAGCAACAAAGGAATCAGAATATAGTGCACCCATGCAAAATAATAAGGTCACAATATGAAAAGTTAGCTAAGACATCTTGCCAAGTCAAAAATTTAAAACAAAAAGGCTAAGGGGCTGAGGATCTAGGAATGTGGCTCAGTTGGTCGAGTGGTTGCCTAGTAGGCACAAAGCCCTGGGTTCAGTCTCCAGCACTGAACAAACTGGGAGTGGTGGTTCTTACTAGTAAAGCTAGCCCTCGGGAGGGGGAGGCAGGGGACAGTTGGTGTACACTACATGAAAGCCTGTCTTTAGCCGGGCAGTGGTGGCGCACGCCTTTAATCCCAGCACTTGGGAGGCAGAGACAGGCGGATTTCTGAGTTCGAGGCCAGCCTGGTCTACAGAGTGAGTTCCAGGACAGCCAGGGCTATACAGAGAAACCCTGTCTCGAAAAACCAAAAAAAAAAAAGCCTGTCTTTAAAAAAGTTAATTAATAAAAATAAAAATAGAGAGACCTCACAGATCTCTCCCAGCCTCTCTGAGACAACATTCTTAATCAAATCCCTGTGGGTATCTGGATGTCCTGAACTGTCACAATCAGAATGCCCCAATGCATTATTGGTGAAACTTCAAACTGCCATCCCTGCAGGTAAAGACCTGACACCTATGAGGCCTAGTGCTGACCAGGCTGCCTTCCTGTGACTGTTACCGTGGCTGCCGGGTCTGAGGTGGCTGCAAACATGGATAGGGGGTCGGTGCCATCGAGGACGCTGCTCAGAGGATCGATCACAGAGCTGGAAGAGGAGGAGGATGTGGATGAAGTGCTTCCTTTCCGACTCACTTTCTTTGTCTTTGACTCAGTGACCTGTGGAGAAAGATGTGCAGCGGAGGTCATCTGACTGACTGCATCAGGGGACAGTCCACTAGGCCACTTAATCTTGCTGTGGAAGCTAGAGTGACCAGTCATTTGTGGCAGAGGCGATGCTTACATTCTGTGAAAAACTGGCATGACCCCAGTATCTCCATGGCCTCCACAATACAGCTGGTCCTCAGAAAGACCAGCCATGCCCACATGCTAGGAGCTTCAGGTTCAATCCCACCCTCCAGGGAGGACAAAACCAGCAATGGAGTTAAAAGCAATCAACCTGACCGTTGAGAGCCTCCCCCACATTAAATCCCTTATTGAAGGCACTTGGGGACCGTCTGTGATGATGACACGGGGGTGACAGAGAATCTCCAGGTCATCCCTCACACATCTCCTCCAGGACCCTGCCTCGAGCTGGCCAGTGAGAAAAGCTTCCTTGAGCCCTGCACACTGCCTCAGCAAATTAATAGAACCCAAGGAAGGACAAGACCTTATGGAGGTTACAGGCACAGGGTCTACCTAGACTTGGCCCTCGTAACTGAAGTGAGGTCTGGTGTTAGCTATCTCTAAGTAGGGTTAAACCCAAAGTATCCCCAAAGCAGGTGTCTGCTAGAGAATCTCTGGCTGGTTTCTGATATGTGGGATCACAGTATGTTACGTATGGACTGTGAGTCTAGAGGATGACTTTTCTTTTTTTTTTTTTTTTGGTTTTCGAGACAGGGTTTCTCTGTGTAGCCCTGGCTGTCCTGGAACTCACTCTGTAGACCAGGCTGGCCTCGAACTCAGAAATCCACCTGCCTCTGCCTCCCAAGTGCTGGGATTAAAGGCGTGCGCCACCACTGCCCGGCCTAGGATGACTCTTACAATGGGTTAGTCTGATGCTGCTTGTACTCAAATGCTAAATTCTGTAGCCAAGATCTGGTTGCTTGGAGACAAGCAAACCCTCACGCATACCAGCTTTTGTTGTATAAACCGCGCCCTCCAAGTTATCCGAGATTGGGTAATAAAGATGCCTATAGCCTGTAGCTGGGCAGAAGAGAGGTACACGGAGCTCCTGTTCCAGGGCTTTGGGTCTGAGGCAGGAACCATGAGGAAAGACAAGAGAGAGGAGAAGGAAGAAGCATCCAGGGGGTAGCAAGACCATGAGCCCATGGCGATGAGGGCCAGCCTGGCCTGTTGGAGTAGGAGCAGCCTAGGTGGAACATGGTGAGTGATATCTCAGGGTTATTGACAGGGAATTGGATAAAATAGAGGGTTGATATCTGCTCAGCAAATATAAAGGTTTTGTGTCTTTTATTTGGGAACACTGTCAGAATCAGTTGGAAAGTCACCCAGTTGGTGGGCAGGAGCAGAAACTGCTCAATGTGCAGACCAAGCCATAGCTGGTGGCAGACTGAGAATGTAGAAAAGACTTCTTTTCCATTGAAGTAGTTAAGTGTAACTACTTTCTTTGGTTTGGTTCCTTGCTTGTCTTTAAGACAGGCCCTCACTAGGCAGGCCAGCCTAGCCTAGTGCTCAGCGTGCAGCCAGAGAGCCACAGAGGGGTTCTCTTCTATTTGTTTGTAAGTGGATACTGAACCTGGGAGCTCTGCTAGAGCAGCAAGTGTTTAACTGTGAAGCCACTGCGCAAGCCCTGGGAATCTGCTTTCTTACAAGGTCACCATGTTATCTGCCTGGTAGCAATGGTCTTGGTAGGATCACAAACTATGACATGACCAGACACTCAGTGTCCAAAATTCTATGACTGAATGTTCAATAAAAATCTCGGCACTTGTCTTGGGGTGTGGCTCAGTGATAGAGCACCTGACTAATAAAAATGGAAAATAGCATCTGAGCTGGCCAGTGCAGACTGTCATTTCTTAAACTACATAGTGTAACAGCCCTTGACCCAATGGTAACACAGTACTGGGTATTAGAAGTAATACAAGCATTGTATTTATTATTTATCTATTTATCACTTATTTTGAGACAGAGTCACGTAGCCAGGGCTGACCTTGAACTCTTGCCCCTCCTGCCCTCACCTCCTGAGTGTGAAGATGACGGGCGTGTACCACCGCACCTGGTGCACATGTAATGTAAAGCACACGGCAGGCTGTATGTAGGTTATATACAAGTTTTGTTTTGTTTTGTTTTTATATACAAGCTTTATATCAGAACCTTGGGAGGGTTTTGGTACCTGAAGTCAGGCTTTCTAGGACACCAAGGGACAAGGGGCAGCTGTACTTGTTAGTGGGTGTTGACATGGGGGGGGGGGGCAGCAAGTCTCTTGTCTACTCTCATTTTGTTTTACTGAACAGTCTAAGATGCTCTTCAGGACAGTCCCACTCACCACTCCACCCCACACCCGCCCCCTCCCATCCCAACTCCACCTGCCCCAGGTGGCCAGAGTGACTCCTACTATTAAAGATCAGGAAGCTTCCAAATCAGGGGTCTGCACCACAGCAACTTCAAGGCCAGGAGAAGGGAGTGCAGGGGGTGACAGGAAGTTAGCCTAATGAGACGGGTTGATTCACACATGCAGAAGCAGTTGCCAACAGGAAAGCAAAGGCCTGGGCCTGCTGCACCGGGCCTGCACAGGACTCACAGTGATGGGCTTCAGCGGGTGGTAGTCCCCACACTCCAGAGGCACTGTCTCCAACCTGCAAGACGCCAGCTCCGCCTTGTAGTTCCTGTTCCGGGAGTGCCTGTGAACAAGCAAGACACTTGGCAAATCAGAAAGATGATAAGGTGACACCAGATGGGTAACTGAGACCTAAAATGTTATCTCAACTCCACTGACTTGGAGCACATCATGTTGCTAGCAAGAATAATACTAAATAAAAATCATAAAAGTATTTTATTGTTTATTTGAAATCACTATGTGGTCCAGGCTAGCCCGAAACTCACTAGGCAGTTGAACATGACCTTGAACCCCTGATCTTCATAAGACCCCACCTTCCAAGCCTTGTAATTACTGGCATGCTCTATTACATCCCGTTTAAACCACGCTAGCGATGAAACCCAAAACTTGTGTGCTAGGTGAGGACTCTACCAACTAAGCTATAAAAACAATTTTCAAGCTTTCTGAAGGTACAAACTCTGCCAACAAATCCTGGATGTGTGAGGCCAGATCCCAGTACACAGGGAGCTTACTAAGAGGAGGCCAGTTTCCCTAGCCTGTTTCCACGGTGTTGGCTGACTGATGGCATGAACCAAGCAAAGGGCAGGTGGCTGCTGGGAGATCAGGCAGCCATCGCTTGGAGCAAACCTCCCAGAGCTGGACAGACACAGCAGGGCTCAGGGGACCTGGGTTCAGGTGGAACCTCCTGGAGCAGAAGAGACATAGGGCTCAGGATTCACATCCAGGGCTCGGATGAGGTTGCCCCAGAAGAGTAAGTTCCTAAGATGTAAGAAAAAGTCCAGGCTAGGGATTTGCAAAGACAGGAAACAACTAGAGAAAAGGAACGGGCAAATGTAGTTTTATCAGCTCAGGACTGATAAAGAAGGCTCAGTGAGCAGGGCAATGAGAGGGAGGAGCCAGAGCACAGGGCAGAGGAGAAAGAACAGCATCACAGAGGGGAACCGCAACACATGAGGGGTCTGGAAAAGGCCACACACATGAGAAGGGAAAGAGAAGTGTCATCTCTTCAGAGTCCCCCCAGCACACAGATCTGATCACTAGGCCTCCCTTCAGGGAGAACCTCTCAGGTGGCTTTACCCACAATTCCCTCTTAGTAACTTCCTACCTGCTTCTGGTGGCCCTTTGCTACTCTGTCCCCTTCACTGTAAGTGCAGCCACGCCCATCCTCTCACCTACAGCACGCTCCGCCACTGCAACCTCACCACCACCTCCACCATCACTAAATGCACTCAGGAACCTTCTTTGTCTTCCAAGTCCCTAGAATTCACCCAATTTGGGCTGCATGACTTTAGGTCAACTCGCATCAAATGTTCTCAAATGAAAAATGGTCTTGGATTTAATATAATTAAATTTAAATTTATAATTAATTATATTTAAATTTAATTTAAATGAGATGCTAATGATGAGCACTTAGCATATCCCTTGAGAAATGCAATCTCTGGAGCAGAGGCACACTTCCCATAGGCCGCATGAGCTCCCTCATCCAACATCAGCAACAATCACCAGGAAGAAGTCAGACACAATTCTGTCTCTCTCAGTAAGGAACACGAAGTCACATGAAGTCAATGGGCAAAACTGAAAGATGAGCATGCACTCCCACATAGAGCAATGTTTTGCAATTTGCTTGAGAGGGAAGACTACAAAAACCATAGGCACTAGCAGAGCTGCGGTCTCATCAGTATGTATGACGAAAATATCAAAGGTTAAACCAGCACAGGCAGGTGAAGTAAAACCATGGTGTGATCTAAGAGGCCCACAGCACCCACGTTGATGTTCTGTGTCCTGAAGTGGTCTCTTAAGAGTCTGCAGGACAGAGTGAAGTAAAGTGTCGGGCCAAAATAAAGCCAGAGGGTTGATGCTGGTATGTTCAAGGCCTAGCGCTACAAATTTCTTAAGTGCTCAAACGCAGGCATTGTAAGCTACCTCCCATCACTGAAGAAAACAGCCAGAAAATTTGCCTCTGAGATGCAAGGTCTCCAATCACCAACCTCATTATCATCATGCTTATCCTGTGTGGGTTTTACCGACGCAAATCACCTGCTGCAACCTAAAGGTCACCTCACTTCTAAGCACGGTCACTTATTATTACACACTATTCCTTCCTGCTTGGTGAGTTCCTATGCATCCTGCAAGACCCAGTAGAAAGCTCTTCTCTGCAGTCTACCCAGGCCACCAGTGGAGCTGACTGACTGCCCTTTCGCTCCTTTGGACCTGTCACCTCTCTTCTATGTTCAACTACATTGACCGTTCCCTGAGGCGAAGAAGCATGTCTGAGGGCTCTACACAGAGTAGAGTGAATGGTCCCACTTTACAGATGGGAAAGGCTAATCTCCTACAGTTGGGCTGAGGAGCTCAAGGAACAAGCGACTAGGTCTCCCGGGTGCAGACTCTGGGCGAGTTCATCCCCTTCCCCAGAACTCCCAGGAGTGCCAACTTCTCCCAAGGAGGAAGCCTTGGATCGAGTAGGTCTGAGTGAAGGAGCTGCGGGACAGCAGAGAGGAGCAGAGTACTGACAGCGGTTCTGCTCCTCCGTAGTCCTAACAACCCGGGCGGGGATGGAGGCCACCGATTCCAACAGGCACCGCTGCCCACCCACACAGAGAGCAGCTAAGAGCAGCCCCTCCCCGAAGCCCACTCGCGGGTTCTTCCTTACCAGGGAAAAACAGCCATCTTCCCAGTCACATGATCGCCTGTTTTCCGCGTCCAGCCCCCTTTCTCACATCCAGGGAAGCTCGGCCCCGCCCTGGCCGCCATGATTGTGAAGGGCAGCTTCCGCTCTGAAGATCCTGGGCTCCGTCATTCGCCATGATTGTGAGGGGCAACTTCCTCCGGATTCCGGTCCTCCACGTTTGTGTCGGGCAATGGCCCGGCAAAAACCCAAGCTCCGTCATCCGCCTTGATTTGTTTTTTTGTTTGTTTGTTTTATTTTGTTAATAGGGATCCATTTGCCTCTGCCTCCCAAATGATGGGATTGAAGGCCGGCATCACCACGCCTGGCTTAAATCACTTTCGTATTATGTATATGTGCGACGGTGCACAGAGGTCAGTGGATAACGGACAGATGTTGATCCTTTCTTCGCTTGAAACAAGATGCCATTATCCTCTGAGCCATCCCATTCACACACACACCGCCCCCATGCTTGTAAGAGGTAAGACTCCACTGGCTGCGTGGCCCGCCTGCGCCCTCTAGTGACAAGTAGGAATGCACACATCCATCCCTGCTGAGGGCCAAACACAAGTGATTCTGAAGCGAATTCGCTGTTTGGCGTGGGGTTCTCTCCATGCTTCGTTAGGAATGAACACTTTAGGCATTCTTTCCCCACTACTGACAATATACGTCCGAGTACGAGCAAGCAATCTTGACCACAGAACTTTGGCGCTCCTGTTTTGTGTCCGCCCCCACCCCTACCCTTATGGATGAAGTAAGATAGTGTAATAACAGACGACTGCACTCAACGCACTTTGCCCACTCCTTTCTCAATAGAAACCTCTGGAATATCTGTCATTAATCACTCGTTTTTGGAAAACTGGAGCTCAAAGCTAGTGAGCGCCTGAGCTTGGGATTCAAACTCTAACTCAAATAAGAACAGGTTTAGGCTGGGAAATTTCCAGACAGCCTCTACTCATACCATCCCGGTTTTACTTCCATGTGCATTTCCTGACGGAAAGAGCACCATCTTCTTATGCATTCTGGAAAAGGCAACTGAGTATACTTCAACTAGGACTGAGTTTTTCAGAGTCCCAGTTTCTTCCTCAGAAGCTGTGGTTAATGAAGCAGGCAAGACGGGCTGCTCTTCGTTGGCCTTTGTTCTCGGAGCCTTTCTCTCCATGGCGCTAACCCTGGTCTATTACAGAGCAGAGCAGATATTTTAAATGGGCATGCCACTCACCTCTTGCCTGGGGACTGTAAAACAGTGGCTCTGGGATAGTTGTGTGGACATTTTTAGGGGACACTGATGTTGGTGGTTCCTTTGCAAGAATGGTAGCGGTTTGGGTGGTGAAAGGCAACCATGAGGCACGAAAGGCAGAGGAGTGGTACCAACTGCCCTTCGTACATTCGGCAAACCCATCCCATCTTGTGTATAAAATAGATGATGGGGAACCATCGTAAAACAGACTATGTTTCTGGAAAAGATAGATAACTAAGGGTTCTTACCACAGTCCAAGACCATGGTTTTGTGGCATCTTTGTCAATGTCCCCAAGGAACTGGAAAATCTGGACTGGAGAAATGTCTCATCTGGTAAGCACTTGCTGTTCTCCTAGAAGACCCAAATCAGGGTAGCTCACAACCATCTGTATCTCCAGTCCCAGGGGATCTGATGCCCTCTTCTGGCCTACACAGGTACATGTGATATAGAGATCTGCACACAGGCAAAACATTCATATACATCAAATAAATAAGTCTAAAAAAATTCTTTTAAAGAAACTGGAGAATTGAGAGCTATGGAGAAACACTGAGTGTAGAGAGCAGAGTTTTAAATGGAAGCATTTTATTCGTTTGCTTAACATTGTTGTTGAAAACAGTTTCACTTTGTATCCCCAGCTGGCCAATAGCCTCCTAAGTGCTAGGGTTGTTGGCATGAGACACTGCACTAGGCTTCTAATTGTGTGTGGCATATGCATGTGTGACTGCCCATGCATGGGCATGTGGAGGCTAGAGACTCCAACTTATGTTTTGAGATCTCTCTCTCTCTCTCTCTCTCTCTCTCTCTCTCTCTCTCTCTGTGTGTCTGTCTGTCTGTCTGTCTGTCTCTGCCTCCTTGAATTTGAAGCCATGTGACTGACTGGATGGCCAGCAAGCCTGTCGACCCCACCCACCCACACAGATGTTCAGGTCGCAGGTGCACACCCTGTCTGCCATTTTTACATAGGCACTAGGGATCTGAAATTCTTCATGCTTGCTCAGCAAGCACTTTACCTAGATAGTTCCCCAAATCCAATTTTCAAATTTGTTTATATGTATTGGTGTTTTTCCTGCATGTATGTCACTGCACCATGTACCTGCGGAGGCCAGAAGAGGATTTCGGGATTCCCCGGAGCTGGATCATTGGGAGGCCACCATGTGGGTGCTGAAAATCAAACTGGGTCCTCTGGGTCCAGTGCTCTTAATTGAGCCATCCCATCTCTCCAGTCTTAAACTTATTTTTAACTGATATATGACAGGTCTGACACAACTCTTCGTCTTAGAGATGTTGTTACCATTATCAGGGAAGAGGCTGCACTACATCCTATCCCAAGGTCTTTGTTTTTAGAACTTGATCTTACTCCACTTACATGATGCTAGGGGTGGAACCTAGGACTTAGTGACTGTTAAGTGGGCTGGCTGGTCTTATGTCTACTTGACACAAGCTAGAGTTATCTGAAAGGAAGAAACCTCAATTGAGAAAATGCCTCCATAAGATCAGGCTGGGAGAGTGCCCAGCCCATTGTGGGCGGTGCCATCCCTGGGCTGGCGGTCCTGGGTTCTATAAAAAAGCTGACTGAGCAAAGGCACTTCTCCATGGCCTCTGAGTCACCTTGGGTCCAGGTTCCAGCCCTGTTTGAGTTTCTGTCCTGAATCCCTTGGATGATGAAGTAGTATGGAAGTGTAAGCAGAATAAACCCTTTCCTCCCCAACTTGCATTTTGGTCACGGTGTTTCATGGCAATAGGAACCCTAAGACACTAGGCAAGCAGTCTCCCAAAGCAGCAGCCCTACTTATTTTTTTTTTTTTCAAAGATTTATTTTTTATTTATGAGTACACTGCAGCTGTCTTCAGAAACGCCAGAAGAGGGCATCAGATCCCATTATAGAGGGTTGTGAGCCATGGGAATTGAACTCAGGACCTCAGGAAGAGCAGTCAGTGCTCTTAACCGCTGAGCCATCTCTCCAGATCAGCCCTACTTACTTTTTAGAACTGTTGCCTTTCATGGGGAGTTGAGCATAGACTGGAGGTTGCTCATGGGACAAGGACCTCTGATGGAACCAGTCCTTCATTCTTAAAATTTGATACATCGCCGGGCAGTGGTGGCACACGCCTTTAATCCCAGCACTCGGGAGGCAGAGGCAGGCGCATTTCTGAGTTTGAGACCAGCCTGGTCTACAGAGTGAGTTCCAGGACAGCCAGGGCTACACAGAGAAACCCTGTCTCGAAAAACCAAAAAAAAAAAAAAAAAAATTTGATACATCACAGCATCAGTGATTTCCAACCATTTCCTTAGAGATAGCCAAATGCAACCTCTCAGCAAGAGCTGACAGCTAGCTACTAGGGGGTAACAGTACACACACACACACACCCCAGTGTGCACTGTGGGAGCCACTTGAGCATTTCCTCTGTCCTCTGCCTCTCCACTGCTCTTGGCCAGTGTCTCACTCCTAAGAATCAAGGACATCATCAACTGTAGCAGCAGACAGGCTACCTGGGAAACAATGGCATATGCCTATCCTGGGGTTCAAGTTGTAAACGTATCATCTGAGTCAGTTTGGGCCACACGTTCTTCAGTTGATTCGCTTGGCTAAAAATTTAAAAAAAAAAAAAAATTCAACAAGATTTCCTTTAGGATGAAAAGTTTATTTTGCCTTTTACCTAGAAGCAAAACTAGTGAAAATCAAAGTATAAAAATAAATACAATTCACATTAATAGACATTCCAGTCAAAGTAAAAATAACAATAAAAATAATGCATATAAATAAAACTTCTTCAAAAACACAAAACAGTGTCTGGCACTTTTCTGAGAGAAAACTGTGAACATTCAAATGTAAAACACACAAACCTTTACCATGAAATTAAAAACACTCCAGTTTCTCATCCTTAATCTAAAAGTAGTTGTAACTTCCCAAAACATAGTTCACTTTAGCGAATTCGTATTACTATACATACTTGTAGCTCCTCTTCCTTACTGAAGAGCCCACAACGATGCACGTGGAGTCCTGAGTGTTTGGAACAATAAAGCACAGTTTATCATACTTGAAAGGTAACACTGCAGTATACCTTTTCTGTGAGTAAAGACTTTGTAACCTGGACCTTTTCTGACTGTCTTCTTTTTCCTCTTCAATGAATGGTTAAGTCTCAATAAGGAAATCAAGTTTATACCTAAAGTAGGTTATTATTTTGTAACTTCTGGCTGGGTATAAAAGTCAAATCTCAGATGGAAGAAAATCAGAAAAACAATCTTTATCTCCATATTCCTAAAAAGGTTATTAAGAATATATAGGCTGCATCTTCAAAATACTACTATCTTCAAAATTCAAGTTATAAGGTTCAAATATACACAATCCCAATGTTACGTAAGAAGCACAAAGCCCTTTTTGGAATTATATGGTAAGTGACATTCTGTTTCATAAAATCATGTTTTCTTGGTACATTGTTGGTTGATGTGTTTAATATTAGTCATGAAAGCCAAAAATCTGAGTACCTTTACTGCAGGTTTTAAACTAGACAGTATTACTATGCTATCTGAGATCCGGATTTCTTATTAAATAGCCCTTTATTCTTTCCTATGTAAAGCATGCTAGAAAAAGAAAATAAAGAAACAAACAATACAGACTAACTAGAATTAGCCACATGCACTCCACTGCCCCATCACAGTGCATGCCCAGGTGCTGTGTTCATGAAAATTGTGCTATTGTCTCTAAACTTGCCACCTTCCAGGACAGTGCATATAATCTACTCTACGTATACCTAATAGTAACACACATGAAACCTAGCACTTCTGTAAAACAACTAGTTGTCTGCAGGAATGTGTTCTTCTACCAAAAACCAAGACCCCCCCTCCCCCAGCCACTTCTTATCTGGGATTCAGCAAGGCAAGCGTTTCATCCTATGTAGCTACACTGCAAGTCAAAGGATATGAGGGTCTGGGCGTTTAAAATTAAAAATTATTTCTGCAATAATTTCCCTTTGAATAGAACAGTATCTAATTTGTTTATCAAATTCAGCAATCAGTATATAGTCGTGAATGAAATTTAGGGTTTAGGGCTAATTTACAATTGGTGGTATCTTTCCAACAATTTGTAAAAATAAGTCTAAATGTCTTTTTATGTTTATAAAAAAGGGTGACTGTAGACCTCTGGGCACATACAGTATGTTTATATAGGTTAAGGTCAGAAACGAGGCGATTACTAAGTGCTAATCATTTTTACCCAAACTAACACTAATAGGAAATGAAGCAGGAACTCTCCAAGCTGAGCAGATTATACAGGCCAACGCTCAGCCCTTGCTGTCCCGTTGCCTGCATAAGCAGAGTCCAGGACTAAGTCAGAGGCCCTGACTAGAGTGGAATGTGGGCGGCGGCCCTGCTCCCCTGCTTCATCCCAGTGAGTGCTGTCTTCTTAAATTGTCGCAACATTTGGCCGCTTTCTTTGGATTTTTCCTGCATATGCTCCTAAAAATAGAGCAAAATTATTATTATTACTTCTCAAGGTTAGAAATTTTCTGTGATATAATTTAGTAAGTTACTAAGCACGGGGCTAAGCAATGAATGTTGTTAAACTTAATCCTGAGGTAAAAACTGCCACATAGCATCAGCAATCAGCTGCCTCAGCTAACAGAGCTGGAGCTGGAAGCTCTGAGAAGTCAGCTGCCCTCATCGCCCTCTCCTGTTCTGTTCTGCCAGCTCCTGCTCTACTCTGGTCAGTGGTTTCCAGACCCACTGCACGTCTGCTCTAACATACACAAAATACCTCCAGCATGGGCTCCAAGACTGAAACTTAATTTGTAGAAACTATACTTTAAATGCTGTGCAGCATCCTTAGACACTTGAAAAGTCAGCCTACGAGAATGCTACCTGACCATGACAAAAACGAGGGTTTGGAACTGTACGTGGTAACTGTGATCATTTGTGCAGAGGCTGTCTCAGAAGATTATAAGTTCAAAGCCGACCTGGGCTATAAAGTGAGACTCTCATATAAAAACAGACAAGGTTTTTAAATCGATTACTAATAAAATACTTAACACTCATGTAGACCAAATCAAGCCATAATTTCAAATTTACTTAAAACATAGCCCAAGGCATTAGAGGTGTGCCAGGGTAAAGTAATCCTGTTAAGAGCAATGATGGACTGATAATTAGCATTTTAGTCACTATGTCAAATTCTCCATTTATGTAAAATTTACAAAGAACTGAAAGAGTTCATTGCCTATACATTCATACATTAATAAAAAGGCATTTTGCTTGTTTAGAAAGGTAAAAATATACATGTTGATTATATTTATATTACTAACTTCGCTGCAATGCAATTACACTTCAATAGCTATAAAACCAAGTTCTGTTACACATTATTAACTGTGGCCATTTCCTGTTTATAGTGTCAATTACTCAGTGAAAAGAGCACCTGCCTCCTTGCTTACAGACTCACAAGTGACAAATCATGGAGATGGAATGCATGAGAAGAAGACATGGAAAGTAGTCACTGCGGCAAACTGATGCTATGAGCACAACAGTACTTACGCCACAATAATTGTAACACTCACATGAGAAGAACTGAGAACATCCTAACACTCCCATAATGCCACAAGTAACAGAGCTGCCGACTGGTCTGAGTTCCTACAAAGCTGACTGACTGTCTCTAAAGCAAGCAGGCTCTGACCTTCAAACAACTCCAATGATTGTCACTCTGATTTCAAAAGAAAACCCTGTAAAATATCCTAGATACATGTGGCATTACAAATTATGTTCACAGAATTTGTGCAAAAGGTCTATAATGATCTCACATTTTCTGACAGCTTGTTTCCTCTGGGAATCTATGTGAACGACTAGTAACAACACAAAAGACTAAAGGGACGGTAACAAAATCACTTGATGTGACACTGCTTCTTCTTGTCTAACTTGGAGGAAATCACTCACTCATGTAGTTTATTAGTGGGGAGACTAGAATTAAGTCAAGCTTTCCTCCATCATTTGGGGATTAATATGGCTGCCTGTGAGTGTCAGAACGCAGCAGTTCAAAGCATAGCATTGTAAAGTGTTTTTAATGGGCTGCATAATCCAGAGAGCATAATCAAAATGTCTTAACCAAAACATCAACAGATAATAAAGCATTTGGTAAGAGTTTTGACTAAGCTCAAGACTGAATCTGTCTTTCTTGCCACCATAAATTGAATTTTCAAACAGGTTTCAGTTTCACCCTTGAATAACATTCAAATGATGAGTATAAGGAGATTTGGCTCAGGCTCCTTACAGAGGCAAGCTTGGGAACCCGCTTGGTTCCTGCAGTCATGCACAGACTTAGAAACCATGGCTGACACACTGCCACAGGCTGAACAGACCCACATGAGATATAAGTAAGCCTGGATAATTCTACAAAACTTTCCAAATTAAAAACAGTGTTTCCCATAAAATTACTAGTCATTAAGACAGGTAGCCTAACTCATACGATTTCCTGGCCTCCACAAAATACTAAGACAATGGTCACCAATAGGAATATCCGTGAATACACCAACACTGTAGTGGCAAGGAAGACTGCACGTCCCACTGTGACGCCTGAGTCAGGGCAGACTGTGCTCGCCCCTTGGTGAACGGGCTCCAGGAATTCATTGCTACACACCTGACACAGGCGCTCTGTTAGGCACTCTGCTCTGTGAAGGCTTCTGTCTATTTTGCACAACCCCCTTCACTGATGTCTTAGGGGTTCTAATTGAATATAAAAAGGTTAATCAGTCACTTGCATGAAGGTCTGCACTTCAGAGAAAACAAGCACACAGCATCAACTACTCAAAGCATAGGCTTGAGAAGAGCCGAAGTCCCGCACACGCACCCAGCCATCAGGACAGCTGCTGTGTTCCGCAGGAGACCAGACTCCTACTTCACACGTGGTTGGAGAACCATGGGTGAGGCTCAACTTACTTGACGAAGAAGCTCATATTAAAACATATAATGAGCATGATGGTATGAAATGAGAAGTAAAGGCATGCCCACACCAGATGATAACAGAGATTCACACAGCAGCACAGCACGAGGGCTGTCTGCACACAAATCAGACCTGGAGTACACAGTACAGCACAGCAGCAGATCTTGTACTGATCTTGGCTTGAATACTTTCACAACCCCATGTGTGGCATTCTTACCCTTGTCTACTAAGGAGCCTATGAACAGGTGCATTCTGTCCTTGGTTTGGCTGAAGGACTCTGTTGACAAATTAAATGCAAAATTAATTCCAAAGACAAATTCCACTTTTCTACTTTATCTCAGCAGGTGAAAGGTGACAGCGGTGAGGTTAGAAGCCATCTGTGCTATCTATCACGAGGAGGAGCTGACTAACTAAAGCACTAGGAAGGGACTTACACTTGGCTCACCATGAGCTCAGACCTCAGGTTTTCATCAGGAAAGCAATAGCCAACACATGCAATCCCTGTGCCTTTAAAGAATTTTCTGATATGCCTTACAAATACCAACTTCTCAAACATGAGACAAAACACTAATTTTACAAGAGGAAAAAACAAACTATGTACCAGAAAGTCAGTGTCCTGACAAGTACCACAGACCCCCAGTAGTCTGAAATTTCTGCCAGAAATGGCTTGTCCTACAAACAGTGCCAGGAACCTCTGACCTGACCCACATGTGGCCAGGAATAGGACCAGACATTAACATGAGTGCTGAACCTCAGTTCCTCCAGCTCAGCAGGAGTGTCCCACTGATGCAGAGCAAAGTTGATTTTTTTTTTTTTTTTTTAAAAGCAAACTATAAAAAAAAAAAAAAAAAAAAAAAAAAAAAAAGCCTGTCACTAGGATGAAGTGATTTTTCTTACCTTGTTTCTGAGGGGCTTTGCTTAGGCAGGAACTTCTTATTTGGCATTCCCATTTCAGCAACTCTGGCACGATATAATGACAAGTACGATATGTTTGAGAAGGGAGGGAACAGGCTTACAACTGACAGAAGGGCACTGAGACACAAGGGCCTGCTAAAGGCCTGTGCTGAGCATAGTGAAAACCAGCGTCAAGAAAAAGGCTTAGGCCGGGTAGTAGTGGCACACGCCTTTAGTCCCAGCACTTGGGAGGCAGAGACAGGCGGATTTCTGTTCGAGGTCAGCCTGGTCTACAGAGTGAGTTCCAGGACCGCCAGGGCTACACAGAGAAACCCTGTCTCGGAAAAAAAAAAAAAAAAGCAAAAAAAGAAAAAGGCTTAGGAGCTAGAGACAGCTTAGAGCCTGAGAGCTCTGCTGCTCTTCCAGAGAACCTGGATTAGGTTCCCAGCAGCTCACAACTGTCTGAAACTCCAGTTCCAGGGGATCCAAAGCCCTCTATGGCTTCTGTGGAAACCAAGTGTACACACAGTGAACAAATCTACATGCTGGCTAAACATTCATATACATAAAACAAAAAATTCCTATAAGTTTCTTTTTTTTTGGTTTTTCCAGACAGGGTTTCTCTGTGTAGCCCTGACTGTCCTAGAACTTACTCTGTAGACCAGGCTGGCCTCCAACTCAGAAATCCGCCTGCCTCTGCCTCCCAAGTGCTGGGATTAAAGGCGTGCGCCACCACCGCCCGGCTCCTGTAAATTTCTAAATGATAGTTACTTCCTCTGGAGCTTTTGCCCCAGGATAGCTTTTAGATATTAGGGGGAATTTATTCAAATGGTGAATTAATTAAATATTAAAAAATAAGAGCTACTGAAATTGTTTGACTATCAGTCATACAAACTGATTTTTGATAATAACTTATAAATTTATCAAATGATAAATCATTTTAATAAATTTCTATATCTAAAGAAGAATTTCTACCCAGCATGGTGGCAGACACCTTTAATCCCAATTTAGGCTATATCAATATGTTGCAGGCAGCAAAGGTTACATAGTATCTTTAAAGAGGGGGGGGGGATTTCTATTAGCTCAACTGCAGAAGAGCACATTGTTATTTCTTTCTAATTTTAATTTTTACCTTATGCATCTGAGTATTTTGCCTAAATACATATGAGTATAGAATGTGTATGCAGTATCTATGGAGACCAGAAGAGGACATCTGGGAATAAAACTCTGGTCCTTTGCAAAAGCAGCCAGTGCTCTTACCCTGTTTACTTCCTACTGGAATACAAACAGACCAGCAGATAACTAAAAGTAACTGGCTGGTAATAAAGTAACAAACAGAACTTACTTCATGAACTTCTTCCTGTCCAGGGACTTCTGTGTTGCCACTGAAAGCGCCACTCGAGGACTTTTCATCTTATCCTTCAAGTACAAAAGGAGCATCAGGCTGACCGGTATGAATCGCACTGTTACATCCAGAGCTGGGCGGGGGCAGGGCACACCTTTCTCTATGTAGGCTTGGCTGTCCTGGAGCTGTCTATATCAACCAGGCTGACCTTGAATTCAAGAGAGCGGCCTGCCTCTGCTTCCTGATTCCTGGGATTAAAGGTGTGTGCCACCACAGCCAGCCACTTAGCTAAGTAATTTGATTTTAAGCACTGTTAAAATTACTATTATTTATACTTTTGTGTGTGGTTGCCAGCGAACACTCTAGATATGCTGTGTTCTAAATTAATTTGGAACCACTTTTCAGACTTCAAAAATGACAAAATCTATATGAAAGTGATAAGAAAACTCAATCAGAGCAGTTGGCAGCTTCCTATGAGTTACCAGAACAAAATATTCAAGGTTTCAGACCTCAAATCCAATCCCAACACAGTACAGGATTCTTCTACTGTGTGGTGACTGTGGTGCTCCCTACACAGCTCAGTGGTGCTGGGAATCCTGGGGTCCATCTAGCTACAGAGCTGCTGGGAATGCCAGGGAGCCTCCATCACCCAAGCTCAGAAAAGCCTCTCCAGCAGAAAGTCGCATGGCGCACATACCATTTGCCGGAGCAGTTTCTCTTTGCGAGCTTCTCGATCATGATGGAGGATTGACATTCTCTCAGCTGCATCCATTACGAAGAATATGTCATGAATACCATACAGGGCAGCTCGCAACTAGGTGTGAAAGAGGAAATCAGTGTCTACACTCAAAAGATGAGGCCATAATTTAGTAATACAATATATACTGTGTGTACTTCTTTCATTTGGAATAAGAAGGTACAGAAGTTTTCATTAAAACCTATTTTCCCTGTTTAAACGAAGAGAAAAAATACATTTCTAACCCTGGGTCTCCAGTTAGGAACTGACCAATTTCTCCAATTAGGAACCCTTCAGGGCAGCAGCATCTACCTGAGCTAACACTCGTTCCTGAAGGGAAGCATCTTGGGCTGAGACAACACCTCTCTTCAGAGGGGCTTCTGACTGAAAACTTCGTATAAATTCCATGGTGTCCTGAAAGAAAGAGACACTCTTTCAAAACCAGTTTTTATTCTTTCTCCATCAAAAATTACTAAAAACACAAAAACTATTACTGATGACATAGCAAGCAGCCATAACCCCCTCACCATGTTTCCCTGCCTCCTCCTGTCCAGAATGGCAGAGGGACGGCAAACACTGAAGCTATGCTGTTCAGGCTGGCTTCTGTATCCTCTCCATGAGGGAAAGCCACATGACTTGGTCAGGTGGTTCTGGATTAACAGTCATTTGAACCCCCATCATTAACTCACATGTGGTGTCTGGGGACCTTAACGGCCCATCTGTGCAAACATTTGTATGTTACAGTGAGTGCCAAATCTGAATAATCTAAAAACTCTGGTATTGGTGAAAAGGCAGGCAGTGACAATCCTTGACCATATTGCTGAAGTTAGAATTGCCCCTAGTGATAAACAGGGCCTGGAGGTACTAAGGATAAAGAGGATAACCAGCAGGAGTATGACAAGGAAGTACACACACAATGACAGGGCCAGTCCTATAGCTGTGACTTATGGGGACTTCCCCACCTCTCAAAAGCTGAGCCACACTGTAGAGCAGAGGAATGCCGGCGTAGCCAGCACGACACAGCTCAGAGTGGGACAAAGGCTCACTGTGAGAGTCTGGGTGGGATGGGGAGATAAATGGCAGCAGGAGCAAGCCAGTGATGAGTGAGATGGCCTGAGCTGCTTTATGGGGATGGTGACCCATAGCGGGGATCTAGCACTGGAGAGGCTCAAACAGGACTGCCATGAGTTTGAGGCTAGCTTGAGCTACAGTGAGACCATGTCTCCAAAAATAAATAAATAAATAAATAAATAAATAAATAAATAAATAAATAAATAAATACTTTGTAGAAGAAAACCGTGACTTTGCCCACTCAGGAGTGGGTGATTAAAGTCATTTTCTTTCTTTTTAAAAAAGATTTATTTATTTATTTTATGTATGTGAGTACACTGTCACTGTCTTCAGACACACCAGAAGAGGGCATCAGATCCCATTACAGATGGTTGTGAGCCACCATGTGGTTGCTGGGAATTGAACTCAGGACCTCTGGAAGAGCAGTCAGTGCTCTTAACTGCTGAGCCATCTCTCTAGCACCTAAGGTCATTTTCTAAAACTTGTTCACACCTGTTCTCCTTCTTAAGAGGCATCAAGTTATCACCATCAGAAGAAACAATACCGCTTATTCACAAAGGCGACACAACTACAGGTAGTTTATCACACAAAACAGCTTTCTGTCCCCAGCTTCCCTCTGGGCAGGCCTACCGCCCTTGCCTTCTTCACTGCGTACTCTGAGCCAGAGGCTGTGCAGTAAACTGCATAGGAGCATAGAGGTGGAGGGACAGTGGAAACAAGACAGGAAAGAGCTAGGAAATGTCCACTGAGCCGGGCAGTGGTGGCGCATGCCTTTAATCCCAGCACTTGGGAGGCAGAGGCAGGCGGATTTCTGAGTTCGAGGCCAGCCTGGTCTACAGAGTAAGTTCCAGGACAGCCAGGGCTACACAGAGAAACCCTGTCTGGGAAAAAAAAAAAAAAGAAGCAGCAGCAGCAGCAAAAGAAAAAGGAATGTCCACCAAGGGCCCCAGGATACCCTTGGACCTAAAAGACTCAGACCTCAGAGGATCCCTGCCTCTATTATTCCTCACAGGGATGAGACAGAAGTCTATTAACCCAGGGTCCAAATTAATTAACTCAGCCATCTCCATGAGCCTTTTGGCAGATGGTAGTCACATGCCTTGCCTCTAATACAGGCTAAATTTTGTACCCTGATCTGTGCATAGCCTGCTCTGCTGCAGCCTCTTGGGGTAGAGACTTTCATTTCCTACCTCTCATCTAGTTTTCTGTAACAGAACAAGTAGAACTGGGAGAAAGTTCTCAAAGCATCTGAAATGGTAAAAAAAAAACTGCTTTAGCTTTGTGCTAGCTGACATCTAGGACTTCTATGTTAGGATACTTGTTTTTTCTTGAAAAAAAGATTTATTTTCTATGCCTGAGTGTTTGCCTGAAAGTGCACCACATGTGTGCAGTGCCCATGATGCCCAGAAGAGAGTGTCAGAACCTTAGAACAGGAGTTATAGGCAGTTGTGAACCACCATGTGGATGCTGGGAACTGAACCCCAGTCCTCTGGAAGAATAGCCAGTGCTCTTACCTGATGAATCATCTCTCCAGCTCATTCTTTAATAAAGAAATGGGGGTGGGGGTGGGGGTGGAGAGATGGCTCAGCATTTAAGACCACTATTAGCTCTTCTGGAGGTCCTGAGTTCAATTTCCAGCAACCACATGGTGGTTCACAACCATCTGTAATGAGTTCTGATGCTCTCTTCTAGCATGTAGGTGTACATGCAGATAGAGCACTGATACATAAAATAAATAAATCTTAAAAAAAAAAAAAAAAAAAAAAGAAGAAGAAGAAGTGTGGGGCCACTTGGGAGGCAGAATAAGTTCTAGGACAGCCAGAGCTACAGAGAAGCCCTGTCTCAAAACGCACTCCCCCCCCCAAAGAAGTGGTTTTGGGTGTTTTTTTAATTACATTTTTAAAAAACTGTGTGTTCCTGCAGGAGTGTGCCACAGTGCAAGTGCAGAAGTTTGAGGACAGCTCTTTTCCATGGGGATGCTACGGACTGAACTCAGCCTGTCAGTCTTGGCAGCAGATGCCTTTGCCCACTGAGCCATCCTGAATATATTAATTATATATTGTGATTATATTCACACCTTGTGACCCTCTCAGTTCCCTCCCTTCATACCAACCCCCACTCCCTTTCCTCCCAGGCTCCTCTACTACTTCATGCCCCATCTTTCGGTGGCCCAGTGAGTTTCATTAGGGCTGCCTCAAGAGCATGGGCGCCTTACTAGTGGCTGCAGCAGGAAGGAAATGTCTCTCCCTCTCCTGCCAACCATTAACTGTCTGCAGGGAGAAGCGGGGCCTACCAGCCATCAGTCTTCATGACAGGGTGCTCATAGACCTACTCTTAAGCACATTTTAAGCACATAATCACAACTGCAAGTTCAAGAACGGCTCAGGAGGTGAGAGCACTCTCTCTCTGCACGGAGATGAACATGAGTTCAAAGGTGCAACACATGTAAAAGCCAGGTATGATCATGTGGCCTGTAACCCAGTGCTAGGGCAGACAGGCACTTGCTGGCTGCCAGGTCAGCTGCATGCTCAGTGAGCGATTCTGTCCTAAGGTGATAAGTTGGAGAGTGATGGTCTAGACACCATGTTTGCCTGTGACCTCAGCACACATATGCACAAGTCCATGCACACACACATGCACAAACAAACAAATAAGTAAGTGTGCAGTGGCCATGTTAGGCCTGAAATGAACATTTCACACACAACTATCTTTGTGGGGAGCAGTAATCTGGAAAAAACATCTAAGTAATCAGACTTATGAAATCAACTAAATTACAATAACTAAAAAGTTTGAGCTGAGTTCTAAGCTCAGCTGTGAGAAGACTGAAATGAAGTGAAAAACAAGGAGTTTCAGTAACCTTACTTTTACAGTTTGTCGAAGTTGCTTCAGTTTGTCTGTTTGCATAAGTTTACGAGTAAGAAAACCTTTTGCCACGGCAGTTATTTTATTAAACTTTGCTTGTATTTCTGGACTAAAAACCTAGAAAGAAATTAGAAACAATGCTTTAAGAATCCTAGCACCATACTTAATTATGACTCTTAACCTATCACCACCAGCTAACATTCCTTCCTAGACATTTGCTTGTTGGGTTTTATCTGTACCAAAAATAAAAAAACTCATGTTCAGTATACGACCTAAAACATAGCTCTTTAAAAAGATAAACTGATCTGATGAGATGCTTGATAGGTAAAATCACCAGCCATCGGCCCTAGGACCCACATGGTGGACAGGGAGAGCCAACTCCCACAAGCTGCCCTCTATGTTTATGCTGTGACATGCAAGCCCCCCACCCCAATAAACATGTAAAAAAAACCTGACAGACATATTTCAAGGTTCTTCACCTGAGACCATTTAGCTTGGGCCCGTCCAAAAGGCCTTGTTACTGAGAGTTTGGTCACACCACTGGTCAGTGATCCCCAGAGGTAGAACGGTGCTTCACTTGCAGAGCCAAAGCTATATTGTAGGGCAGAATTTATGAAGCCTAGAGAAACACACAGTACAGACTAGTATAGTGATCTGTGGCATCATACTGAATGTCACATAATCAGAATATGCAAAATGCTGTAATAAACATTTGTGACACTCAATGAATAACAGCCATCTCAGAGGCTGAGACAAATGCAGACATAAAATATCCATGAACATTCAGCTTCTATGCCAGATGGAGCTTTTCAAGACAAACAGAATATCAGGATAATTGATTCTGTGAAAAGATCTTACTGCTGCTGGGGAATTAGAGGGAATTCTAAACCACTCAGGAGATAACCGACTCTTCTCACTTGAGCATGTCACCTGCTACTTGAATGAGCAGCCGGGCTCTGGGCCCAACTGTCTGTTCTTGTTATGGTAAGTCCTCTCATGGACACCTGCTCTATGGCCTTAGATCCGATAACATGTCATTTTTCATGGCTACTAAGCAGCAGGCAAATAGGAGTAGAATAGGCATTAAATTACTAGAGGGAAAGTATGATTAAAATAGCTTACTACACAATAACTTTCAAGTGGAAAACAAGTCTCAAAAGCCTACCAGAGTTATTTGAAGTCTGGAGTGAGTCCACTTGGGACAGCATTGTTTCTAGCAAAGCAGAATCGCTTCTTTTTCTCCACTCTAGCTCCAGCACACTATTCAAGTCGGAGACAGCCGTTGTAACTGCCTTCTCCTTCAGCATCTTCTCTTGCTCTTCGATTTCCTGCAAATTGACCACATACCATAGGGTGCTAGATCTTTAATGGTATCTGAAATAATGTCATTGTAGGCTTAGCCCGAAAGCGTGTGTAATGCAGAGTACATTATTCTTTATCTCAAGGTTTCCTCCTTCAAAGTTACGACAACTTGTTCAGCTGATTTCACTTTTTAAAATGTTGGTGTTTTTTATTTTTAAGTTGAATTTAAAATGGGATGTGACTATAATAATCACAAAACAAATATCTTTATGGTATGTCCTTGAAAATGTATATTCAGCATCTATTTTAAAAATACCTTTAAAAATATTAGGAATTCTGAATTAAGGATTCAATAAGGTACCCTTTCACAAATTACTCAGTAGCCTTTAGGTGAGGACCTAAATGTTCGATTTCACATTCTGACAACAAAATATTATCTACACATCAAGCTCAACAATCACCACAAAATAAGATATACAGAGGGAAACTGTCAGTATATGCACACGGCCCAAATCATACACTGACTAACCTGCTAGCCCAGCCATCTCAGTGACTCACCTTTTGCAGTTGTTCCTGCTCCCTCTCCTGCTCAGCTATGAGGAGGGATAACTGCTGGGCATGCTGTTCCTCTAGTCTTTTCCGCATTTCTTCAAGAGCTAACATCTTGCTTTTCAGTAGCTCCTGGCCTTCTGAAAAGAAGCATGTGGGCTTAAATTGAGGAAAACTCACTGAAAGTCGAACAGTTATATTTTCTGCCATCAACCTGAGCTCTGCTTCTGACCAGAGGGTATTCCTCACATAACATAAGCCAGGCACAGGCAGTTCCCAGTGAGCTATTCTCACTGGCCTCTCCCCTTCTTTCATGCTACTCAGGAACAAAAGCATTGCATGTCCTCGCCCTCCCACTCATTCAACACACCTCCTGGAGCCAAGGCTACACTACTCAAGAGTCTCCAATGCAACCAGCTTTAAGATATGCTCCTTGGGGCTGAAGAGAGCACAGAGGTTAGCAACATTCACGGCTTCTCCAGCAGACCTGGATTTGGTTCTCAGTATCCACATCAGGTGGCCCACAACTACCTGTAATTCTAATTCCAGGCAATTGGATGCATTCTACCCTCCTCAGGCACCCATATGAATGTGGTGCACATAAACTCATGCAGATACACACACATACAAATAGATCTTATGAGACATGCAGTTCTCAACACATTGCACCAGTATTAACTTTTGACTGTCCTTCTCCCAGATCTCTGCTTTTCTTTTGCTTGTGTGTTACAGAGCATCCCTGGGTTTTCATGTAGGTGTGTGTGTAGAAGCCAGACATCAGCATCAATAATCTTTAACTGCTCTCTACCTCATGTTTTGAGACAATCTTTCCCAGACCCCAGTGCTCACTGATTCAGCTGCCCTAGTGCCCAGTGAGCCTGGGAACTTCCTGTCTCCACCTCCCCAGCACCAGAGTTACAGGTGTGTGCCACTATGTCTGGCCTTTCATGTGGGTTCTGAGGGTCCAAAGTCAGGTCTTTATGTTTGCCACGTGAGCATTTTACCAGCCAAGTTCATCTTCTAGTTTTGACTTTTAAGAAAAAGTCATTTTGGTGGTTATAAACCTTTCTTAGCTTCAGACTTTTTTTTTTTTTTTGGTTTTTCAAGACAGGGTTTCTCTGTGTAGCCCTGGCTGTCCTGGAACTCACTCTGTAGACCAGGCTGGCCTCTAACTCTGCCTCCCGAGTGCTGGGATTAAAGGTGTGCTCTACCACTGCCCAGCCTATTTTTGTTTGTTTATTTCCTGATAAAGGTGGTTTTAAGTATTCTGTCCTAAACTTACTTATGTCCTAAATTCGAAGAGCTTAATTTACTCAATTTATGTCTTCTACATAATTACAAACCACGACAACAAAAGCAACAACAGAGACAGACAGACATGTAGTAACAAGATGGCATAAGACTGGAAGCCATGGAACCATGAGGCCGAGTTCATCAATAAGAAGCTTCCAGTCACCACCAGAGCCTCATTTATGGTACTCTAATGGATCTGATGGTAAAGCTATGCCAAAGGGGCAAGTACATGAAAAGGTGCCCACAGATCGGGGCAGAGTGGCAGAAACAATAGAAACCACAGCCCAGAGAAGACCTCAGTAACACACTAGATTAAATTTATGTCTCATGTGAGAAGCCTCTGTAAAATCAGTACTATTTTCTACAGAGTGGCCTATGTAAGCTTCATCAATCGATTTAAGAAATCCTAACAGGGCTGGAGAGATGGCTTAGGGGTTTAGAGCACTGACTGCCCTTTCCAGAGTCCTGAGTTCAATTCCCAGCAACCACATGGTGAGTCACAACCATCTGTAATGGGATCCAATGCCCTCTTCTGGTGTGTCTGAAGACAGCAACAGTGTACTCACATATATAAAATAAATCTTTGAAGAAAAAAAAAAAAGGATAAAGAAATACTAACAGGGCGGGCGATGGTATGGTAGCACACACTTTTAATCTCAACACCAGGGATCAAGAGGCAGATGGATCTCTTGTGACTTCAAGGGCAGCCTGCTCTACAGATTGAGTTCCAAGACAGCCAGAGAAACTCTGTCTTGAAAAACCAAAACAGAAACCTTAACAAAGGGCAGTAAGCATGTGCTGTGTTTCTAGTAAGATCAGTAAAATTAAGTGCCCTTGTACACAGAGGGCAATTTACTTCACAATCACTTCTAAGCTTTCTTACCTTTGGGGCTAGTTTCTAGCATCTTATTCCTGTTAATGTAGATGGATCCCTTAGGGTATCTTCTTTCTGGCAGACGTTCCCTCTCATGCTCAGCTACTCCAGCTGATATAATATAAGGACAATTTTCTTTTTGTAAACTATCAACATCTAAATCAAGTCTTCGCTTAACTTTTTCAAAACTGTTATCTACAGACTGTTCATTTCCACAGGGCACTGGGGGTGTGTCCATCTGCTGTCTGCAATTCTGGGTTTGCATAAGTAAGGGAGATGGGTGTTTCACATCGTAAGATTTATTCAGTTCCATTTGTAAATCACAGGAGTTTTTTGCTAACATACTGGCTGACTTGAGTCCACACACATCTTCCAAGTTTTGACTTGACACACACTGACTGGTGGGTTGCACTTCATGCAACTTGGGCACAGCCATACAAGTGTCCACTTTCTGGACTCCCCTGTCATCAGGTATGAAGGGACCTCCCATAGCAAACTGCTCAACAGTGCCATTATTGCCTAGTTGATTTGCTAAAGCCTGATGCACCTGACTTGGCTTACCCACAGCCATCTCTCTGGTGGTGTCAGACATGATTTTGGTAGCAGAAGCCTTGCTTGAACAAACTCCTGTCAAATCCGTTGGTGACTTTGGCACAATTTCAGATTCATTTGTTGTTTCAGCAGCAGCTGGAGCGATTCTATCTACTGCCTTTTCTTTTCCCTTTGGGCTTAGCTCACAGGCATTGACTGGGTTGTTTATAAGGATCTGACATGCTGATGATGACCGGGAATGCCTTCGATGCAGTTTAGGACTCATACTTGGCTCTGGACTAGGTAATTTGGCAAATGGACCTATAAGACTTTTAACTTTATTTTCAGTAACAAAGGTAGGACTAACTTTAAAATCTGATTCGGCATCTGGAAGAGTGGGAGGAGCAGTTCCTACAGGCAGGTCTATTTTAGAAAAGCTAGCTAAAACTGATGTGCCCATGCTGCTTGCTTGAGAGGCACCTTGGAGGAGAACATTTGACTTATTAAGGCTTGGTTTGTCAGGGATGGCAGAGCCACAGTGCCTGCCTATGGGCATGGGTGGGGCCTTCTCCTTTACACAGCCACTGGTCTTAGCAGCGTCATTTTCTTTGTCTGAATGCGTTTCATTAACACTTCTCCTGAAACTGCTTCTCAGACTCCGGCTAGACTGTTCTCTTTCCACATATTCCTTTGACCTCTTCATTAGATTCTGAAGGCTCATTATGTAGGGATCTGGAGTGACTTCAGCCCAACACGATGAGTCCTGTTCTTCCTTTACTAAGAGGGGACCATCAGAAATGACAGTCTTCTGCAAGCTTGCTGAAGAAAGCTTTAGAGTAGCTCCATTTTCTGCCTGCCTGCTTTCTGGACTCTCACACTGCTTCAGAGAACCAGACACCTCTGAGTCTCTAGGCAGCCCCATCCTCTTAGGGTTTTGTTGGTCCTCATTATTCAGAGGCAGAAGTCCAGTTATCTGCTCAAGCTTTACTGAAGTACAGTGTTCAGTGGGGCTCGGCAAGCTGTTTGGAACTTCAACAGGAACATTCAAGTCTGTGACTTCTGGATTAGAGTAAATGGTTTCTGTCGCCCACTCATCAAAATCACTGGCATTTGGTGCTTTTCTAACCTGAAAAGGGACATTTAAAAATTAGTATTTCTTCATTATCAAAAAACAAACAAACAAAGCCTTTGGGGTTTTGTTGTTGTAGTTGTTTGCTTTGTTTTTAAGACATGCTCTCTAAGAAAACCAGATTAGCCTTGAACTCAGAGATCTTCCTGCCTCTGGCTCCCAAGCACTGAGATTAAAAGTGTACCCCATCTCAAAAAAGCCTTTGATTTCACTATTTTCTAAAATAAAGTAGAAAGGAAAGATTTAGAGTTCTGACATTTGAAAGCACAAAGGATCTTTCATGCCTGTCACCTGAGCCCTCAGCAGACTCGAACAGGATTGCTTTAAGTTCAAGACCAGCCTGGACTACAGAATGAAACTACGTCTTAAAAAGACAAAAGACAAATAAAATACACTCAAAGATCAATTTCAATATCCTTAACTGCATGGAGATCAAACCACCACAGAAGAAATGTATGGGTTATCCTAGCCTGTTTACTCAAAGGGAAAAGAAAACAATCTATTCTGAGATAAATATGAATGCACACACACATACACAATTTATCCACGTTCAGTTTAGTCCTGGGATAAAAGCAGTGTCTTTAACTTCCTTCTGGTTATTTGCTCTTCATTCCAGCAACTATTCCTAAGACATGTCATCACCCAACAATAATGACGTGTGCAATAAATGCCAAGTAAGTAGATGTTTTACACAGTTACTTAGAAAACAAAGACGACCTGTTTAAGACATCAGTAAGACTTTTGCCTCCCATATGCTTCTTCAAGAATCCTGAAAACTCCCTATGAGGGGCTGGCGAGGTGGCTCATCAGTTAAGACACTTGCTGCTCCTGCAGGGGCACCAAGTTGTATTCTCCCAACACACACAATGCAGCTCACGATTCATAACTTCACCTCTAGGAGACATAATGCTCTCTAATGGCCTGCACAGGCACCAGACACACACATGATACACAGACATACATACAAGCGAAATATAAAAATAAGACTTTTTTAAAGTTTTAGTTTGGTGTAGTAGACACACCTTTAATTCCAGAATTCATGAGGCAGAGGCAGCAAGCAGAATTCTATAAATTCAAGGGCAGCTGAGGCTACCTAGTAAGACCTTAACTCAAAAACAAAACAAAAAATCTTTGAGGAGCTTTGGCTGAGATGACCACCCTGCCTCTACTTTGCAGAAGAACTTTCTCTCTGTGACCCTCTATGTATACCAGTTGGGGGAAAAAAAAAAAGTGTTGACTCAAAAACAACCCTCAGCCAGGCAGTGGTGGTGCATGCCTTTAATCCCAGCATTTGGGAGGCAGAGGCAGGCGGATTTGTGAGCTCGAGGCCAGCCTGGTCTACAGAGTGAGTTCCAGGACAGCCAGGGCTACACAGAGAAACCCTTTCTCGAAAAAAAAAAAAAAAACAAAAACAAAAACAAAAAACCAACTCTCCCCATAAGATGGGGCATTTCCGGAGTAAACAATAGCTCATCCATGTAGTTTATGTTACTAAAAATTAGAAATTTTCAATTAGAACTCAGCTTACAAAGCCAACTTTAATCGGATCAGTGACAGTCAGTGAAGACAGCAAGCTGTATGTTTTCACACAAGTAGGTCAGCAGCTGACACAGTAGGATGAGAATAACTGTGTACCTCAGAGACCAAGCAGGAAAAGTGAGAGCTCATTACATCCTGAACACTAAAAATCTGGAGGGGTTGTTTTTATAGGCTTTTGTTTTGTTTTGTTTTGTTTTGTTTTGTTTTGTTTTGTTTTGTTTTGCTAGACTATATGGCACTTGAGTTTCACCTTGTAAGTCCCAAGACACATAATAGTCTCCAGGTACTATGCAATAAACAATACAAGTGTACTTGGTGACAACCTCGGGATGAAAATAAACCAAAATGAGTGCATATTCCTGGGGTCCATGGACATGCTCCCAGGCTTAAGCGACATACATTATTCTGCTATAGAATCTTGCATAGTTCACATCTTTAATACTCAACAGCTGTTTTTAGTATAGCAGTAAAATGTGCCTTAGGTTAGACAAACTGAACTTAAAAATTTAAATCTAAGCCGGGCAGTGGTGGCGCACGCCTTTAATTCCAGCACTTGGGAGGCAGAGGCAGGCGGATTTCTGAGTTCGAGGCCAGCCTGGTCTACAGAGTGAGTTCCAGGACAGCCAGAGCTACACAGAGAAACCCTGTCTCGGGAAAAAAAAAAAAAAAAAAAAAAAATTTAAATCTATAACTGAATCATAGGTTTCATAGAGGAAAAAGGCTTTCCAAATATCTGTAGTCCATGAAATCCCTGTCTATATAAGGAATTCCTTATAGCTGACATTATGTATGCTTTTCTAAACACAAAGTTCTGGGACTCAAGAGTAATTTCATTAGTAGGCTGCTAATAGCAATTTGATCCTCTCTGTGGACTAGATCCAGAACACTGCCATTTTTGTTGTAGTAACCAGTGAGTCAATAAACTACAGAACATTAGCCAATATAGACAGTAGGTTAAAATCTGCAAATTATAACCTACTACCCACACTACATTAGATCCTACAGGTAAACGAAGGCAGCAATTAGTACAAATACCCTAAGTAAGGCTCACTACCATGGCCATCCAGCAGGAAACACAGAAGCAAATTACAGTCCCCAAAATTACAAAAAACAAAAGTGTTATGTATGGCAGAAATTACTTTTTCGACTTAAATCATTGGTGTTTCTTTTTCGTATGAAATGACCCAAACCATAAATCAACTGTTAATTTATAAATCTGAATTAATTTAAATAAAAAATTACAAAAGGTATAGATATTGTTGTTTAAATGATTTCAGTTTCAATCTAGAGATATATGTAGGCTAGCCTATTTGTTTAATCTAGATGACATTTTTCCATACCTAAAAACAAAATTTTCATATATGTACACACATGCATGCACACACGTACACACATACACACATATACACACAGGTGAAGGCAGTTATTTACTTTAGCAGAGAATAAGAAGAAGGTAACACAGTGAGCACCCATACCCCGCCATTCAGTTCACTCTAAAGTGACATCTTTGGACACATCCTAAAGGACATAGAGAAGTGACGGGCAGTGACAAGGATAGAAGCTGAAGACTCCAGGTGAGACTCATGTCAGCAACAGAGTCTGATTAGTTCAGGGGTTAACTACAATGGACAATTCTATCATCTTTGACACTGAGAGTTCAGTTGTAGTCACAAGACAGACAATAAGCAATTATACCCAGTGTATAGTGTTACTGTCTAAGGACTCTCTCGGATTCAAGTACTGGGCAGTACTAACAAACAAATGGATTCTCTCCAACAAATTACACTCAAACACAGCATAACAATAAGGCATACTTAGTGAGCTTTTCTGCAAAGCTGCTATCAGTGTTTACTTCTGATCTCTTCATTTCAATCTACAAGAGTTTAGTTTGATGACACACCTGAACATTTTCAAGAATCTCCTGGACACGAGTCAGTAAGGCTTTCTTCCTATTGGCCTGCTTTCTTGTTTGCACATCAAGTGCTTTCTGCTTTTCCTGTTGAATTTTCTTTCTCTTCTCAATGGTAAGCTGCAAGACATCATAAACACACAATTCAATGGTAAAAGAATCAAATTGGCAAGATCTGAATCAGAACAACCAAAACCCTGTTTGAAGCATCTGAGCAGTGTCTGGGGTTTGAGAACTTCATGTGAGTGTCACGCAGAAGGAACTATATATTAAGACTCCAGGAGCTCTGTCACACATGACCTCTGCATGTCACTGAATGTAGCTTACTGCCAGCTGAATCAAGCACAAAGGAAAAGTACCTTGCTCACTTCTCAAATACTAAATGGCAGACAAAGTGACCCTGGGAGCTGCTGCTGAAGCTTTTACCTGACAGCTCCTGATGGGAGTCTCACCTCGAGTCTTCAGCTTCTACCCTTGTCACTACCCGTCACTTCTCTATGTCCTTTAGGATGTGTCCAAAGCTGTCGCCTTAGAGTGAACTGAGTGGTGGCGTATGGGTGCTCACTGTTACCTCCGACTACCGTGCTACAACATTCATTACAGCGTGCTGGCAGAAAACGTGGGTCTTTTAATGCTTATACAACAAAAATAAATTTAAGAGTTCTTTAACTTTCTGATTTAAAACATGGTCACACTTAAAAATAACATCAAATTGACTATGATGATAAATATATCTTCTCTACTATCCTCTATTCTCTTACCCCTTGCCAGAGAAAGAACATATCATTCTTTTTAAAAACTGCAAATGGTTAACATTTGCGTATACTGAGTGCCACCTATGACACAGGGACGAGCCTAAGCATTTCACATGTATCCATTCAATTCCAACAAAGCAGTACGAGCGCTATCACACTCACTGTATTCCCATTTTAACAGTTAATGAAAGGCCGGCAGTGGTGGCGCACGCCTTTAATCCCAGCACTTGGGAGGCAGAGGCAGGCGGATTTCTGAGTTCGAGGCCAGCCTGCTCTACAGAGTGAGTTCCAGGACAGCCAGGGCTACACAGAGAAACCCTGTCTCAAAAAAAAAAAGAAACAGTTAATGAATCAGACCACAAGTTCTGCCCAGCAGGAAAATGGCAAACTCATTTAAACCCAGGCCAAGGTTCTGCTATCCCAGCTGCCTCTGAAAGCTCACTGTGTGAGGCAGTGCGGGACAGCCTTCCATGTTTGTACTTGTAGATCTACCTTATTCACTTTAATAGGTGTATGAAATTTATACAATGAACATGGTTAAAGTCCATTATTAATGGACATTTGGGGTGGTAATTAATCTTTTTGCTATTTTATTTTCTTTTTTGTTTGACTGCCCTGGAACTCACTTTGTAAAACAAACTGGCCTCAAACTCACAGAGATCTGCCTCCCAAGTGATGGAATTAAAGGGATGTGCCACCACACCCAGCAATCTTTTGCTATATTCAATGACATTGTCATAACTTATACATACTTATTTGAACACATCTGTAAGATATTCTTCCTGAATAGGACTGCTGAGTCAAGAGTTACAAACACTTAAATTTTGATGAACACTACCAAACTGCTTGCCAAAAAATAAACCGGCCTTCTTGATAAGAGTGCATTAAACATTCATTTCCCCATATCATGAATACACGAAGTCCTATAAGATCATTGCAAATCTTGTAGGCAAAAATATGCTGATTTCTATTGTATTTCTGTGATTATGAAAAACAGGCATCTCCTCAGCTGTTTAGAAATCTTCCATTTGATTTTCAGTGAGCTGTATTAGTTGTTCACTAGATTTTAAAAGTTATTTTAAAACAAATAAGGGAGCTGGAGAGATGATTCTGGTCCGGAGGACCAAAGCGTAATTCAAAGCTCCCTGTGGTCTGTCACTCCAGTTCCAGGGGGTCTGAAGCTCCTTTGGCCTCTCTCTGCACCTACACTCATGTGTACACATGCTTAAGAATGGAAGAAATATTTCATAAATAATTACTAAGTTTACCAGTGGAGAAAGTACCGCCATGCCATGGAACCGGATGAGGGAGACACTTGGTGCCTGAGAGGGCAGGAAGCTCTCTGTGGACAGTGACGCTTCCTGAGCTCGGGCGAGCGCTTTCCCATAGAACTCCTCATATTCCTCCATCTTCCCACTGCACACTAGGAGAAAGAAAACTGCTCTTAGTAGTGTGCTGACAAAACATGATTTATTACCCAAGAGTACTGGAATATTTAAACGTTTCCTGGAATTTTCTGTCTGTGCACCTTATGGCTTCATTTTGATGCCATGGACGACACCAACTGACTTTGGCAGAAGTAAAAAAAAAAATCTCTGGCTCTGGAGATTTTATTAATTAACTTTACTTTATAGTTGAAAGCCTGAGAAGTCACTAGCAACTTCAAACAATCAACCCAGCAATTTCACAATTTCTAGAAAACTTTGGGGTTATGAAAATCCCAGGTAACCTGAAGGATTAGCCAGCCTTCGCCTTTTTTTAGCATGTGCTAAGTATTTACTGAATGCCTGTTTTATATATCATTGTGCAACCCTGGCCTCTGTAAGGCAAGGGAAAATAACAAAAGGAACATTATCATAATTATAACAAGCTAGGGACCCAGTAAACTGTGGGAAGAGAGTGCCCAGTACAGCAACACCCCTTCAATGGTCATGTTTAAGGCAAGTAACAGTTAACACAGACTGAACAGGAAATTTTAGCCCATGATGTGGGCCATGCAGACATGAAATAACAAGGAACATGGTGGCCTGCTGGTCCTCTGAAGTTATACATCATACACATTCAAATTAAAAGAGTCAAGGAAAAAACAGAGTACAGATAGGCATGAAGAAAAAGCACTGAGTTCTGAGCACAGAACTTCTCTCTGTTTTGTGGCTCATATTTGTTCCATTTATGCACAGTAAGATTAACTCCAAAAAAACAACTGGTCCTCCAGAGAGCTGAGATCATTTTGCAGCTTACATTCACTTTTAAACACAAGACATAACACTTTCTGGCACAACTGTAACAACTCACATCACAGTATCCTAACCAAAATTTCCAGTAGATGAGAAATAAGAAAAGTGCCAATAAGTCCATTCTGCTAAATTACTTTTTAAAACTACATACATTCTTTGTATTTACGATTAAAGAGAGTATACGTGCTGTTATATAATTTCTGTGCTTGTGCACAGAAAGGAAGACACTCAAAAGTCTGGGACAGTGAAGGACATAAACTGCCTTTGTCAGCTCTACTTTCCGTCCAACAGCATCATAAAGAGAGAGATGGCTCATTGTTGCAGAGAGTTACCCACTTCCCTTGAGTGGTCCACACAGACCTGCACACTGCAAAGGTACAGTAATAGAGTAATGTACAGTATGACAATGAAGTGGACATCCAAGCTCCGGTGCTCATGTGAGATTGGAGAAAGCTCCAGATGGTCTAGAGCATGACTAACCTTCAGTCTCAGCTTACATTCCTGTCCTCAACGAGGCCTTCTCTAATCAGCCCACCCTAATTCCCCGGCCTTAATCACCATCACATTACCCTGGTGTTTCCCACTTTCCAGAGTACTTACCACTAGCTGAAATGATCTCGTTTATTTCCTTGAGTTTTGTGTATCTTCTTCCACCAAAATGTAAGCTCCATAAGAACAGGTACCTTCTCAGTCTTGCTCACTGAATCGCCATGACACAGAATGGTGTCAGCACACAGTAGGCACTTAATACAATTATTGAATAAATTAATTAGGGCAAACAGATCAAGCAATGTAAAGCAAGACTAGCAGAATGATGAGAATTCTGAGATTGGCAACTTGGAGAGCCACTCTATTCCCAGAAAACTAGGTACCTCTCAATTGCAAAAGTAATCATTAAAAAGAGAGTCCAGATTCTATGACTGTGCAAGAGGCCACTACATTTCTCACACCAGTTGCCACTTGCAGGCAAGGTTTATTTTAAGGGAGTCCTGATGACAAGGTGATCCCAGCTACAAACCTTCCACCCCATACTTTAGCATCAGGCATTACTGGTCCATGGTCCACTTACATTCACACTAGACTCAGCAGGTCCAGGCATGCTTTTTCTACTCCATTTATAGCTAATTATGAGTGCCCTTTGTCCAGTGAGCCCCTTGGCAACCCTATAGCCTCATGGCTCCTACCTGCTCATTCATAACCAGTACTCAGAAATGTCACTGAAAGGAAACACAAAGGTAACACAGCTTCCACTGCTGGCTGCTTACCACTAAGTTTCCACAAATACATAAACTTCCTATAGAGTCTGTAAAGAGGAAAAGATATGCTATTTAGGAACATACTAGCTGTACATTCAAGGTAGGCTGCTATTATCCCTGTGCCCCACCATCTATAAAGTGAGGCTCTGTCTCAAAGTGATTTATGAGAAAACAACTAGCTAAATCACAGACAGCAGTACTCTATGTAGGACACGTAGAAAGCATCAATAAGTGGGGACCGCTTTCCAAATGGAGGCTAAAATGGTGTTTTTATCACCTGCGTGTAAACTCTTGGAGAAAAGAGACAATGTTTGGTTCTTCCTGAGACTCAAATGTGACTTGAAAACATGAGAAAGGGGACAAGGCTTTCTCATACAAATCCATCTATTAAGGTAGGAAGTAGCAAAGCGTGGAAACCACCTAACAGCATCAAGGGTACCTGAGAGAACTAGCTTCATTATCCTCCTACCGATGCCCCAGAGTGGCAAAGGTGGAGTAAACAGCACTCCTAGGGCCTTTGGTTGTAGTAACCAGTATTTAGAAATGGCCAGTGCACACCCTGGGGGACGCCTCCATCTCCTGCACCAAGGAAGAAGCCCAAGCTTCTCTGGCACCAAGCTGAAGCCCCATGCCCTGTGCCTACTCTTCAGCGCGGAATGCTTCACTGGGCGGAGCCAGCATCCAAGCATCCCCTCGAACTCCCCCCTCCCCTCCGCTGGCCCTCCTCCTACCTCCTACCCCCCGACCCCGGTCCTCAACTCCCACCTTCCCATTCCCGGTGCCTGCAAGGGCTCGTGACCAAGGAAAGCCAAGCCCGGCCCGGAACACCGACCTTCCGTCCCGCGGGACACCACTGCCGCCTCCCCGGGTCTCAGCCCAGGCTGGACCCGTAGAAAGACGAACCCAGTCCTCTAGCACACACCTGACACCCCCTGCCCGCTCAGCTTCTCTGCCCGTGGACCAGCCTCCTCAATAAGCAAAGGCCTCAGTCGATTCAGACAGAGCGCATCTGGGTCCGCCGCCTTCTCCTCCTCCTCCTCCCCGCCATATTACGGGTCCCTCAGGCGGCAACACGGGATCCTGGCAACCGCTGTCGCCGCCACAACTCAACTCCACCCATCAGGGCCGGTACTTCCGGTGGCTGTTTGGCGGGCAGTTGAAGCGGTTGGGCCTCCATAGACTACAATCCCCAAAGTGCATTGCGGCGCATCAGCAATTGCTTGCATGGTCTTTACGCAACCGAGATGCACGCTGGGAAGAGTAGTCTTCACTGAAAACTAAGGGCTTTGGCTATAAATTACAATAGAAATTCTCCTCAGGGTTTAAAGCCCCAAAAGTGTTCCTTGAAGTTGTCGGGTATTTTTGTTTATTTGTTTTGTTTGTTTGTCTGTATAGAGATAGCCTCTTCCTGTTTGGCCGGTGGAAAATGTACAACATTCACCAATGCTTTCTCTATAAATGAAAAATGTTGCTAAATCGCAGACGCCAACTCAAAGCCTAAATATATTTGCACTCATTTGCAGATTAGTTGCGGGGAATGTCCAGAGGAAAAGGTAGCAGGTTCAAGTTGGCAGAAAAAGAAATTCCACAAATATTTTTGTTAGTTCTTATCTAAATTACTTACTGCCAGCTTTTTTGCTTTAATGACACCATTTCCATTCTGTAACTGAGCTCTTTACCTTCCTCCCAGTGCTTATTTTTGTATATGTATAGTGGGAGCTTTAAAGAGCCTACCTACCAAGAGTGGTTGTGAGGTGTAACTGAGAAAACTCTTACATGGCACCTGGTATGAAAATCCAACGGAGGAAAGGATGATCTGGGGAGATGCTCAGTCACTAAAGTGTTCACCACACAAGCATGAGGACCTGAGTTCAGAGCCTGAACACTCCCCTAAAAAGCCGATGGGTCCTGGCTAGAAATTGTAATTGTCAATCCTGGGGATGTAGAAACAGGAACTCAACTGGAGATGGCGGGCCAGTCATTCTATCCAATCAGTGAGCTCCAGTCTCAATGAGACCCTGACTCAAAAACTAGGGTGGAAATTGACTGAGAAAGATACCAAACATCCATCTCTGGCTTCCCTATACATATGTACATTTATACGTATGTATCTCTATACAAATCTACACTCATGCCAAAAAAAGGGGGGGGGAGGCATAAGAACTGGAGGCAGAGGAACCGTGGAATGATAGAGATCTGACGCATTAACTGTCCCACTGAGGTGCAGAGCTCTCAGGCAAAGGTTTTAACAGAGACAATTCTTCAAGAAGGGGTGGCATGAGGGAGCAATGGTGTGAGGGACAATGTGGACAGAGACAAGAGAGTCCCATAGCAGTGAATGAGCCCTGAAATGGTGTCCAAGGTCCAGAAATGTTCTGTTAATCTTGAGGACAGTGCATTGCAGGGCTTTTGGGAGTCCCGCTTGTAGTTTAATAATAAAGACTTGGAGACGTGTGTATAGTAGAAGGAGGTTGGCTTGTTTGCTGGGGCTAGCCCATGTAACTTAAGCCAACTTCTCTGCCTTTATATCTCTTCACAAGGCTGCCTCTCTTCTCTATCTCCCTGCTCAGTCCTGTCCATTGCCTCTGTCAGTCCGTCCAACCCCACTCCAGGCGCCAGCTCTTTATTATGCAAAAAGCCACACGCCTTACTCAACTTGTTGGCTTAGAGAAGATCTTGGTTACAGGACCTTCACCAAGGCAGCGTGCCTTTTCTTTCTGGGCTTCTGAGGAAGGGACAAACATTTACTTAACCTGCTAGCTTCAGGCACAGCGATTAAAAATTGAGATTACAGGGAGACATTTTCATAGCTGTTGTGTGAGTTATCCCAACAACAATGAGTTCTTTAGAATAGACCTGGAACTCCAGAGATCCTTGGGTCACTGCCTCCCACGTGTGGGCTACCATTCCACGCTGAGAATGAAATTTCTTTTTAAAGAAATCTCTTCCTTCTGTTTTTATTTGTTTGGGGATTTTGTTTTGTTAGTTTTAGGGGAGTTGGTTTTGTTATTGTTCTGTTGGTTTGGTTTTTGTTTTTCAAAACAGGGTTTCTCTGTGTAGTCCTGGCTGTTCCTGAACTTGCTCTGTTGACCAAACTAGCCTTAAACTCAGAGATCCACTTACCTCTGCCTCCCAAGTGCTGGGATTAAAGGCACGTGCCACCATGTCCAGCTGTCTTCTGAAGAAATTTTTTCTTATATAAAATAAACATCAAGTCTGGGACATGGTACAGTCAAGTGCCTCCCCAACAACATGAGGATGGGTTTGATTGCCAGAATCCACTTTAAAAAGCTGGGTTTTGGTGACACACACTTGTAATCTCAGTGCTTGAGTGGGTGGAGACAGGTAGATCTCTGGGATTTACTGGCCAGCCAGTCTAGCCTACTTGGAGAAGCTCCAGTCTGGTGAGAGAATCTCTTGCCAACAAAAGGTGGATGGTGCCCGAGGAGCAGCTCCCAGTGATGTGCTGTGACCTCCACATGCGGGTGCAAACATCTGCATGACGGTACATGTACACACATACATGCATACGCACGCATACCCATAAGCACAGAGAGAGACAAACAGACAGGCAGACAGACAAGCAGAGAGAGACAGATAGAAAGAATATGAATGAGTCATCTTTGGAGATTTCATGTTTATCCTGAATTCAATGGGTTTTGTCCCTGAAATAAGAAAAGAGGACAATTGACAAAAGACGCGTATTTCTACTCATAGTCAATAAGGAAGGGGAAAGATACATTTTCACTTTTACAGAATATGAATTAAGGGCTTGAGAATCCATCCATCTCTGGTCCACTCTTTTACTTCAGAAAGGTCATAGAAAGGTGAATTCCTAGAAAGAAACTGTATGCTAAAGCTGATTGACTAATAATGACAATTTCTTTTCTTTCTTTTTTTATTTGTTTGTTTGCTTGGTTGGGTTTTGTTTTTTCAAGACAGGGTTTCTCTGTAAACAGCCTTGGCTGTCCTGGAACTCATACTCACAGAGATCTACCTGCCTCTGCCTCAAGTGCTGGGATTAAAAGTGTGTGCCACTATGCCCTGGGACAGTTTCTCACTTACAGTTTCTCTTGGGCTATTTTGAGCTCCCTAAAGAACCATTTCTTGCCCAGTTCTAAGTCAGGCCTAACACCCTGACAAACATTAAAGAAACAAATAAACAAACAAAAGACCTTTAGAATGTATTAACTTGGAGCTGGAGAGATGGTCGGTGGATAAGACTGCTCTTCCAGAGGTCCTGAGTTCAATTCCCAGCAACTACATAGTGACTTACAACCATCTGTTGTAGAAGATCTGATGTCTTCCTCTGGTGTGTCTGAAGACAGCTACAGTATACTCATATACATTTAATAAATAAATCTTTAAAAAAGAGAATGTATTAACTTAACAAAAAACTATCTAAGGAAGCTAACTGATAACACCTGAGACCTACAGATAAGATTCTTCCGCCAGCCAGGCAATGATGGCACACGCCTTTAATCCCAGCACTCGGGAGGCAGAGGCAGGCGGATTTCTGAGTTCGAGCCAGCCTGGTCTACAGAGTGAGTTCCAGGACAGCCAGGGCTACACAGAGAAACCCTCAAAAAAACCAAAAAAAAAAAAAAAAAGCAGATTCTTCGGTCAGCTGAAACTGACCACTTAATGTTTCTAGTAAGGTATTTTTTAAATGCCTTTGTTGTTGTTTGTCTGTTTTGAAAAGGATCTCACTGTGTAGCCTTGACTGGCCATGAACAAGAGATAAGTTTGTTTCTGCTAGGATTTAAGGTATGTGCTTCCATGCTCAAAACAAAAATACCTGGATTTCTTTGCAAGGCTTAGTGGCATATACCTTCTATCCCAGCGCTCTGTAGGCAGAGAGGCAGGCAGATCTCTGTAAGTTTGATACCAGCCTGGTCTACATAAAAAGTTACAGGGTAGCCAAGGCTCATAGTGAGATCCTGTCTCAAAAACAAAAGGCATGAAACCGCTTCCACTTTGGAACACTGCTTCCACATCAGAACACTGTATTTGGAGAGACCTAAATATACATTCCTGGGCTACAGTCACTCAGGTCTGGCTCCAGAAAGAGGTCAGAGCTGTGGTTCTTTGTTTTGGTTTGGTTTGGTTTTCACCACAGTTGCAAATGACTGAAGAGGCTGTGCATCCCAATTGCTCCTTCCTTCCAGGTTTACAGTCTGATTGTGCCTGGAGAAGCCGTCTAAAGTCAATAGAAACCAGTCTCCTGATAGAATGCCTATCTCAAGTAAGGCCACTGTAAAACAAGGTGTGGATGTGGAACTTGCCAGCACAAGCCTTGCCTGGCACATAGCCAAGTGTTAAGGTTTAGCAGAATTGCCACCACTGGAAGTGGCAGTAGAGTGTGGGCCGAGACACTGTGCACTGGGGCTGCCACTTGATTCTTTTCCGACACCTCTACTCAGGTGAAAACAGGATTGTTGACTTCACCACAGGGAAGATTTTTAGGACAAGCCAATATGAAACAGAGTTGGAGTTTATTAGGGGGAGTTTACTGTCTCTTAGCTGTAGCTATATATGTGTCTTAGTGGATCTCCTTACATTTTAGGTAGTTCTAAGACATTTTTTCCTACCTTTTTTTTTTTTTTTTTAAATAAATGAGGCTTTTTTTAAAAAAAAAGATATATTTATTTTATATATGTGAATACACTGTTGCTGTCTTCAGACACACCAGAAGGCGGCAATGGATCCCATTACAGATGGTTGTGAGCCACCATGTGGTTGCTGGGAATTGAAATCAGGACCTCTGGAAGAGCAGTCAAGTGCTTTTAACCGCTGAGCCATCTCTCCAGCCCTGAGGTATTTTCTTTTACATTTTTATTTTGTGTGTGTGTGTTTGTATGCATGTGTGTTTATGCACCACATATGTACAGTGTTTGCATTCTTTCTAGGCTCCGCCCCACCCCACAGTTACCTGACAACAGCCAGGTATGCCTGACTCACTATAAAAGGGGCTGCTTGCCCCTCCTTACTCTCTTATCCTCTCTCTTACTCCCTGCCCCTTCTCTCTTTCTCTCCAGGCATTCCTGGCGGGCCTCGCCTCTCTCTCTCTCCCTCCCTCCCCCCTCTATCTCTCTCTCTCTCTCTCCCTCCCTTTCTTTGTCTCTGCCTTTCTCTCCCTCTACTCCCTACTCCCTCAATTTCCCTTCTCATGCCCTAAATAAACTCTACTCCATACTGTATCCGTCATATGGCTGGTACCTCAGGTGGAAGGGCTGCCTCAGCATGGGCCCGCAGAGGCTCCCCTTCCACCTCACCATGCCATACTGCGCCTCTACTAAAACACGTCCTGCCTGTCTTCTCTTCTAAATAAAAAACAACATACAGTGCCCACAGTGGCCAGAAGAGGGTGTCTGAGCCTCTGGAGTTAAAGGAGTTACCATGTGGATGCTGGGGATTGAGCTAGGTTCCTCTGGAAGAGCAGCCAGTACTCCTAATCAATGAGCCCGCTCTCCAGGACCATCAATGAGATTTAAGGTGACTCTCCAGGCACGCTGGGAAGAACCACAATCCTTAAGATAAAACCATGAGTCACAAAGGTCACACAAGGAGGTTAATGCGTTTTTACTGTCATTGAGATTTCTAGCAAATTGCAGGTTTGCAGGTAGAAAAGGAGAAAAGCCATATATTATCAGAACTTTAGCTAGATTTGTTGCTATTTGAACATTCTAACTTGAAGCATCTCTATATAAAAGGAATGTGGGCTATAGATGCAGGAATTCTTGATTCTTAAAGTCAAGAGACTTTAACCACACTTCTGGTAAGAGCTCTTTTTCCTTCCCACGTCCCCGTTAATTTTCCTTGTCTTGTTATCGTGCTCACTAATGCTTCCCCAAGGGGAAGGTACTTTCACTAAATGCAGACATGTGTCTTAGTGGAACAGCCCTGGCAGGAATGAAGATATTCTAAAGAGACACTTGTCTTTCTTCTTCTTCTTCTTCTTCTTCTTCTTCTTCTTCTTCTTCTTCTTCTTCTTCTTTTTTTTTTTTTTTTTTTGAGACAGAGTTTCTCTGTGTAGTCCTGCCTGTCCTGGAATTCACTCTGTAGACCAGACTGGCCTCGAACTCAGAAATCCGCCTGCCTCTGCCTCCCAAGTGCTGGGATTAAAGGCGTGCGCCACCACTGCCCGGTTGTCTTTCTTCTTGATATCATTTTGAGGCATGGACCCTAAGAAATTGGAATTTCCTTAGGAGTGTGATTTTGAGGGAAGGAGAAGGCTTAGAGCCTGTGTCCAGTCTGGAAAGGAATTTATCTTTTCTGTAAGTTCAAATGGGTCTGAAGATCCAGGACCTTTCAGAACAGACTGGAACTAAGTAGTAAATGATGGGCGGGGCTTCTTAGATAAGCAAGCCTCTTGCCCTCTATTTAAACCTCAACCTGTCAGAACCCTGAAAACGGACTTGTGGGTGTGTTTCACTAGACTTCTTCCCGCCGTGTCCATTTCTTTGCTTTTTACTATTTGGTTCACTGAGCATAGCTTATTACAGCTCCAGGGTAAGCCTAGCTCATTACAGGCCCTTGCTCTGACCCAGAAGAACTTTAGAAACACTATTGGCACATCTTGAATAAGCAGATTAAGCATCCTGTTCCTTTAAAGTCACCAAGCCTTTAGTTTCCTCGAGGTCAGATACAAGGTCACTAGGAAACCTTGGCAGTATCTCCCTCCTTCTACGGAGTCTGAAGGTCAGGGTTGAAGTCCAGTCCTCACCTCACATAACCCTAAGCGCCCTTGGAACCCAGGCCTGGGGCCTGGGCCTGCCCCTGTTGCCAAGACAGCGGTTCCGGCCCCCCAACGCTGGAGCTCCGGGATTCTGATTGGTTGGGGGGCGGGCTCTTTCTCGAGATGGGTCCGCTGCCGCCATTGTGCAGCGCTGCTCCCAGCGGAGGGTTCCGGCTGTGGCCAGTACTTCGGCGTCTACGCGTCGCCCGGCAGGTCCGGGGCTCCGGTCCGTGCCGGTGCAGGCGCCGGCATGTGGCTGTGGGAGGACCAGGGCGGCCTCCTGGGCCCCTTCTCCTTCGTGCTGGTGCTGCTGCTGGTGGTGACGCGCAGCCCCTTCAACGCCTGCGTGCTCACCGGCAGCCTCTACATCCTGCTGCGGTTCTTCAGCTTCGAGCCAGTGCCGTCCCGCCGGGCCCTGCAGGTGCTCAAGCCCCGTGACCGCGTGTCCGCCATCGCCCATCGCGGCGGCAGCCACGACGCGCCCGAGAACACGCTGGCGGCCATCCGGCAGGTGAGCCCCGCGCACACCTCGGGCCTGCTCCGCCGCTGGCATCCATCCTCCGCACCCCGGCCCCGGCCCCGGCCCCGCATCTCTCCCCACTAAAGCTATTTCTAGAATTCCCCTAGTACTTGTAAGATTTGGTATGTGCCAGACGCTGGGATGGCAGCCAGGCAAGACTCCTTTGACCGGGCTTTCATCTGGGTTGGGAGAGATAATATATGAGGCTACTTTAGGGTGGGGGCAGTGCATTATGAAGCAGAAGTAGTTTTCTATGAACTAGATATTTGTGAAGTGGAACTAGAATTACAAGGTTGGAATCAGTGGAAAGTGTTCCAGGATGCCGATGGCCAGTGCAAAGGTCCTGAGGTGAGACTTATGTTGGAGTGGTAAGGTAACAACACAACAGGCTTATATGTCGTGCTGGCTTCGAGGAGCAAAACAAAATCTAGTCTGTGGATGAGCCAAGATATGAACCAGGTAAAATGGATTCTTGTCAATAAATGGGATTTTTTTTCTCTCTCTTTTTCGAGACAGGGTCTCTCTGTAGTCCTAGCTATTCTGGAACTCACCAGACTGGCCTCAACTCAGATCCACCTGCCTCTTCTGGTGGGGTTAAAGTGCTGGGACTAAAGACATCCACCACCACCTTCTAGCAAGATATTCTAAATCACCCTTATCACAGGGTGTATTTCTGTCCTCTATATTACTTGGGTATTATCTTTATGGTCTCTCTCCAAATACACCTTCATCATAGTCAACAACCCTGGCAGCCAGTCTTCTGTCAATATTTGCCTCCCTTTTCCACAAGGCACCTGGGAGAATTTTAATAGCCTGTTGCCCTTGTAAGTCTTCTGTTTTTATGTTAATGTCAGCTTGTGTGGCAAGAGCATTTCAGCGGATTATGCACTTCTGTGTACTACAGTCAGCCTTCACACATGTTGGCTTTGCATCTGTGGATTTAATTGTAGATCAAAAAAAATAGCATGAAAGATGTATGTGGAGTGACGTCATACCTTAAGTGATCACATAGCTAGCTTGTTTTAGACATAAGACCTGAGAGTTGACTTGAGGGGTATAGGAGGGCATCCTGGGATATATGCAAAGACTGCAAGTTTTATTCTTTTGTGTTAGTTTGGGTTTTGTTTTTTGTTTTTTTGGTCTGTGTATGTGTGTGTGTGTGTGTGTGTGTGTGTGTGTGTGTGTGTGTGTGTGTGTGTGTGTGTGTGTGTGTGTTGGTGGTGGTGGTGTTTGAGGCAGGGTTTCAGTAGCCTTGACTGTCCTGGAACCGGCTGTGTGCTCCCCTGGCACTAGGATTAAAGGCATGACCTTCTAGACAGTTGTACGTCTGGTCTTCTCATTTCTTTGAGACCTAAACTAGGTGGGGGGAACTGTGACTCCAAGACAGCACAGCTCCTTCCAGGATAAGGCCTTCTGATTGGACAACTCGATGCTCTCCGACAAAGATTAAAATATTTTCCAGGATATTTGAATGTGGACTATTTTCTTTGTCCAGCTTAAATAACTTGCTTATTACCCAACATTCTCTGTCCTTTAACTGTAACAAGGAAAATACAGAGCAAGTAGGGCACCCTCGTCTCAGCCCTAACCTTAGATTCCCCCTGTAATTGTAAAGTGAAAAGAACAATGGCATCTCTGAAGGAGGTGCTGGGAAGACAGAGGCTGATCTTTACACACCAAAGGCTAGTGAGACTCCATGTGGGAGCTATTTCCGAGGAATCTAAGGATGGCTTGATATCCTCCAGGATAAAGGTGAAAGAATTAAATCTGAGAGGAAGACAGTAGGAGGACAACCTTTGAGTTATCGAGGGCACATAATGTATGTGCATTGTCAGAAGTAGCAAAGCACATGATAGTCATTGGCCTCGTTCTGTTTACCTTTATGTAAATTGCCTTAAAGAGTACTCAAAGTTATCTGAGCACACAGAGCGTTCCTGAGTATTTGTTGACAGTGGGATTTGGCCAAGACTCTGTTTGCCTGGATATGAGTCACATTAAATGAATGAGGAAGCTTCACATGTGAGATGAGAATAAACTTGTGACGTCGGTTGTGTCATACGGAAGTAGGGCAGAATTGTCTGGACAATGAACACATCATAGGGAAAATTACAGTGTCTCCAGCATTGCACCAGATGGCTCCTGGCCTGAAGAGATGAAATGTGGCAGTTCAGCCGGCTGGACTGGCAGGTCATTGTGGACCATCTTCTTAGCTATGACTGTCTTTAGCTGCCAGATGCACACTACAGAGGACAAGGTTGTGACCTCCTTCTTGACTTGAAAAGTCAGGATTTCCTTCAGACTTGGGTTTTGTTCTGTCCTTCGCTTCCCTTTGTACATTTGCAGCTCAAAACTTATATTCTTAGACGTTCTACTAGATGCAAAGCTGTTCTGACTGACGACTGCCTCTGTCCTGACTGTCTCTAGGAGGAGATATGCTAGTTCAACAAAGAAAACTAGTTAAATGTGAAATGAACGTATTAAAAAGAAAAAAACCAAACCCCAGCTGGGTGGTGCCCACCAGTAATCCCAGCATTCTGGAGGCAGAGGCAGGCATAGCTCTGTGAGTTTGAGGCCAGCGTGGTCTACATAGAAATTTCCACCACAGCAAGAGCTACATAGAGAGAACATGTTTCAAACCACCACCTCCAAGAAAAAAAGAAATGCCACAAAAATGGGCTGGAGAGGAGGCTCAACAATTAAGAGAGTCATGTTGTGCTCTCACAGAGGGCTGCTTATAGCTCTAGCTCCAGATGATCCCACTACCTCTCGCTCCCACAGAGATCTCCACTGCCATGCACATACCCCACACAGACACACGTACTTATTTAAATTATTTTTTTAAAAAGATACACTGTTAAAAATAGTGGCAAAGAGGGCTGGTGAGATGGCTCAGCGGTTAAGAGCACTGGCTGCTCTTCCAGAGGTCATGAGTTCAATTCTCAGCAACCACATGGTGGCTCACAACCATCTACAGGGAGATCTGATGCCCTCTTCAGGCAGGCGGATATATATGCAGCAGAATACTCATACATTAAAATAAATAAATTTAAAAAAAATAGTGGCAAAGAAATACAATCATGTCAACTGTGCCCACAGTCCACTCCATCTAGACTGAGGATGACTTTAAAAATAAAATGTCTAGCCGGGTGTGGTGGTGCAGGTCTTGATCCTAGCACTTAGGAGGCAGATGCAGGTGGCTCCTGTGCATTTGAAACAAGCCTAGTTGTATATAGCAAGTTCCAGTCCAGCCAGGGCTACTTAGGGAAACCCTGTCTGGGGAAATAATATTATATCCTTCCTTCTCTTAAAAACAAAACAAACAAAAACCCTCTGGTTGCAATTAGAGAAAAATCTAAGCTCCCTTGCTTTCTTCTGTTGTCTGTCTTTCTGCATTTTTTTTTTTTTTTTTTTTTTTTGTAATGCCCACCAGTGACCCAGTCCCTGACTTTTTCTCTCTTCCCCTTTCTCAGGGTCCTGCTCTCTCTGTTCCCATCACCCAATGTTTGTCTAGGCTTTATGTACTTAAACATCCAGCTTCAAACTCCTCCCAGTCGGCGGACTTACTGTCTTACCTAATGAGTGCAGGTGGAAGCCCAGCCTCCAGAAGGCTAACGCACCTGCTTGCTGGTGTTCACGGATTGTTTGGGTTCTGCTACTCAGTCTGCTTGCCACTGGCCTCATATTGGCCAGCTCTCATTGTGCTTGCCAGGTGGCCAGCGCAACCGGAGCGTCACATGCCAGCATCCAGCCTAACACACACACACACACACACACACACACACACACACACACGCACACACACACACACACACGAGCACACATGAGCATGCACATGTGCACAGAATCAGCAGCACCTACTGTGAGCACAGGAGGAAGCTGGACGGTAAGGCTAGAATGAGTCCACAATAATTGTAGGAAAGGCTTGGGTAGCAGTAAGGATTTTTTCTACCTTGTCTTCTTCCTACCTGAGGCCTTTACTTTGTGTTTGCTGTTTCTCCTGCATGGAAGAGATCTTCCTGTTAGAGCCAAGGGCAAAGCAAAATGTGTGTGGCCATCTGCTCTCAGAAACTCTGTTTTCTGAATAACCTTTGTGGGTTTGTGGGGGGGGGGGTTGTTTATTTTTTGATTTGGTTTGGTTTTAATAAATTGTTTAAAAGACAATAGGTAGGTGTAATGGTAACATCTGTAATAACAGCCCTCAGGAGGCTGAGGCAGGAGGATTGTGAGTTCAAGAGCATTTCAAACTACATGGTGAGGTCCTGCCTCTAAAACCAAGGGCCGAGGGATAAATCAGTGACGATTCCCAGCGCACTATGACAGAGAGAGAGAACAGAAGTTAGTGGTCTTCACTCCTGCTGGTGCTCTTGTTAAAATACTGTCTCAAAATACTGTAACGAAATAACCCTAGTGAATAGTGAAGGAGGGTACAATCAAATGTCTAGAAGTAAGGATATTGTTTGTGTTATAGAGAAAGAAATTCATGGTGTACACTGAGTTGTGATTTTATGTTATAAAACAGAACCCATGTTGATGTATGGTATATTTCAACTTTAGCTTAAGAAGGTTGTAATCTTTAATATTACAGCATGCTGATCATTGAGCTTGTCATAATAGCTTGTGAAGAGCCATGACTCTGGATACTAAGCTCCTTAAAGGCATGATTTCCACATCTTCACAACTCTGTGGGCCTCATAGAAATGCCATCTTAATGAAGAAGTTGAGGCTAGAATACATAGAAACTCCCAACCTAGGTGACATAGCCAGAGATGGAATTAGGATTGAGGGGGGTTCGTGGTCACATGAGTGAAACTAAAAGAATATGTAGATGTATAACTATAGCATTCGGGTGGAGAAATATTGAAATGAAATAGAAAAACCCTTAAACATGACTGGTAAATCTAACTAATTACCTTTGAAATTCATGCTTAAAGGGAGAGAGTGCATAACCATGGTGGATCTGCCTTTTTTTTGTTTTGTTTTTTTTGTTTTTGTTTGTTTGTTTGTTTTGGGTTTTTTTTTTGGTTTTTTTTTTTTTTTTTTTTTTTTTGGTTTTTCGAGACAGGGTTTCTCTGTGTAGCCCTGGCTGTCCTGGAACTCACTCTGTAGACCAGACTGGTCTCGAACTCAGAAATCCGCCTGCCTCTGCCTCCCAAGTGCTGGGATTAAAGGCGTGCGCCACCACTGCCCGGCTGAATCTGCCTTTTTAAATGTTTAAAGGGGCACAGTTTGCACAACCATGGTGAATTTCTGGAGTGCTTGCTGCACAGCACAGTGCTGCATGTCCTTCCTGGGTACTTCACTGTGTGCTGGGAACATAAAACCTGTAAGGGAGCAACAGCGAGTGTCACTCGTGCAGCCTTGAGGTGGCTAGAGTCCTTGTGTAGTAGAGCCATTAGTAGTGAAGTCACAGCGGCTGAGAGCACAGCCACTGCCACATCCCAGCTTCTATACTACTAGGCGAACTTCTGAATCATTGTCTCAGTCTCCTCATTTGAACAATGGGATATTAGTATTGTGTTTAATAGTGCTTGTTATAAGAATCAAATGAGCCCATACATTTAAAGCACAGTAATTGTTGGGCAAGGTGGCACATGGGAGGCTGCAGCAGGTAGATCTTTGTGAGTTCAAGGCCAGCCTGGTCTACATAGTGAGTTCCAGGACACCCAGGGCTACAAAGACCCTAAAAAATAAGAATAAATAAATAAATAAAAACATAAAACCCAGTAATTCCTGGAAAGTAGAAAAGGCTAATAAATAGTAACTATTAAAACTATCATCATTGTCATTTTTATCATTTCCGTTGATATGTGTTAAGACTTTTTACTATATAGTGTGTACATTTGCATTGAACCAAAAGACTGTGATCATAATGAGTATCTCCTGTGTTCATTGTGATGAAGAAGCCAATGAGGCACACATGAGTGTTTTTCTAAGTTACTGCTGGGATTTTATTATTTATTTTCTTGCATACAAGACAGAGATACTCCACCACTGAGCTATAGTGGGGGCCTACATTCTTTTTATATAAATTCTAGAGTACTTTATTAAACTTATCAACTTCTTGTAGCACCACAGCCAGTGCTACAGACGTGATCAGTTGTCTCCTATACGCAGGCTTGGTGTTTCTCAACCAACACAATCCTGATTGATTTTGTTTATACAGAATTGTGAAATAGCTGAGTGACAGGGGACACAGAGCAGTCACCAGCTTTTCCAAGTAGGCAAAGTTTAGAGTTTGTCTAATGATCAAAGTCACCATGGCTAGAAAACACTTGGTGTCAGAAGTCTCCTTGGTCTCCTGCTGTGATGACGTGAAGAGCAGGACTGGATCTGTTTAAGGACTTGACAAGTGTGAGGTTGAGGCAACATTAACGCCCATGGGAGACAAGCTCATCTGGGGAGTGGCCTGGAAGAGGAAAGGGACAGAAATCTGTAAGGATAGCTGCCTACTTCAGTAGCCATGTTGCTTTTCTTTTATGTTTATATATAAAATGGTATCTGTAGCTGTTGACATTAATATTGTTGATGTTTTTGTTAAGGCAGCTAAGAATGGAGCAACAGGTGTGGAGCTGGACATCGAGTTTACTTCTGATGGCGTTCCTGTCTTGATGCACGATAACACAGTAGATAGGACAACAGACGGGTCTGGCCGACTATGTGATCTGACATTTGAACAAGTTAGGAAACTTAACCCTGCAGCAAATCACAGACTCAGGTGAGTCACTGACATCATTACACAGGTCCTTCAGTCATCACTGGTGGTTACAGGTAGGCATTGGCACCTTCTAAGTATGTCTGTTCCAGGAGAGTTTTTCATTTCAACTTATTCCTAGGTAGTAAGCACACACCAGCAACAACAGAAGCACTGTGTGTACATTTTACCACTTGCATTGTGGGGTATCTGGCCGCTGCAGCATTCTCAGGATAGTACTGCCTATGTTCTAGGCACTAACTGAAGCTTACTCTCTGCTATCCTTTAGATCGGAGTCAAAGACTTAAAGCAGTGGCTTGTGAATGCTCTTGCTTCAGATACACCAGCTCCTTTTTTAAGCTGGTCAAGTGATGATTCCACCGTTAACCAACTCACCAGATCTTGCAACAAACTTCTGAGGAATCATAGAATGTAAGGAGTAGAAGACTCCTAGTAAACGCCAAAGTAGCACTGCCCCATCAACAGCAACATCCTGCTCTGCATGGTCTAGCACAAAGGCTGTTAGGATCTTGGCATGGTTTGCACAACTGAAGAACTGACTTGTTTACTTAAGTGGAGATAGATACTTACACTTAAAAAACATAGATAGCTACCATGTAATTACATTAATTTTGCTTACATAAAATTCTGGAAAAGTTAAATGATCTACTCAAGAGTCAACAATAGGCTGGGCAGTGGTGGCGCACGCCTTTAATCCCAGCACTTGGGAGGCAGAGGCAGGTGGATTTCTGAGTTCGAGGCCAGCCTGATCTACAGAGTGAGTTCCAGGACAGCCAGGGCTACACAGAGAAACCCTGTCTCGAAAAACCAAAAAAAAAAAAAAAAGAGTCAACAATAAATTCATTTAAGAACCAAGATTAGCATCTCGATATTCCAGTTTCAGTTAAAAAACATGACCCATCATACTGGTTGTCCTTCATGTCTTGCCTTTTTTTTTTTTTTAATAAATTTATTTATTTAATGTATGTGAGTACACTGTCCAACCTTCAGACACACCAGAAGAGGGCATCGGATCCCATTACAGATAGTTGTGAGCTACCATGTGGTTGCCGGGAATTGAACTCAGGACCTCTGGAAGAGCAGTCGGTGCTCTTAACCGCTGAGCCCAACTCATGTCTCTTAACTCTGTAAAACTGGAAAATGTGTTTAGATGTCTAACTAGATGATGTCCTCTAATGGTATCAGACTTATGTAATCTGTGTATGTGTGTATGGATGCATATGCACTCATGTGCACAGATAGATATTCAGAGCTAGCTTTATAAGATGTTCCAGAAGGTTCTCTTAAAAATCCAGTGCTTTGTTCTGAGTACTCTGGAAGATAAGTAGTCCACACCAATCATTGCCTTTGACTCAGCATGTCTGATTTTGAGTCACTGAACCCTCCTTTGTCTCCACTGACAGCTGTCCACACCCTGAGAATTGAAACACCAGCTGATATGCTTTGAAGTAGGTCTGTTTAGATCTCACTCCTATCCTTTTTTATTGATTTGTTTGTTTATTTACTTATTTATTTACTTGTTTGGTTTTTTTATGTGTATGGGTGTCTGGCCTGTATGTATGTCTCTTATCACATGTATGCCTGGTACCCACAGAGGTCAGAAGAGGTGGTTGGATACCTTAAGACTGGAGTTACTGACAGTTGTGAGCTGCTATGCAGGTGGTGGAACTCAATCTTGTCTTCTTTGATAATAAGATGTGTTCTCGTTATGTTCAGTGCCATGTCCGTTCCCTGGTCAGTAGCCAGTGCTCCTTGAGTGTTGACTGTCTGACCCAGTGATGAAGGTCTAACCCTCTGTAAAATGATTCAGGCCTAGAAGAATTAAAGTCAGCAAGGCCAACTGTACTGGATGCTGGAAGGAGAATCACTGACCTGAAACTCCAGAGCCCACTTATGAAATTGTTCTTCCTGATATCAGACACTTCATTGCTCTTCTGTGTTTGAGGGGCAGCTGGCTTTAATATTACAAACACATAGCCATTAGGAGGATATCAGGTTCAGGGCACTGAGACAGCTGGTGGGAGGAGGGAACCGATTTCTGGAAGGTTTTCTCTGACCTCTACATATGTGCCATGCATATGTGTCCCCAACCCCTTAAATAAAAAATTTAAAAGTCAGATATGATGTCTCATGTCTTTAGGAAGCAGAGGCAGGCAGATCCCTGTGAGTTTGAGGCCAGCCTGTTCTACAAAGTAAGTTCAAGAACAGCCAGAGCTGTTACACAGAAAACCCTTGTCTTGAAGAAAATGAAATAAATGAATGAATTAATGTAATAAAAATTTGTTTTAAAGATGTCAGGCTTAAAGTTAACACAGCAAAAAGTGCTCAGGGTCGGTATGACCATTTGGAATCTGCAAAAAAGGAAAGGCCTAGTGTTAGAGTACTATCTTAATGTCTTTCACATAACTGCGTAAGAAATTTGTTTTGAGGGTTGTGTGTGTTTTGCATGCAGTGTTTGTGATGTGTGTGCAATGCTTAAGAAGTCCAGAAGAGGGTAGCAGATCCTCTAGAACTGGAGTTACAGACAGTTGTGAGCTGCCATGTGGGTGCTGGGAGCAATGAATCAAGCTGGGGTCCCCTGGAAGGATAGCCAATGTTCTTAACCACTGAGCCATCTCTCCAGCCTCACATAAATACTCTTTTTTTTTTTTTTGGTTTTCCTTTGGTTTTTCGAGACAGGGTTTCTCTGTGTAGCCCTGGCTGTTCTGGAACTCACTCTGTAGACCAGGCTGGCCTCGAACTCAGAAATCCACCTGCCTCTGCCTCCCAAGTGCTAGGATGAAAGGCGTGCGCCACCACCGCCCGGCTACATAAATACTCTTGATTCTACAATTACAACAGATAGCCTTCTCAATGATTGACTCCAGATGAAGTGCTTGGCTTAGTTTAGAATCACCTTTCAGGGAAAATAGGCATTTTAACATAGCTAGTTAGATGTGGTGGCCTGTGCCTGTAATCTCACTACTTGACAAGAGGATCAGAAATTCCAGCCAGCCTGGGCTACATAGTGAGGCTGTGTCTCAGCAAAACAAAATAAGGTGGGTGTATGTGTGCATGCGTGGTGAGGGGGGATGACAGCAAGCTTAGGGCTCCCTCTCTGTCTCCATGGAGTGGACATGAGCACAGATGACGGGAGAATTGCCTGGAAGATGTACATTATCCGTGTGCTTTTTCAAGCCAAGATCTGACAGTCTTAGGTTGAGATGGACACAACGTAAACCGTGTAAAGTGAACCTTCATTATGAGAAGAAGACTGACTTGTTGGGTCTCGGGCCCTTAAGCTTCATTTTCTTTTTTCTTTTTTTGGTTTTTCGAGACAGGGTTTCTCTGTGAAGCCCTGGCTGTCCTGGAACTCACTCTGTGGACCAGGCTGGCCTCAAACTCAGAAATTCGCCTGCCTCTGTCTCCCAAGTGCTGGGATTAAAGGCGTGCGCCTCCACTGCCGGCAAGCTTCATTTTCTTTAGCAGAACATATATTCTTTTAGACCAGTGGTTCCCAGCCTTCCTAATGCCATGGCCTTTAATACAGTTCCTCATGCTGTGGTGACCCCAACCATAAATTATCTTCATTGCTGTTTCATAACTGTAATTTTGCTAGTTATGAACCACATGTAAATATCTGTGTTTTCCGATGGTCTTAGGCCCCTGTGACTCCCAAAAGGGTCACCACCCACAGGTGGAGAACCTCTGTTTTAGACAAAACACCAGCATAGCAGTACAAACTAATGAATAGACTTGTTTTCTCTAAAAAAAAAAAAAAAAAAAAGGAGAAAACAGCTTAAAATCAAGTCCTGAGTTCCCCGAGGTATTCTGCCCTTTGATGAGCAGGTTACTAATACGTTGCCACTTCTGCAGAAATGCCATTGTTTCCATGGATTTGTTTGTGTTGTGTTTGGTTCAGGTATCTTAGTACACTTTCTGGCTGTGGTTGAAGAAAGGAAGCATTCTTGGCTTTTGTTTGGGAGACATTTGTAAAGTATCCACTCTAGTACTCTGTGTTCTTTTCCTGTGCTCCCTGCTGTGAACCACTCTTTTCTCTTCTTGTAGAAATGAGTTCCCTGATGAAAGGATCCCTACCCTGAAGGAAGCTGTCACAGAGTGTCTCCGCCATAACCTCACCATCTTCTTCGATGTCAAAGGCCATGCAGATATGGTATAGTTCACTCCATGGACTTTGCTGTTTTAAAAAGATGTCTTATGTAAGGCTAATCTTTTTTTTTTTTTTTTTTTAAGTTTTTCAAGACAGGGTTTCTCTGTGTAGCCCTGGCTGTCCTGGAACTCACTCTGTAGACCAGGCTGGCCTCGAACTCAGAAGTCCACCTGCCTCTGCCTCCCAAGTGCTGGGATTACAGGCGTGCACCACCACTGTCCGGCTGCAGGTTACATTTTTTAAGTTTTGGAAATATTTTCCTTTTATAGAGCCTTTTAGCAAGATTTTAACTATATGAATAGTTAATGTAGTTAATATATTAATAACAATAGTTAATATAGTTAATAGGGTTTTTTTTAAAAAGATTTATGTATTTTATGTATATGAATACATTGTAGCTGTCCTCAGACACACCAGAAGAGGCTATTGGATCCCATTACAGATGGTTGTGAGCCACCATGTGGTTGCTGGGAATTGAACTCAGGACCTTTGGAAGAGCAGTCAGTGCTCTTAGCTGCTGAGGCATCTCTCCAGCACTAGTTAATAGTTAATAGTGAAAATTTTAACTATGTGAATTTCTATTGTACAGGCTTCTGCTGCTCTAAAGAATATATACATGGAATTTCCACAGCTGTACAATAACAGTATGGTCTGCTCATTCTTGCCGGAAGTCATCTATAAAGTAAGTCAGACCTTTCTTTGTATGTTACATTGGATTATCCTGGAGTAATATCAGTGGGCTCTGTCAGAGGCCCATTGTCCCAGTGAACTGAATGCAGCCACAGTCAAGAGCTCTTCCTTTAAGAGCAGGGAGGCCCCCAGGAGGCAGTCTCCTAGTGCTCTTTAAAGTGCACGGCCTTCTTCTAAGAGCTTCTTTTAGCCAGGCACGATACAGGCTCCTTGTGTTTCCTTGGTAAACGTGAGCCACACCCTACTTCCCAAAAAGTAGCAGTAAAACGTGTCTTAAAAATCGACTCCTGGGGGGGGGGAATGGAATGAGGAACTGTTCGAGGGCAGACCGGAAGGGGGGTAATGACACATCTGAACACTTGGAAAAAAGACTGAGGCAGGAGGATGAGTTTGAGATCTGCCTGGGCTGTATAATGAAACCTGTCTCAAACAACAAAACCTCTCTTATATAGTGTTTCAGATGCACATAAAAATGGTTAATACATGAATCCTTATTAGCCATGATCTGCTTCTTTCTCCCTGCCCCATTGATCTTCCCCAATAAGCCATGGCTTAGTTTCAGATCCTCAAAGATCGGAAAAATAGAAATTTTCATGTTTCAGAAGTTCCATGAATGCTTTTAACTTTTTTCAAATAAAAATTGGTATTTATATTTAAAAAAAATGTTCATTTGCATCAACACCCAAATAAGGTATTCATTTTCAATCTTAAAATCTGCAATTTTGCTTCCCTCCCTCCCTTTCTGCCTCTCTGTCTCTCTGTGTCTCTCTCTCTCTCTTTACTGGCTAAACCAGATGTATGTGTCTGAAAGTGCGTGTGTGCTGCTAGTTCCTCATAGATGCTAGGCAAGCACGCTGCCACTGGGCCACGTGTCAGGGTCTGAAATTATGTTTTCATTTACCCGTGTCTGCTGATTGTACACTTGCCTGATTTTACAGACTCTTCCTCACTTTGTTCCCTGTAAACTGGTGAAGTACACTAGAACTTACGCAGTTAGGGTTGATTGTCCTTAGCAGGGTCGTGTCATAGTTGGGATGAATACCTATCAGGAGCACACTTCATCTGCTGGGCTGTTGCAGCTTTTGTTGTGGGGTCCTGGTATTCACTGGCCAGATCTGTCAGTTTACTAGGAAGTTATGAAATGTTAATGTTTTATTCAGAATCTAGAATCCATCTATAAATAAGACACCTCCTGATCTATCATTTAGTTTCCCTATAGACAGAGTAATTACTTAATCTTTCTCTTTATTTACTAGTTTCCAAAATAATAAGTTCTGTGGCATCCTTCAACTAGGATCTATAGAGCTTATGTTTAAAATTTTTGCAGCAGGACAGTGCATGCCAGTACAGACCTTCACTGGTGGTGGTCATGTGGCTTACAGACCTGTGGGATCAGGTTTCCCAGGCTGATGTGACCACAGAGGCCTTTAGAGTATGTGATGCTCTCTCATGGAGCTGAGGGCACAGCCTGAGGTACCTCCCCCAGGCTGCCCCTTCCTGCTCTGTCCTCTTTCCAGTCTCCTCACAGCCCCTCTTCTTTCCTTCCCCCTCCCCTCCCTTCACCTCCTGTACTGGCTGGTTTTGTGTGTCAACTTGACACAAGCTGAAGTTATCACAGAGAAAGGATTTTCAGTTGAAAATGCCTCCATGAGATCCAGCGGTAAGGCATTTTCTCAATTAGTGATCAAGGGGGGGAGGGCCCCTTGTGAGTGGTACCATCTGTGGGCTGGTAGTCTTGGGTTCTATAAGAAAGCAGGAAAAAAAAAAAAAATTAGCCAGGCAGTGGTGGCGCAAGCCTTTAATCCTAGCACCTGGGAGGCAGAGGCAGGCGGATTTCTGATTTCAAGGCCAGCCTGGTCTACAGAGTGAGTTCCAGGACAGCCAGGGCTACACAGAGAAACCCTGTCTCGAAAAACCAAAAAAAAAAAAAAAAAAAAAGAAAGCAGGCTGAGCAAGCCAGGAGAAGCAAGCAAGCCAGTAAGCAACATCCCTCCATAGCCTCTGCATCAGCTCCTGCTTCCTGCCCTGCTTGAGTTTCAGTCCTGACTTCCTTTGGTGATGAACAGCAGCATGGAAGTGTAAGCTCAATAAACCCTTTCCTCCCCAACTTGCATCTTGGTCATGATGCTTGTGCAGGAATAGAAACCCTGACTAAGACACCTCCCCTCCCCATTGCTCTGCAGTCATGCTATAAACAGGGTTGAAATTAACCAGCATCTCTTGAAATGATCCTGGCTCTATCCTCATTGAATTCTGAGTTAACATGCTATTTTATTAATTCAATTAAAAGCTTATCTTCATAGAGTTATTAAAATGTGGCTTTGAAAGTTGGGCATGGTGGTACACATCTGTAACCCCCAGCTTTTGGGAGCCTGAGGCAGGAGACTTGGTGTGATTGGCCAGCCTGAATTACAGAAGACCCTGTCTCCAGAAACCTAGACAAACAAACAAATACAGCTTGACCCTGTGGTTGGCATTCTCTCTCTCTCTCTCTCTCTCTCTCTCTCTCTCTCTCTCTCTCTCTCTCTCATTTGCTGTGTGTTTCTGAACCTAGGGCCTCATGCTTGCCACCACTCCACGGCTGGGCTCCCCCTGCAGCCAGGTTCTCTTGGTTTGATAGTGCAGTCCCTGTAGGACTGAAGAGGAGGTCCTCACTTGTAGTGTGTATTGCACACCTACGTCAACTTTATGTTTCTCAAAGGATTCGTGAGAGGTGGCGTACTTGGTTGCTATGGGGCTCTCATCAAATGAATGTTTGGTAAATCAAAAATATTGAGAAATTATAGACTTGAGAGATGATCGTTTTATTTTCCAAAATTCCTTTTCAGATGAGACAAACGGATCAGAACGTAATCACAGCTCTAACTCATAGGCCTTGGAGCCTGAGCCATACTGGAGATGGGAAGCCTCGCTACAGAGTCTTTTGGAAGCAGTCTGTGTTTGTGGTGTTGGACATCTTGCTTGACTGGAGCATGCACAATGTCTTGTGGTACCTGTGTGGGATTTCAGCCTTCCTCATGCAGAAGGATTTTGTCTCCCCGTAAGTTAGAAGTTTTTGTCTCTTGGCTTCACATGTCCTGAGTGCTCTTTCTGGGAAGGAGTTAAAGAAGTGGGCAGACTGAGTTGTTTCTGTCTCAGATCTCCCTGGGCCTGGAAGTTGGAGCAGTGGCAGCTGCTGGAAGTGTGTGGGAAGATGTCAGGCATGGTTCACTGATTCACAGCAAGCTGGCCAGATACTCTCGATTTTATAGATTTGTTTGTCTGTTTGTTGCTTGTATGCGTGGTGTTTGTATGTTTGATGTTTGTATGTGTGGTGTATATGTGGGGTGTGTGTGTGTGTGTGTGTGTGTGTGCACGCACTCGCGTGTGTGCACGCGAGTACCTGGAACTCACTGATGCAGCTAGTCTTATGGGAAAGCTAGCTTTTCCTGAGGATCTTTTCCACCTCCTGCATGCTGGGACTGTAGGTGGGCTGTGATGTCTCCCAGCTTTTATGTGGGTGCTGGAGACCCAACTCTGGTTCTTGAATGACAAGCATTATTATGTTTTAAAAGTAAATTACAATTTATTATAACATAGTAATCGTATAATATATCCGTATGTTCTTGCTGTCCATGTAAATGTGTGTGGCAGAGCTGATGGATGCATCATAGCCCACCTCATCAGACAGGGTTTCTCTGTGTAGCTCTGCCTGTCCTGGAGCTCACTCTGTAGACCAGGCTGGCCTCAAACCCACCTGCCTCTGCCTCCCCAGTGAGTGCTGGGATTAAGGCTTGCACCACCAACGCCCGGTTCCTCCCAGTTTTGTAGCACATTTTAAAGAAGAAATTGGGAGTGGTGGTGAGAGCGGGGATCACACTGCTTATGCCTGGCTCCCTTGGGAAATTAGACGGCAGGGAGCGCCACAGTGGAAGCTGTGCATGGGCACAGCCTTCCAGCTCCCATCCTCCCTTCTGCTCGTCTCCTACAGTCTGTCTGTTCTCTCACCTGCTGACATCTCATGAGCTGTCTTTTGGCAGCTTTAGAGCTGTAGACCCACACTGAAGCTCCATATGACTTCCAGCTTGCTCATCCTGGCAGCCATTTGGTTGTGGCCAGCAGTGCTGTCAGGTGCTCTGTGGGCAAGCTGAGGGTACAATAGTGAAGAAACAAAGCCATGCTCTCTGCCTCCTGGAGGTGGTTCGTATCCAGTAGGACAGGGATGCCAGTCCATGTTGGATTTAGTAAATATAAAACCACAGCTGAGGGCTGCCAGTGGCTCAGTGGGTAAAGTACTTCTTGTGCAAGCATTGGGATCTGACTTCAGATTCATAGCAGCCATGTGGTGCAGTAGCATGTGTGTGTAACCCCTGGGCTTGGGCTGAATCAGCAGATTCTGGGGATCAGTCTAGCTGGAGCTTCAAACTCCGGGTTCATTGAGACACCCTGTCTCAAATAAGATGAGAGCAATAGTGAAAGACACTGACATCAACAGCTTCGAGGACAGCGGTGCATAGACCTTGTATTCTGACCTAGTCTCCGACAGGGAGGGGTCCCAAGAAATGAGGAGGGGAATGGTAATTTTTTTATGGTGGCACGGGCCTGAAATCCAAGCAGCTCTGGAGGCTAAAGCAGAAGGATTGCATATTCAAGGGCCGCCTGGGCGCCAGTGAGAGCACAGAAGGGGAGAGACTGGGATGCAGTTGGAGATGCCTGCCTCCCTGCGTGCCCAAGGCCCAGAGTTACATTCCAGCCTCTCTCTCCATAGCCAGTGGGTAATGGACAACCTGGCCTGCTGCTGTCGGGAGCGCCAGTGCTATGGGACCACAGGAAGAAGTGGGCATGGTGGAGGTGAGAGGCTCACACCTGTGTCCCTTTTACCTGGCCTCACCAGAATGGTTACATGGCATCTTCCTTGAGGATGTCTCAACTACACACCAGGGTAGCTCATTCGTCTTGAGAAATTACCAGTTCTGGAGTGTGTGCTGTGAGCCCTTTGTTTTCCTGGAGGTCACTGAATCATCTGGGACCTGTGCATCTGAAAAAATGGGATTGTTTTAGGCTTGTTGTTTGAAGGTGTGTGTCTGGTTTGGGTCACAACAACTGCTTTTATATTGTAACCTTTCCCATAACCTGGAGACACTCAGGATAAAGTCAGTGCACTTTCAGGACTGCAGCTGTTCACCAGGATATGGGGCAGGGTGCCAGGAGCAAACCAAGCTCTGCCTGCGAACTGCAAGGAAGAAAGTGTTGAGGGAGAGCTTAGAGCGCAGTTCTTACCCAAGAGTGGAGGACAGAGAAGCTCATCAGTGCTGTGGAGGAGCTTGTTCTACAGACCTGAAAGGGAGACTTCTGCAGTGCAGAGAGAAGCGGGCAGAGAGAGCACTTGGGACTGATGTGATTGAGCTGGGAAGATGGAGAGCGGGCCTAGGCCTTCTGACTGCAGTAGGAGGCCAGCTGGAGGCTCTGGGAACTGTTGACACCCACAGGACACATGCTTTGAGCTCTCAATTCTAGGGACAGCTGTTCAGTCTAACACAAAACAACTGATTTTTCCCTTTTCTCCAGGGACTATTTGAAGAAGTGGTCAGCTAAAGGAATCCAGGTTGTGAGTTGGACTGTCAATACCTTTGATGAAAAGAATTACTACGAGTCCCACCTTGGGTCCAGCTACATCACTGACAGCATGCTAGAAGACTGTGCACCTCACTTCTAGACTCCCCAGGAGGAAACACAGGTGCAAAACTGCCTGGAGGCCTCTTGCAGGGACACTCTGTTAGCACAAGCCCTGGGGATTGTGTGGCTCATACTAGCAATAGCCACAGTGTCACCCCAACAAGCAGAAACCAGGCATGGCGACCATGCTCTAAGGAAGGCGCCACACTTGCCCTTAAAATTCTGGATCTGCAAAAAGGCAGGGTGGCCCCACCCCAATGCCACTGAGGGTACAGAGCCACGAGGATGAGCAGAGTGGGTCCTGCAATTAGGGCGCAGGCACCAATGCATGGGGCTTGCATGATCACTCCAAGTTGACATTTTAAATCTTGCCGTATTTCAGTAATTCACTTATTTCCAATATTTGTCGTCAGCTCTGTTAATGGCGACCTGTAGGTGTCAAACTTGTGACCATACTAATAAAATCATTGAAAGGTGAACAGAGGGTAAACTGTGTACCGATCTTCTGATCCTCTAGCATTTGGGACTTGGGGTGGGGGTGGGGGTTGGGGGGTGGGGACTGCTCTGTGCATCCTGGAGGGCTTTCCTGCTTTAGTTTCAAGACGAAATTATCAGTAATGTCTTGTTGTAAGTACTTCCGACCACCAGGGGGCAGAGCGGCAGCTTTTCCAACTTGCTCTGAAGCTCAAGCACAGGCAGGTTCTTAGATAAAGAACCTGGAGAGTGCTTCTGAGGATCTGGGCTGCTCTTCATTTCTCAAATGTGGATGCACAGACTGGTGGCAGCCTCAGCCCCGTCTCAGGAGAACTGCTGTTCCTTTTTTTTTTTTTTCCTTTCTCTAGACTAGGAACTAGATGAGGGCATTTATATGCACAGTCATCTGCAACCCTGAGAAAAGCTTATGGATGTGTTGGCATCATCTTTAGAGATGAGGAAGCGGAGGCACCACAGTTAGTTACATACTCGAGTCCATAATACAGTCCACAGTCTGTATCCAGTTCCAGGTCCTCACCATCCCACATGAACAAACAGGGCTTTTATTTGGAACTTAGTAGAAAACAACTTGCAGATTTGTCCTTTGCCTATGTGGGTCCCTGGCATTGAACTCAGATCAATGGGCTTGGTAGCAAGCACTTTTCCATGTTGAGCCCTCTCACCAGCCCTTAACATTTTAGGTTTTTTGTGATGCTAGAAATTCACCCTAGGCTTCACATGTGGTAAGTAAGCCTTCTGTCGGAGTTCTATCACTAGCCCTCTTTTTAAAAATGAAATTAAGCCAGGTATGGTGATACACATCTTTAATCCCAGCAGTCTGGAATCAGAGGCAGGCAGATCTCTGACTTCAGGCCAGCCTGATCTACAGAGAGAGTTCCAGGACAGCCAGGGCTACATAGAAAAACCTCATCTCCAAAAGCAAAATTTTCAAATTACCTTTATTGTGTGTGTGAGTACACATGGCACACATGTGGAGATCAAAGGACAGCTTGCCAGAGTCTTCACCCCACGTGGATCCCAGAGATTGAATTCAGGTCATGAGGCTTGGTAAGCACCTCTGTCTGCTCGGCTCTTAACTGGCACTCCAGCCCCTTTGAGACACAGTCCTACCAAGTTATTCGGGGTAGCCATAAACTTAAAATCTCTCGGGGTCCCAAGTAGCTGAGATTGCAGGCCAGCACCAAGAGACATAGCTGTAAAATGAAGTTAGTTTTCTTCTCTGCTAGAGATCAAATCTAAGGCTTTGTGCATCCTAGGCCCCACCTCTGAGCCTTACCCCAAGTCCTTGGGTTTTTGAAACAGAGTCATGTTATGGATCTCAGGCTGGTCTTAAACCTTCTGCCTCAGCCTTCCAAGTATTAGGGTTATAGACATGCGCTGCCACACTTGGCTCTTTATAAATGTTGACTGAAAGTATCTGAGGTCTCATTACAAGAGTCTGCACTCACAGTATCAAAACCTGACATCCTTTTTTGTCACCCAGCTGTGTGGACTGGTGACATTCTAAAACTCACTGGCTGCTGTACCACAGCAAGACAGGAGGACTGTGGAAAGTTGTGGGTCCATGACAGGCCACAGATAGGCTGAGAGGTGGAAGCGGGAAGCTAGCTGGGGCAGACAGCTCAGCTTCAGGCTGACTGTGATGGTGTGTATACACCTGAAATCCCAGTATTTGGGAGGCAGAGGCAGGAGAGTCTCCATTTTTGAAGCCAGCCTGACTACATAGATTCAAATGCTTAAAAGCCTTTGGCTTCCATTAGTTCTGGTGCTGGGTTGAACCCAGGGCTCACACTAAGCATATATTCCACACTGAGCTCTAAGCCCAACCCCAGGGAAGTTCTCTTGAACTTTTTAACATTTATTACATATCTAAGCATGTCACACTATGACCAAGTGACAAGAGGGAGGAGAAAGTGACCCCAGAAAACACATCTGAGGCCTGATTGAGCCTTGGTTCCCTTCAGAGTGGCTGCATGGCTGGCGTGCAACATAATCGGCAGGAGAGAGTAAAGGGGAGGGATTTCCTGGGAAAGGGTGAGAGGGAGAGGAGGTGGAGAAAGGTGAGGATGGGAGACAGGAAAGGGGTGGGAGGCACCAGGGAGGGGGAGATGGGGGACGGTGATGGTCTGGGGAGAAAAAAGCATTGATGAGGGAAGGAGCTGGGAGAAGATAGGGAAGGGGAGGAGAGAGTGGAGAGAGGAAGGAGGAGGGGCAGGTAAAGGAAGGGGAGGGAAGAGTGGAATGGAGAGATCAGGGAGTAAGGGGAGGAACTGGGGAGCTAGGGTGAGAACTGAGACAGGGAAGAGCAGGGTGTGGGGGGAGAGGGAGAGGAGAGGAGCAGGGGAAGGGATCAGAAGAGGGGAAATGAGAGAAGCAGGAGGGGGAGGAGAACAGTGGGAGGGGGAAGCGGGTGGGGTAGAAAGGTGGGAAAAGGGCAGGGTTGGGAGGAGACAGGACAGGAGAGGGGCGGGGGAGGTGACAGTGCAGGAGGAAGGGAGAAAGGGGGTGGGGGTGACGCTGGAGTGGGAGAGGAGGGAGAAGAGAAAAGTGAGGGGAAGAGGAGGGAAGGCAATAGAGGAGGGGGGAGGGAGAGGTGGCTGAGAGAAGGGAGGGGAGGCTGGAAAGAAGTGGGGCCCGGGAGGGGAGAGGAATGGAAGGTACCAGGGAAGCGGGAAGACTGAAGTGGGAAGAAGGGAGCTGGGGGACGGAGAGGGAAGAAGGCAGGTAAGGGGTGCCAGGGCTCTGACAGCTGCAGAGAGGAGGGCAGACTAGAGAGGTGGGGGAGGGGGCAGGAACAGTGGGGGGTGTGTACATGCAGAGGATGGAGATGGAAGGGGAGGGGGGAGGGAGAGATGGACAGAGAGGACACAGAAAGCCAGGGGGAGAACACGGAGGGGAGAGGGGAGAAGGGGGTGGGACGAAGGGGAGAAGGGGAGATTGAGAGGGAGGAAGGGAAACAGGAGTGAAAGAAGAGAGGGAGATGAACATCAGAGACTGGACAGGAGAGAGAGGGAGGAGAAAGAGGGAGGGGAGACAAAATGGAGAGGAAAGGGGCGGGACAGGAAGTGACAGTAGTGGAGAGGGGACCTGGAGAGAGAGGTGAGTGGTAGATTAGACAGTGGGGAAGGGAAGAGGAGGGGGAAGCAGCAGAGGAAGGTGGTGATTGGGAGTGCATGGCAGGGAGGCAGAGACAGGAGAGAGGCCTTGGGAGATGGGAGGCAGGGTGCTGTCCAGTCATCAGACTTAACTGCTTCTGAAAAACCACTACTCTGTACAAGGGTCCTCCTGAAGCATCATGAACTGCAGATCTTAATCTTTCGTCAATGATCTTGAGGATTCTCCTTTGATGTATACTATATGATATGCTTGTGGAGCTCCGAGGACAAATGCTTCCTGGGGCTATGTGTTGGTCCTCACCTGCCACCTTCTTAAGACATAACACAGACATATACTACATACACATAAACATGAGTCAAAGTAAAAACAGACCCAACTACTTTGGATTGTTATTTTCCTTAGTTACAATACCTCAAAAGTGTTTGATCTTTCAGACTGTGAGCTATTATTAAAAACAATAAAAAAGAATGTACCACCAAGCCATAAAAAAGACACAGAACAACCTTGAATCTACTGGGGCAGCTTGACTTCCTTTCATTCCCACTACCAGAGTCAACACGTGAGATTTCCTTGGACTGCTAGGGTGTCTGTTTAATAAGCTCTACTGCCTGCAAAATCTCCTTTACCTGACAGAGAAAACCCACAACTATTTCGGATTGAAGTGGCAAGAGGCGCGTTTAACAAAGTATTATTTTCCAAGTGATTTGGTTCAACCCATAATGCTCATGCCACAAAGTGTTCTCACCGATGGAGGGCCAAACAGGTACACCTGCCACTCGCTGATACCATGAGCCAGGGTGAATCTTCCCTCCCGTAAAGTCTTTCTTTTAGGTACTTACATCCCAGCCATGAGAATTAGAAACAAGTAATAAAATGACTTAGCAGACTTTACAGTGTAAGGAAGAAAACAAGTTTTACAACCCGAGAGCAGATACAACAAATCATGGAATATAATGGAATCTTTTAATGCCACATTATACTAGCATGATGCAGACCCTCCACTCCACACCTCTCTTTGTATGTTTGTCTTGAGACAGGGACTCTCCCTGAACTGGACTGTCATGGATCCCACTAGGCTGGCTATCCAGTGAACTGCAGGGATCTGCTGTCTCCACCCACCCCTCAGGGTGGTGGTTTAGAAATGTATCAGAGTTCCCAGCTTCTTGGATATATACTCTGATTATAAGATGGGTATCTATGTGCACCATAAAAGGTCCTTATTGGCTGCAGTTGCTCTGATGATCTAATTCCAAACCATTGCTAGCCTGCTTTAGCTTATTTTCTACCTTCCCTCCATGAGAGATTCACAGATAAGACATTTGTGTAAGAGTTGAGTTCAGTTCCCTGGGAACCCAGAGACCACCCTGGCCAGGGAAGCAGGTAGATTAACTGAAGCTCTTCCCTCTCCCTCCTCCCTTCCGGATCCAATCCCAAGTCTTATTGCTAGTTGTGGCCTCACTTCACTCTGCTTCATTCCCAGAGGACTAAGTAGATCCTGGGGGAACACCCTGCTCTCTTCCCTCCTGTAGACCCCTTTATCCCCCACTCCCAGGCCATCCCCAGTCATGTCAGCTCCCAATACCTAGAAACACATTTTGCCCAGAAACTCCAGTGGCCACACCTAGCAGGATCTCAGAAGAATTTTCTATCAGGTAACACATAGCCACCACACCCTCCTAAGAACCAGAGAGGGCAACAGAAACCAATCGACAAAACAAGCACTCAACAAAGACAAGATATCGGCACCTAGAATTACAATCTTCCTAAACCCAGATGACTAGATGCCAGCAAAAACCTAACAATCAATAAAAGCCAGGGTAATATGTCTCCACTAGAGACCAGCAGTCTTAACCACAGGAGGCCCTATGAAATGCAACATAGCTCAACTATGTTCATTGCTGCTTGATACATAATAGCCAGAAATTGGAAACAAATCTAGATGTCCCTCAACAGAGGAGTGTATAAAGAAAATGTAGTACATTTACACAGTGGAATGTTGCTCAGTCATTGAGATGAATGAAATTTCACAGGTAAATGGATAGAACTAGAGGAAGGAGGAAGAGGAGGAGGAGGAGGAGGAGGAGGAGGAGGAGGAGGAGGAGGAGGAGGAGGAGGAGGAGGTCGTCGTCTTAGGGTTTTACTTCTGTGAACAGACACCGTGACGACCAAGGCAACTCTTATAAGGACAACATTTAATTGGAGCTGGCTTGCAGGTTCAGAGGTTCAGTCCGTTATCATCAAGGTGGGAACATGGCAGCATCCAGGCAGGCATGGTGCAGGAGGAGCCCAAAGTTCTACACCTTGTTCCAAAGGCAGCTAGGAGAAGACTGACTTCCAGGCAGCTAGGATGAGGGTCGTAAAGCCCATGCCCACAGTGACACACCTACTCCAACAAGGTTACACCTCCTAATAGTGCCACTCCCTGGGCCAAGCAGATATAAACTATCACAAAGAAAAGAAAAGGAAAGGAAAGGAAAGGAAAGGAAAGGAAAGGAAAGGAAAGGAAAGGAAAGGAAAGGAAAGGAAAGGAAAGGAAAGGAAAGGAGAAAGGAAGGGAAGGGAAGGGAAGGGAAGGGAAGGGAAGGGAAGGGAAGGGAAGGGAAGGGAAAAGAAAAAAGAAAAGAAAAGAAAAGAAAAGAAAAGAAAAGAAAAGAAAAGAAAAGAAAAGAAAAGAAAAGAGAAAAAAAGGATTCCAAGTAAGGTAACCCAGACCCAGAAAGACAAATATGTTAAGTATTCACTTGTAGCTGTTAGCTGTTAAGTCAATGATAACCAAGCTACAACCCATAGAACCACAGAGGTTAGGTATAGAGTAAGGGACTAGGGGGGAAAGACAGATCTGCCTAGGAAAGGAAAATAGAATAGTTATGGGTGGATGGGGGCAGGGCTGGAATGAACTGGTCAATTAGGAAGGGAGAGGGAACGGGGCACAACGGAGGGAATAGGGGGAGAGACGCCTAAAATTAACCATTTGAGGGGCAGTATGGAAACCTAATACAGCAGAAGCTTCCTAAAGTACATACAAACATGGAGGTGATCTAAATAAAATCACCAGATAATGGAGAATACAGAGCCCCAACTGGACATCTCTTGTTACCAAATGAGGCTTTCCATACTGGGATTGGATTATGTCTAATTGTATTGTTGGTTCCATGGGAACTCCCCACCAACCTGAGCTATTGCCAAGACAGCAGGTTGCTTTCCACAACTTGACTGCAGAGCCCTACTGCTGAAGACAACACAACTCACTGAACACAGAGAAGTCAAGCTGCTGCCTACATAGAGCCCTTACCCCTATGAGTTCGTGTCGTTGGTACAGTAAAGTATTCTGCTTGCTATCAACATAGAAACATGAACACCAACCCAACCACAAACACTTTGATCTTCAGTAGTGTGTTGTCTGCAAGATAGGCTAGTGCAGTGGTGGCTCAAAGCTTGTGGGAATGACCAAACAAGATCTGATTTGACTTAAGGCTCTCTCCATGAGATTGAACCCATACCTGACACTCTTGGGTGACCAAGAACCTGAGACTAGATAGCCCAGTGACCTAGTGTAAAACCAAATACTACTGTTCTACTAAAAGAAAATTACTCCTAATGGCGTTCTGCTATATTCATAGATCAGTTGCCATCAGCAGAGAAACTTCCTCCTGTAGTAGACGGAAATAAATACAGAGACCCACAGCCAGACATCATTCAGAGAGTGAGATAACTTCAAATACTCAGCCTTAAATGGGAATTCTCCATCAAATCCTTCCCCTCAGGGCTCAGGGAATCTTGTGGAATTGGAGGCAGAAAGAGAAGAAGAGCCAGAGGAGGTGGAGAACACCAAAAAACCAAGACCTAAGAAACAACAGGACCAATGCACACATGAACTTGCAGAGACGGAGGCAGCATGCACAGGGCCTGCGTGGGTCTGCACCAGATAGAGTCCAAGGGCTGAAAGGAGGAGTGGACACATGCCCCCATGCCTAACCCAGAAGCTATCACAATTCATAACCACTCGCAAATAAAAAAGTCCAAACTATTCTTAAGGGCAGGCTCCATGTCCAGCAGTTGACGGCCAACAGAAAAGGAACTCGACAGCAACTTTGGAAGCTCTTCATCTCATAGTGCTGTATTGGGTTTTTTGTTTTTGTTTTTTTTTTAATATTTTATTTTATTTTTCTCTCTTTTTACCCTACATGTCCTTTGGTTATATATTGGTTTCCAGGTTTGTGTTTTTATGGGATTCCTGAGTGTGTGAATAAGTGGGTCTCTGTTTCTTGTGTCTTTTCTTGGGCTCTTTTCCTTCTGTTTGTTTTGTCCAACTTCAATGTATTAGTGTTTGTTTTATCTTATATTTAATTATTATCCCTTAGAAGCCTGTTTGTTTTGTAATGAGACAGGAAACAGTGGTTCTGGATGGGAGAGGAAACCAAACCAAATGGGAGGATATATTATGTGAAGGAAAAAAAATCTATTTTCAATAACTGGGAAAACAAAGAGAGACCTGATTTTGCTGGAGGAAGTGATTTGTTCTTATTATTCTAAGACACCCGAGGTCTTCGTGTTGATTTCTGCTTGTTCTTTTTTTTTTTTTTTTTTTTTTTTTTTGGTTTTTCGAGACAGGGTTTCTCTGTGTAGCCCTGGCTGTCCTGGAACTCACTCTGTAGACCAGGCTGGCCTCAAACTCAGAAATTCGCCTGCCTCTGCCTCCCAAGTGCTGGGATTAAAGGCCTGCGCCACCACCGCCCGGCTGCTTGTTCTTACTCACACAGAACAAGCACATGTTGAAGGGAGTTTGTGATGGATTTTCTTGGAATTTGGTACATTCTCATGCTGTCACAGGGCATGCTTCTGAGCCTCTGACCACAGTTTTCTGTTGCATCAGTCAATATTCTGTTTGGTAAGCAATCAATGTGGTTGGAACACAGCTACCATGTGCCTAGAAGCTCAGATACAACAAACTAATCAGTCATCAAAATGGCAGGATCGTCGTCATGCAACTTAGTGACTCTATTCATCTCCTCCCCTTTGGTCTTTTTAAAGATAACATTGTAAAAAAAAAGATAACATTGGCTGCAGAAGAAGGGAACAGGATGTGTGTGTGTGTGTGTGTGTGTGTGTGTGTGTGTGTGTGTGTGTGTGTGTGTGTGTATGTGTGTGTGTGTGTGTGTCTGTGTGTGTGTCTGTGTCTACTGGACGATCTGAGTCTTATTCTTGCTCTATCCCCATCTTACTCTTTTGAGGCAGGCCGTCTCACTGAATCTGGAGTTGAGAGTGGTAGCCAGTAAGCCCCAGCAATCCTACTGTCTGTGTCCCCTCCCTCCCACAATGCTGGGTGACAGGCAAGCATGACTCCTGGAGATTCAAATTCAGGTGCTCATGCGCTTTTAGCCACTAAGCCAGCTCCTCAGTCCCAGTGGTTCAGTTTTAAGGTGCTTTCCATATATGCAAGCATGCTTATGCAATCAAATGTGCTAGAAAGCAAACGAGCTTGGAACAATGTTACCATGACTGACACGTGTCAGTGTTCCACATAGGCTTTGTGATTTTAGTAGATGATGGGAGGTTAGGTACTCCTCAGTGACTTCCTTGGCACTGCCTCTGAGTGTGGTTGAGTGGCCTTGCCCTCTGTCCTCTTCCTGACACCAATGCTGATCAACCATGAGGAGAACATTGCTGCCCAGGATTGCTAGGTTAAAGAGGTTCTGAGACAGCCTGGATCCCATCTCAAGATCCCAACAAACTGAAGAAGCACAGCCAGCAGTCTTGGGAATGACAGACCAGAGTCTGGAAGATGCCTCTGCTTTCTTTGGGGTCGTCCATCCAAAGAAGAATGTGATGCATAAGAAATCTAACCAGTAGAGGGCAATGAGACAGAATTTCCAGAAGGCAGCTCCCTGGCCCAGCATAACTTACGCATGTCAGTGTGGACTGTCCAGGGAAGCTTGTCTAAAGACTTCTCAGCCAAACCAGGAATGGATGTGCATGCCTTTAGTCATAGCACTTGGGAGGCAAAGGCAGGCCAATCTCTTAAGTTCCAGTCCCGCCTGGTCTACAGATTGAGTTCAAGGACAGCCAGGGCTACACAGAGAAACCCTGTCCTGATTAAAACCAAAACCAAAAAACCAAAACCAAAAAAAATAAACTAAAAACCTAAAAATACCAACCAACCAACCAACCAACAACAACAAAAGACTTCTCAGCCTTGAGCTAACTACCACCTGCTAGCTGCTCAGAGTAACAGCTGCCTCTGCCGGGCCAGGCGAAGGCTGACCTACAACTGATGGTTTCTTTGCTAGAGCTCACTATCTCATGAGAAGATGCTATTCTTGATTTTTTTTTTTTTAAATGTGTGGTTTGGGGTTCTTTTGGTTTTTGGTTTGGGATTTGTTTGTTTGTTTTGTCATCACTGTTTTTCGTTTAGTTTGGTTTTTTGCATGTTTTAAATCTCCAGTTGAGCTAAGTCCGGGGCAAACTAATCCTATTGTCTTTGAACATGTCCTTCCATAGCTCACCATTCTCCAAGTGAGAGAATGGCTATATTTTAATCAGTCTTCTACCAGAATCCGAGACTTCAGAGGTTGGTTGTGGATTTTGCCATGAACTCATTGCACACTCTAGAGGCCACTACCTTTACAAATGACTGACATAGTACACTCAGATCCAAGCCACACCAGTGACTTTGTGGAAATGTACTTCTGGTCTCATCTTAATAGGTCAAAGGAATGGTTTGCCCTTGTACAGAGCTCTGAACAAAGATGTTACAGTGAACTGTTATATTTCTGGGCTTTTGTGGAAATTGTACCTTCTTAACACAGAACTTGGAGGTAGTACAAAGTGCAACCTTAGCCTACAGGGTTCTGTCTGGGAGTTGAGGCTGCAGACAGATTGGGGGCAACGTTTTGTTGTTTTTGTTTGTTTCTTCATTTGTTTGTTTTAAGTAATCAACACATGTTACATGTACAGATTTTTCTGTCCAGGTATCAACTTGTTGAGGTTTCCTTTTGCTGTTGCATGGAATGGTATGGCAGAAAGAAACAGAAAAGAATATCCCTTTAACTGAAAAAAGAAAAATGGGGCTGGAGATGGCTCAGCAGTTAAGAGCACTGGCTGCTCTTCCAGAGGTCATGAGTTCAATTCCCAGCAACCAATGGTGGCTCAAAACCATCTATAATGGGATCTAATGTCTTCTTCTGGTGTGTCAGAAGACAACTACAGTGTACTCATATACATAAAATAAATAAATAAATCTTAGAAAAAGAAAACTGAAACATCAGTTATGATCATTCACTTACAGACATTTGTTTGAAAGGCTGAAATGTTTTAAGTAGTATTTAATTCATCTTAAAGATATTGGCCATTCACTTCTTGATGTTGGGTTGTTATTTGAGACCAAAGAAGTCATAAAAATCTCTAGGGTGCAAAGAATGAAACTCAGTGGAAAAAAATTAGTCAATGGATTCTTATTAAAAGGCAGTGCTGTCTGTTAGTCACAATTGTTGCCATTAAATTTGAGGCCACAGAGGAAAACCAAGTATCACTTAGTGTTTTTCCCATGATCACCACTTCAGGGTTACAACGTTACTTTGGTTGAAAATTACCAGAGTACAAATATAATGAATTAAATTAAAAAGAACTTTACATCTTAAATCATAAATTCCTTCACTGAAGGTAGTGCACCTCCGGCGTAGCACTCTGAATTTGACGATGTTTTGCCCCTTTCTATGTGTCTTCATTATTACCATGGACTCTTCTCCATTATACATCTAACATGGTCCTTTCATCTTTTGTAGTCCAGGCTGGCCTCAAAGTCATTGTGGACCAGCTTCAGCCTCTGGAATGATGGGATTACAGACATAAACCATTGTGCCTGGCTTTATTTTGTCATTGTTGGTGTCTTATTTTTGTCTTCCTCACCAGAAGCAAGCTTGTGTTACTGGAACTAAGTCTTTTTTGACAGAACCCCCACTCCTAGCTTGATTCCATTTCCATCAGCCCATTTCTTCTCCTCTTCCTCCTCCTCCTCTTCCTTCTCCTCCTCCCCTCCCCTCCTCTTCTTCCTCTTCTTCTTCCTCCTCTTCTTTCTCCTCCTCCTGTTTTTTTTTTTGTTTTGTTTTGTTTTTGAGACAGGGTCTTACTGCGTAGCCCTTGCTGTCCTGGAACTTGCTCAGTAGACCAGGTTGGTATTGAACTCACAGAGATCTGCCTGCTTCTGCCTCCTGAGTGCAGGGATTAAAGGCATGCACTGCCGTGTCAAGACTCGATTCTCATGCTCCTAGTTCAGACTTTCTAACCAGCTCACCGTGCTCCTCATCTGAAAGTGTTACCTCCCATCCTCTTCTTTCATTTGATTTGGAACATTGCCCAGGGCTGGGGAGGTAGCTCAGTCGGTTGTGTGTTTGCCCAGCATGCAGGGAACTCAGGAGTGCAGAGTCACAGTGTTGCAACCTGTAACCCAAGCACTCAAGAAATGGAGCAGGATGATCAGAAGTTCAGAAGCATTCTTAGATACATAATAAATTCAAGGCCAGCCTGAACAATGTGAGACCTTGTCTCTAATAAATCCATAAATAAAACTAAACTCTAAGCAGCCATAGCATAGACATCAATGAAGACTGACTGCTCCGTTAGCAAGTGGGAAGCCTGCCTCTCTGGACACTCTGTCAGTCAAGTTCTCCTCTCTGTAAGTCTCTGAATGGCCATGGCTTGTACTAGCTCATAATTGTGCTGAGCAAACAATGTGCTCAGGACAAGCTGATCAAGGTCAGAATCCAGGCCCTCTGCCTCCAGGTAAACTTCCTGTGCCCCAGCTCCTGACAGCACTTCTTTGCCACATCTCTGCTACATGTCCAGAGATCGAATCTTTCTTCTACAGCCCTCAAATTAAAAATTTTTTGAAGCATTTCATTGTCTCATTTGATTCCTAGGCAAGCCAGACAGAGTGGGCTCTGTTAGTGTTCTCTGTATAAGACAAAGGACTGGAAGAGGCTGAGGGACTTTAAAGAACTTGCTTAAGGTCACTGAGTTGACAGATGACACACAGGACCCCAGAAATCAAGAACTCAACTCAAAGTCAGTGTTTTTTTCATACATCCCAGTAATGCTGGTTGACAGTGGCTAGAGCTAGGGAAATGGCTGAGGGGTTTGGATTCCCAGAACCCACATAAAAGCTGGGTAGATGTGACAGCCTACTTGTAATGCCAGACAGGAAATCTCCAGGGCAAGTTAGCTGGTTAGACAAGCCAAAGGGGTGAGCTCAGGTTTGGGGAGAGACCCTGACAGAGTGTGGTGGAAAGTGATAGGGGAAGACCATCCATGTCAGCTTCAGGTCTCTACTTGAATGCTCCCACATATATGCATGTACCCCTACTCACACTGCCCATTCACATGTGAACATGCATCAACACTCACATGACACACACATATGCAAAAAGGAACATAAACAATTGTATTAAATACAGTAAAAACTTCTGCTCTGTTTAACAACTCGGTTGTGTCACATGATGTTTTCTGGAAGTTGTCTTGTGAGAGGGCAAGTGATGTTTTGTTGAATACAAGCACTTGAGAGAGTGCATGATGTATAGAAAGAACATAAGTGGAACCCCACGGACAGTGGGAGGATGCTTTTGCATTGCTACGCCATGCAATGCTTTGCTGGTCTTCCCTGGTCTTCCCTTCAGAGAGAGAGAAATGTACCAAAAAACTTCTTGTGATATTCCAGCTGATTCTGGCTGCCTCCGCTGACTGGTGCCTGTAGAGCCGTGCTGTTTCTGCTGGATCATGTGTGCCATTGCTGCTGATTCATGTTTGGTGTTTGCTTTTTAACTGGATTGCTGGTATCCTGACAAGGGAGTGTGGAATCACCCCAAGAAACTACTTCTAAACAGGTCCCCAACGCCCGTTTCCTATTAACCTTCTTTTACCCCTACCTCTGGTTGATGGGTTAGAAGGGAGGTTGAAGTGTTTTAGAACCCTAAATAAAGTAGGTTTTGAAAGAAATCTAAAGGTGCTGGAGAGATGGCTCAGCGGTTAAGAGCACTGACTGCTCTTCCAGAGGTCATGAGTTCAAATCTCAGCAACCACATAGTGGCCTACAACCATGTGTAATGAGATCTGATGCGTTCTTCTGGTACATCTGAAAGCAGCTACAGTGTACTTATAATAAATAAGTACATAAATAAATAAATAAATAAATAAATAAATAAATAAATCTAAGCTCAAGTCCAAGTGGATCAAGGACCTCCACATAAAACCAGATACACTGAATCTAATAGAAGAGAAAGTGGGGAAAAGTGGATACACATGGATACAAGGGAAAAGTTCCTGAACAGAACACCAATGGCTTATGTTCTAAGATCAAGACTCGACAAATGGAACTTCATGAAATTGCAAAGCTTCTGTAAGGCAAAGGACACTGTCAATAGGACAAAATGGCAACCAACAGATTGGGAAAAGATCTTTACCAATCCTATGTCTGATAGAGGGCTAATATCCAATATATACAAAGAACTCAAGAAGTTAGACTCCAG
>CM052703.1:78175154-78243009 GCA_028551405.1 Uromys caudimaculatus
ACCCTATCAAAAAATGGGGAACAGAGCTAAACAGAGAATTCTCAACTGAGGAAACTTATAGGGCTGAGAAGCACCTAAAGAAATGCTCAACATCCTTAGTCATCAGGGAAATGCAAATCAAAACACCCCTGAGATTTCACCTCACACCAGTCAGAATGGCTAAGATCAAAAACACAGGTGACAGCAGATGCTGGCAAGGATGTGGAGAAAGAGGAACACTCTTTCATTGCTGGTGGGATTGCAAACTGGTACAACCTCTCTGGAAATCAGTTTGGCTGACCCTCAGAAAAATGGACATAATACTACCTGAGGACCCAGCTATACCACTCCTGGGCATATACCCAGAAGATGCTCCAACATGTAATAAAGACACATGCTCCACTATGTTCATAGCAGCCATATTTATAATAGCCAGAAGCTGGAAACAACCCAGATGTCCCTCATCAGAGAAATGGATACAGAAAATGTGGTACATCTACACAATGGAATACTACTTAGCTATTAAAAACAATGACTTCATGAAATTCGCAGGCAAATGAATGGAACTTGAAAATATCATCCTGAGTGAGGTAATTCAGTCACAAAAGAATGAACCCTGTGTGTACTCACTGATAAGTGATTATTAGCCCAAAAGTTTGGAATACCCAGATTCACTTCACAACAACCGTTGGACTGAGCGTGAGGTCCCAGATGGAGGAGTTGGAGAAGGGACCAAAGGAGCCGAGGGAGTTTGCAGTCCCATGGAGGGAGAAACAGTGTCAATTGGCCTTACTCCTTGGTGCTCCCGGAGACTGGACCACCAATCAAAGAATACACATGGCATGGAGGGACCCATGGTTGGGCCACATATGTGGCAGAGGAGGGCCTTGTTGGCCATCAGGGGGAGGAGAGGCCCTTGGGCCTGAGGGTGTTAGATGTCCCAGTATAGGGGAATGCCAGGGAGGGAAGATGGGAGTGGGTGGGTGGGGGAATACCCTTATAGAGGCAGGGGGAACAGGGAGGAGATAGGGGTTTTCCAAAGGGGAGACTTGGAAAGGGGAAAATGTTTTGTAGTCAGGGTTAGTCAGGGTTCTCTAGAGTCACAGAACTTATAGGTAGTCTCTATATAGTAAGGGAATTTGTTAATGACTTACAGTCTGTAGTCAAACTCCCCAACAATGGTCAGCAGTAGCTGTGAATGAAAACCCAAGGATCTAGCAGTCTCTTAGTCCCACAAGGCTCACAGGCGAAGAAGATTGAATCTTCTTCCAATGTCCGTATGTAGATCTCCAGCAGCAGGTGTGGCCCAGATTAGAGGTGTGCATACCACCACACCTGAAACTTGTGTCTTCCAGACTCAAGATCTAGATCACAGGTGAGCCTTCTAATTCTGGATTGTAATTCACTCCAGATATAGTCAAGTTGACAATCAGAAATAGCCACTACAATCCAGCCCTTGTCAACTTGACACAAATAATATCTCATGTTCACATGAAACAATAACAAGGTCATAAATATGCTTAACATGATATAACTATTCCTCGTACAAATAGCACACACATTTATAAACTTACAATGGTGTAATGTCCCTTGGGAACATTCCTTTAGTATCTCAACTTAAATACCAACTGATGTTAAAGAAATTGGAAGACAAATATGTTCTTAACAAAATACAACAGAATCATTCATATTACTTTATAATCCTCGTTTCTGCAGCTGGTTACCTGGTCTTAGCTGGTATTTATAACTACCTCCCTCTACTACCCATTCTGTATTTCCTCCACCCTCTGCAAGCACCTCAGCAGGTCTTGGCTCTTTTCCTGGAGGAGTGACCCATACCTTCAATCCTGATGGGTCTGCGTCCTTTGTCATTCTGCTTGAATTAGGCTGTTGTAGTTTCCCATTGACTTTAATTACAGGACATGGTAGTACTAAGAGATGCCCTAAGGGATTTCCTGCACTCCAGACATAATCCTTCTTACCTCCATTGTGGAGAGGCAATCCAATTTCCCCATGGTAATCTGGATCTACCACTCCTCCTAACACTGTTATTCCTTTCTTAACCTGTTGGTTTAAGGGCATTAGAAGCCCAAAATGACCAGGGGTAAGACCTTCCAGTTCAATGAAATGTTTGTTGTAGCTCCTGGTAGGAGCACTCCTCCCTCTGGAACCAAAACTTCTAGGCCAGCAGAACCTAGAGTTGAAATCTTCTGGGAAGTGTTTTCTGAAAGCACAGAGACTGTGTTCCAGAGATAGCCAAGGTTGTACCTTGTGCTGTGGTTGGACTTGATAATGTGTAAGAGTCACCCAGGTGGTACTGGTTTTGAAGACATGAAGGGGTCATGAAAAGCAGCTGAGGTTCGGCACTGTGAGAGACCGTGGAAGGCCAATGGTGAAGGTGCAGCCTCAGTTGCAATTGATGGCCCAGGACTTAAGGGGTCATGCAAAGGAGTTGAGGCTTGCACCATGAAGAGAGCCTATGAGATACTATTGGTGAAGCCTAGTTACAGCAGAAGACAACAGTGTTTTGGAGATGCCAGTACCATGAGATGACCACCAAGAACAGCAGCAGCAGTGGAGTATAGGCATCTGGAGCCTAGAAGACAAGGTGTGTGCTACAAAGGGCAGAGCTGGAGAAGTGACTCAAGCCCTTGGAGGAGCTTAGAAGATCATGAGTGGATCCCAGACATTGGACAGCTGGAGTTTGATTTTGCTTTTGATTATGACTGTGCTCTGATATTTTTCCCTCTTGAAGAAAGAAGGTATTTTAGTGGAGCCCACAGTTAAGAGACTTTGAATTTTTAAAAGACCTTGAATTTTAAAAGATATTGGATATTTTAAAGGATTGAAATTTTAATATGCAAGACTGTGGGACTTTTAAAGTTATTAAGATCTTGGGGATGAATAAAAAAGCAAGGGTGGAGGTTTAATGGTGATGTGTTTGTGTGTCAAGTTGACAAGGGGTCAATTGTACTGGCTTGTTATATGTGTCAACTTGACACAAGCTGGAGTTATCACAGAGAAAGGAGCTTCAGTTGAGGAAATGCCTCCATGAGATCCAGCTGTAAGGCACCTCAATTAGTGATCAAGGGGGTGGCCTTTGTGGGTGGTACCATCCCTGGGCAGGTAGTCTTGGATTCTATAAGCAAGCAAGCTGAGCAAGCCAGTAAGAAACATCCCTCCATGGCCTCTGCATCAGCTCCTGCTTCCTGACCTGCTTGAGTTCCAGTCCTGACTTCCTTTAGTAGTGAACAACAAACAGCATGGAAGTGTAAGCTGAATAAATCCTTTCCTTCCCAACTTGCTTCATGATCATGAGGTTTGTGTAGGAATAGAAATCCTGACTAAGACACCCAACAATATAACAGCAACAACATATCCTGTCAGGAAGAATGCATAGGGCAGGAGCTCAAGGGTCCTTCACATCCTCTGCCTCCAGAATTTAAGGGGTATATGTGGGGCAGTGGTCTGTGGCAGTCTGGCATCCAGTTGAGCACAGGCTGAAAACTCTGGGTGACTCAGCGGAGCAATTCGAAACCAATGCTCCTGGAAGGCTCTTGTCAAACAGTTACAACCTCCACAGCCCTCTGTAGAGAGGCCTGTCATGTGAGATTTGTCACTTAGGAGCAACACCAAGCCCTCCCACATGCAAATAAGGTGCCCTTAAGCTCTCAGACCAAGCCAATGGGAAGTACCTGTTGTCAGACCCCTGACCCATCCCAAACAGTTTATTAGACCGTCCCAACCTGTATAGGAGAGATCCCCATCCAGAAGGAATAAAAGTGTGAGAGCTGTAACACTGCTGCTTGGGAAGAGGTCTACTCTTCCGAACACCACCAGAAGCTTCCCACACTCCTCACCGGCTAGTCGGCCTCTCATGGGCTCAGCCTGGGGCCTGACTCAGCACAGGGTGGCGGGTGCAGTGTCTTGGAGCAACTGAGGCAGCAATTGCAGAGACTGAGGTGGAGGAGACTCTGTCCGTGCTCGCGCTCTCCCCTTTGCCTGAACCCTCGCATTTGGCCAGGCCAGAGATCCCTGAGGAAAGCTCCCAGCACGCAGGCCCACAGGGACAGATGTGCTGAGAGGGGGGACAGGGTGCTCAGCTGCTGTCCTGGAGGAGACCATTCACAGGGAAGTGCATTGACTGTCCCTATCAGACTTGACCTGTGTGCCTTTGGAGGAAGGTTGACTGCTGTCAACTAGCTTGCCCTCTGGTTTTACTTTCAAAGATCCATTTCACTATTTTCTATTTCTAATATGGTTCTGGGAATGGAACCCAGGGCCTTACGCATGCTAAGCAAGTTTCCTACCACCCAGACACACCCAGGACCCTTGAGTTTCACCCTAAAACAGAGAGTGCTTCTGGGCAATGACTGATCCAAGATGCCCTTCATGGGAAAGACTGCACAAACTCCAGCTCACAGGCTTCACCAATCACATGGCTTCCTCCTTTGGCTGTACCTGTTACTGTCTGAAACTCCTGGTAAGGATTACTTTAAACACAGCTCATGTTTGCAAACAGCACATTCTAGTTGTTATAGAGATACAAGGCGAATGTAAACTTAAATGTATGCATTTGATTTTTTTCAGGACCTCCTCTTTGCTTGTGGCTAACTTGGTTTTTTTGTTTTTGTTTTTGTTGTTGTTTTGTTTTGTTGAGACAGGGTTTCTCTGTGTAGCCCTGGCTATCCTGGAACTCACTCTGTAGACCAGGCTGGCCTCGAACTCAGAAATCCACCTGCCTCTGCCTCCCAAGTGCTGGGATTAAAGGCGAGTGCCACCACTGCCCGGTTTGTGGCTAACTTGGAAATGTGTTGTTCAATTTATGAATATCTGAAGATTTCCCAGATGCCTTTCTGTTATTGACTTCTGCTTAAATTCCATTATGGTTCAAGAACAATAAATAAATCTTTTTTTAAAAAGGAAAAATCTAAGCCTACAATTAAATAGATGAAGGAAAATAAGAATTAGCAGAAGGAGTGGCAGAAGAAATATGGAAGTATGTGTACAACTTGTTACATGCAGACTTTTTTTTGAGGTTTAGTACTTATTAATGTATAGAAGCAGTTCTTCTGTTTAGATGTGTGCTGTCTCTTTGACCTTATGCTAAAGCTTAAGCATTGGACCAGACTGAGTATGTCTCCCAGCTCAGCCTTTTAGTGGCATAGCCCCTGGACCCGATTCCTTGTCTGTAAAGTGGGGGTAATTCCTGCTTCATAAAACCAGTGAGATTATTAAATAACAATATCTAAAGTGATTCATTCCATTACAGCCCAGTAGGGTTGGTGGCTAATCCTGAACCATGAACTGTTGCAATTTCCTGATGTGTTAACAGTTAGAAAATGCATGGATCTGTCCATGTTTAACTAGCCCAACTCTAGGGAAGATGTCTGAGATACCTTTTGACATCCCAGCATGCCCAGGGGAGCTGGTGTCAGAGACGAAGGCTTTTGGCCTTGGCATTTTTTGCTTGATCCCAGGTTTGACTTAATCTTGCTAGCTCTCTCATAGCAGGCATTCCTTTGATTCCTTTCTGCCTGATATCAGATTATCTAGGGCCTTGACCTTTAGGCTTGGCTGGATTAGCAAATCAAGGTGTTCCAGCAGGCCTCCCTTTGTTTCCTCCCCAGTGTTACTGCCCCCAGGTAGGGATTAGATGTCCGGCCTTCAACTCAGGGATTATGTCTGATCTGCATTGTGGAATTTCCCCTCCCTCTGCCATTTCCCGCCCAAAAGTGTTTAAAAATACGTAACATTAAAGATTAAACGGAGCTTGGACGGAATTTCTCGTCTTGCTCTCAACGCGTCCTTTGTTTCCTGCTTCTTTCCCCAACCGACGGTTTCTCTCTACAGCACGGAACTTCGAACCTAGTCGATAGCCTTTCTTGGAAGGGCCCTCCAAGGCAAGGCGGGCAGCAAGCTCTTTGCAAGCTGGCTCAGTTGGTATGGTGCTTCCCAGACACACAGGAAACCCTGGATTTGACCTCAGCAATGCATGAACCTGGGCATGGTGGTGCACACCTATAACCCTAGCAGTCAGGAGTGGGAGTAGGAGGCTGTGCTAAAGATGGAGAAGACAAGGGTGACTTTAACTGCAAAGGGCAAGAGATAACAGAAGAGCAGACAAGTGCCTGACTTCCCCTCAGCTGGCGATCAGGACAAGGAGTCACTTGTCAGAACTGAAAAGATAAAGCGTTCTAAATAGCTCTTCAAACAGTGTAAGGGCTGCTATACAGCCAAGTGACTGTATAATTAACCCAGCACACAGGAGGCTGTGGATCCATTCCCCAACGCTGCAAATAAATTAGAACATAAAGTTCAATCAGCGTAGTACTATCAAAAATAACAAGAGGGAAAAATACTTTAACTTGCTATGGAATGTTTTCCTAAAATAGAATCACATTTATTTCATCAGTTATTTCTCAGCAGAGGGGCCAAGGCAGAGTTCAACAGAGAAATATCTGACGGGGGTTAATATCTAGTATCTATAAAGAACTACAAAAGCACACACACTAAAATTCATTAGCCGGTAAGTGGGCTGATGGATTGAACGGATGGCTCTCAAAGGGAGAGACGCAAATTAAGTATTTGAAATAATGTTCAACATCCTTCACCATCAGGGAAACACAAGCTAAAATTGCCTTGCGATTCCATCTCACCCATCAGCCATCTTCAAGAGAACAAATGCCGGCGAGGGTATGTGGATGCGTGTGCTCAGCCAGTCCGTCCTCAGTTCTGTCTCTAGCTAGCAATGAGGCTGCAGGCAAACCATAACCCATTGTGGCACTGACATAATGCAATAAGGTTCAAATGACAGGGGAGGTGATCCCAAACAAAGTGAAGTGTAATGCTACTGAAGAAGCGAACAAATGGGCTGGAGAGATGGTTCAGAGGTTAAGAGCACTGACTGACTGCTCTTTCAGAGGTTGTGAGTTCAATTCCCAGCAACCACATGGTGGCTCACAACTATATGGCTCACAACTATAATGGGATCCAATACCCTCTTCTGGTGTATCTGACAACAGTATCGGTGTACTCGTATACATTAAATAAATAAATCTTAAAAAAAAAAAAAAAAAAAAGAAGGGAACAAAAAAATGGTGGGGGCAGCTGGGAGTGGAAGGGTTCTAACATACTGCTCAGGGTGTGGGCCTCAGACATGGGACTGTGACACAGGAATAAGGCCTTGTTCTCACATACAGATGAAGTCATTGGTGCACCTGTTCCCAACTCTCTGTTCCACATAAATGTCACTCAGAAACTCCAGCTGTGAGAATTCAGGGAGCGATTAGCGCTACCACACTAACGAGTTTACTCCTTTCCATGTGTCTTTGAGTCAAAGATTATAAAGATGCGGTCAAGTTGTATACTATTTTAGTCTCTCCTTTTCTAATTGAACTTTACCCTAAATCGTTGCCTTCCAAGACATGAAGTGGGTGTGCGTAGTAGCCGCTAAAGGGTAAGACCTGGCAGAGATTACTACTTGGCTCTTTTCCAGCCTTAAGGTACAGTTCTCCGCCTTTGGGTGACTGTTGGGAAGGGCCATGATTTAGGTAGGTATCTCCCCACTCCAATACACACGGGTTCAAGGCTTGCTACTTAGTCTGTGGCACTAGTGGGAGGTGGGCCTCCAGTTTTAAGGAGAATCACTTGGCAGATCTGCAAAAACTACTACACACCATGTACATATGCATGCATGTACAGACATGTATTCTACATGTCACCCCTGATTTCTAGTGGGCTTGCTTCTAGATGGCTGTATCATATTGGCTTTGTTGTAACAGAGTGTCTGGCAGAAGTAATTTAAGGAATTATGTATTTTGGCTCACAGTTTCTGTCCATCATGGTAAGGATGCTATTAGGTAAGACAGTGATGTTTGTGGCAGCAGGAGGGGGTGGCAGATGTTCACATCATGGCTGACTAAGCAGAAGCGTAAAGCAGGAACTAGGAGCCAGGTATATTCTTAAAAGGCCTGCCCCTAGTAACCTGCTTCCTCCAGCAAGGGTCTACCTCCTAAAAGTTCCACAGCTTCCCCAAATAATGTCAGCAGCCAGGGAACAAGCATTAAAACCCTGAGCCTGCAGAGGACACTTCAGATTCAAACCTTAACAATGACAATCTGTATAGTCTTCTAGGGACAAGCTCTGTCTTTTCCTCCACCTCCTCTGTGCTGGCCGGTTGTGTGTCAACTTGACCTAAGCAAGAGTCATCAAAGAGGAAAGAGCCTCAGTTGAGGAAATGTCTCTATGAGATCCAGCTGTAAGGCATTTTCTCAATTAGTGATCAATAGGGAGGGCCCAGCCCATGGTGAGTGGGGCCATCCCTAGGCTGGTGATGCTGCGTTCTGTAAGAAAGCAGGTTGAGCAAGTCATGAGGAGCAAGCTAGTAAGCAGCACCCTCCAAGGCCCCTGCATCAGCTCCTGCTCGACATTTCAGCCCTTTTTGAATTCCTGTCCTGAATTCTACCAATGATGGACTATGAACTAGAAGTATAAGCAAAATAAACCCTTTCCTCCCCAATTTGCTTTTTAGTTGTGGTGTTTTATTGCAGCAACAGAAACCCTAACTAGGACATTTATTTCTAGTCCAACCCCAAGAATCCTGTACTCAGTAAAGAAGGAAAGTCCAACCATAAGATCTTTCATTATACTTCAGCTTCAGATGACATGGGGCTGTTTCTAGTTCAAAGTCACAGACCAATGCAAGGTATACCATTCAGAGGCTTTGCATCCCAGACTGACAATCACATTTTTTATTCATTATGAACCATTATTATTAGCACCAGTTTCTAAACCTTCACCAGGTCTGGGAAGAGAGTCATAAAGGCTCTACCATGCAGACATATATTTTGTTTGTTTGTTTGTTTTTTTCGAGACAGGGTTTCTCCGTGTAGCCCTGGCTATCCTGGAACTCACTCTGTAGACCAGGCTGGCCTCGAACCAGATGTATATTTCTTAAAGATAAAAATGCAACATTCCTAGGTTACCTCTTCCCAGGTGTCTGTGGAACAATTTCAACATTTTAACAGTTTTAATAGGAAAATTCCAAGTATTTGTTTTGGAAGAAAACTCAGCAGTCCAGGTTGGAAATGAAGCTTGCCCTCTTTCATTGAGCTGTTTGCACTGTGGATTAGATTCCTCTCTGCCTCAGGCTTGGATTCCACTCCTGGGAAGCTCCTGAGGCCCAGCTATCATGCAGGTGGTCTCCTTATGTCTATCTTCTTTCCCCTTTGACCAGCATCTGGCTTCCACAACACACAACAGTCATCAGGCTATGGGATTCTCTTCATGCACTGACCGCCTCAATCGCAGGTCTGGGTTGAACACAGGAAACAGAAGTTAATGCGGACACATACATTCGCACCTTAAGGGCTTCCCTCAGCATGGCAGGAAGACGCTAGCACTTCTCAAGCTTGCCTTCTCACCTCCCCTTTTAACTTTTTAGACTCTGCCCTTGACCTCCCCTCATTGGTTGTTGTCAGTAAATACTGTTTAGAATAAGTGCAGGATTGGAGGGGCGGCTCGGTGGAAAGAGTGCTTGCTGTACAATCATGAGGACCAGGATTGGATCCCAGAACCCATGTACCAAGCCAGGTATCCCACACATGCCTGTAAACCCTGATATCCCAGGGAGGGACCAAGGCAGGGGAAACACTGGAGCTTGCTGACTCCTAGCCTAGCTAAGAAGAAAATGCACGTTTCAGCTTCAGGGAAAGAACCTGGCAAAAAGGAATAGGCAGAGAGTGATAGAGGACACTCAACTCCCTCTTCTGGTCTCCTTGCACATGTGCGTGCATGTGCACACACAACACACACACACACACACACACACACACACACTAACATTCACACACAAAAATACATAGCTAGTCTAAAAAAAAATGAGCAGACTTGTTTGTTTCCTCCCCAGTGTCCATTCCCTTTCTAACAGACCCTGACTTGGGCCACAGAGCTGCTTGTTCTCAGTCCCTGCAATCTGTATGATTGTATCAGCCGCACAGTAGCTGAAGCATGTGACTTGGGACCATAGGTCCTGTCGCATTTTCATGGTCAGAGCAATGGGTTTGTGGATGAACACATCAGACTGAATGAAACGGATGTGAAATTTCTGTTTGTTTGTTTTTGTTTTTTCGAGACAGGGTTTCTCTGTGTAGCCCTGGCTGTCCTGGAACTCACTCTGTAGACCAGGCTGGCCTCGAACTCAGAAATCCGCCTGCCTCTGCTGGGATTAAAGGCGTGCGCCACCACTGCCCGGCTGATGTGAAATTTCTAAATTCTCTGACTCTTTCTCACCAAATTGAACCTGAAAAGCTATGAGGTATTTGCAACACTATTTTGCCATCATTACAAAGTGGCTGTTGTGTAAAGAGCTAACATGGGCCTGAACAGACAGAACCTGAGTTCCAGTGACACCGTGAGCTTCTGCATTAGGCCAGAACAAAAGGAGAATCATCTGAGGTCAGGCTTGCAGCTGAAGAGCAAGAGCACAGCCTCCACCTTGGGCCATGTCACTGGGTCTCTGTCTGTGGCAGTTCTGGTACTCACCAGGAGCAGCACCAAGTTCCTCCAAATGCAAAGGGCTTTGTTGCTGAAAATAAAGAAAACAGACAGCCATGTCACTGGAGGGGGAATGCAAACAGTAAGTTTGTTGCACAGATGGTACAATCTGTGAGACTGCCATTATTTTAAAATGAAGGAGGAATGGTTGAGACAAAGAGTCGGAAATATCCAGTATGTTTAGATTTTAATAACAGATACTGCATTCATTCCATGGATGTTTACTGAGCATTTATGACATGCCAGCTAATATATTAGAACCTGGGGTCATTTGAGATGGGCAATGCTGACAGTATTAATTTACACTGATAGTAAATTATGTTGTCGACATTTTGAGTTGAGGAGAGCTCACCTTTTACTGGTACATTCCAGGACACCAATGGAAATTGGCCAAAAAATCTTTTTATGAGCTTGATACAAGGATATCTATTAACAACATGTTATGGGGGCAGATGTACATGTCTGGGGGTACATAAAACACTTATAACAAATAGGACTAGGGGTGGTCTCAGACCACTTGCCTGGCATGCACAAGGCCCAGGTTTCTATCCACAGCACCACAAAGTTACAGTTTTTAATAAAATGTTTTGTTCAATACCTGTTTAGTACTTGAAAAACCCCCAAACAACTCAAGTGTCCAAACACGTGCAGAATGCAACCATGTCCAGGATTTAGGGTTCAGTGAGGGGAAAGTTATAATACCATTTGGAAATTTTACATATATATATATATATATATATATATATGTACACACACACACACATATATATATAAATTAAAAGCACAGAAATGCTTAGGACAGAAAGTGAGGGGCCCTACACAGGTGGAGTAGAATATGCCTATAATCCCAGAACTCAAGAGGCTAGAACAGGAGCTAGCCTGGGCTATACAGCAAGAAAGCCTGTTACATAGAAACAAACACACACTCACTCCACCCCACCCGTGGAGTTTGGTGTCTGCTCTCCAGTACTTGTCACAAGAGTGCAGGTGTGTGTCCCCAGGGAGCTCTGGCCTCACCTCCACCTCTCTCCTTTCCAGGATAAGCGCACTGGGGTTGGCTCTCTTCTCCACATCCTGTAGCTTGGTCAGTTTTTCTATCAGGAACATCTTATCTTTGCCCTCCTGCCAAGAAGGAAAAATTAAGAGTAAGGCATGGAAATTGTGTGCTTGTGAGAGGTGAAGAAGGTACGAATAAAGAGGGGTCCACAAGCCGGAAGGAAATGGCCGCCATACTTGTAATGAGAGAAGTTAGCTGTGTTGTGTTGGTTGTGAAACAGTTCAAAGAGAAACAGGGAAATTTCTTCTCCCAGGAAGCTGGAATCACTTCCCTGTGAGCCCTAAAGCAGGAAGTATGAACTATTCCTCCTGTGTGGGGAGCCAGGTAAGCATAACTGTCTCCCCTATTCAGGCTCTGTCACCCCAACTTCACACAGGCATGACTGTTGCAGCTTCACACAAGCATAGTCACCCCAACGTCTCGCCCGTTTCTCCACTGACTCTAACACCCTGCTTGTAACAATTATCCCACAACATTAACCGTGTGAGTGCCACCCACACTAATATTCCTGAGGCCTCTGCTTCAAGATCACTTTCTATTTCCCTCCTTGCTTCTACACTCACCCACGGGGCTTCCCACAGAAGGAAGGGCCGTCCCCAGGAATGATAATCTCTCAGGTGGTTGCTAAACCATCAGGGTGTGGCCTGATCAGCAGAAGTGGGCTTCTGGGGGAGGGTCTCGGAGGTGACATCTGCTTCTGCTTCTAGCTCAACTTCTCTACCTCCTGATCCGCTGACACGTGAAGGGTCTCTGCCACGTGCTCCCGCCGTCATGAACTATGCCCTCCCTAGCTTCCCTACCATGATAGACAGAAACTGTGAGCAAAAAGAAATACTTCCTCCTCTAGCTGCTGCTTGTTGAGTATTGTGCCACAGTGATGACAGGTAGTTAGGGACGAAATGAGAGTTTATAAATGCAGTGGTGGCTGAAGCCATAGCTGCATCAGTGACACGCTCACAAGTGAGTTGCATCACTAGAACCTACTATATAAAAAGGACAAGCATGGTGGCATGTGTTTGTAATGCCAGCGGGGAGGAAGTCAAGGCAGGCAGGACCCAGGGACTAACTGGCCAGCCTGCCTGCCCTTCTTGGCAAGTTCCAGGCCAGTGAGATACCTTGTCTTATTTTTTAAATGTGGACAGAGTCTGAGGAATGACACCCAAGGTTGTCCTCTGGCCTTCCACACATGTGCATACACATACGTGTATACCTGCACACACAAGTACATACACACACACACACACACACACACACACGCACACACACACACGCACACACACATGCTGGGTGATGACGACTTGGAGATTCATCGTACTATTTATTCTCTCTATCTTGGACTATGGGAACTTCTCTTATACTCTTGACAGAGGAGCAAGGAGGAGGAAGGAGGAATTACAGGGAAGGGGTAAGGGGTACGGGGAAGGGGTACAGGGCTACAGGAGAGTCTTACATTGATGATCTGTTCATGGAGCAGCCGGATCATGACCTTCCTCCCCTCTGTGATCTGCCAGTAAAGATAGGTGATGATTCTGGAAGAGGAGAAAATGACAGACACTCTCAACAGTGCTTTGAGGCTCCATGTTTTAGCAGGGTACAGAAGGACCGGAATATTTGCTTGCAAATGGGTTTTGACCCAAGTGTGTCCCTGAGAAGCCAAAACGGGGTAGCAGGCTAAGTACTTTAGAGCAGTGGTTTTCAACCTGTGGGTCATGAGCTTTTGGGGGTCAAACCCCTTTACACAGGGTTTACCTAAGACCATAAAATACACATATTTACATAATGATTCATAACAGCAGCAAAATTACAGCAATGAAGTAGTAACAAAAACAATTGTATGGTTGGGGTCACCACAACACGAGGAACTGTATTAAAGGGTAGTGGTATTAGCATTAGGAAGGTTGAGACCCACTGCTTTAGAGCAGCATTTTCTCAACCTGGCTGCACACCTGTGTTGCGGGAAATATTTAAAAAGCAAACCGGCACGTTCCAGAGCTAGTGCCGGCAACCGGTGGGCTGCAGAGCTCAGCCTGGTGATCTCAGCCTGGCCGTTGCTCTGTGCCAGAGCTCCTGAGTCAGGCTCTGGGCCACAGGGCTTCTGCCCCGTGCATCTCACTCGGCAGTCCCTCTGCGCTGGAGCTCCTGAGTCCCTGGCGGATCTCCGCCACCAGGCCCACGCAACAACCGCCCACCCCAGGGTCAGCCATCTCAACACCCAATTACCAGGTAGAATTAAAACTCTTATGCATATAGTTAACCAATCAGATTTATGTATCAATAAAAACACAATTTACAAGATGCCAATACAATAATTTCAGAGCCAATTGCTAATGATAAAAGCTGCCCACCTAGATTAGACAACTTATCCCAAACTTCTAACCATTATGATAACATAACCATCTGTGGCGCCACGCCAGCTCACGACCGCTGCCATCTTTCTTTTTCTCCCCCCACACCTCTTACCTATGCCACTCTTAGCTCCGCCTCCCTGTTCCCTGCCCAATCACAGGGCTCCTATTGCCCTAACGTAATTGGCCAGGGAAAATCCTGTAACACACCTGGGAGGTAGAAATAAACCTCACATCATGGGCTGGCCCTTAGATCAAGCAGGCACACATTTTCTGGGGAAGGACCAGACATCCACATTTTAAAAACACACAAAGTTTGAGTGTGTAGCTAGACTATGTGATTTGCACACGTGCTGCTCAAATTTGAAGTGATGTGAATTTCTTGAATTTTCTTTTTGCAAACACATATTCAGGTTTAGTAGAACGTAAGATTCTGCAGTGTGTGCCTGTGTGTGTGTGTGTGTGTGTGTGTGTGTGTGTGTGTGTGTGTGTGTGTGCGCGCGCGCTCGTGCTTACATGCAGGTTCCTGTGAACACACGCATGGAAGTCAGAGTTCAAAGTCTAGCATCCTACTCTATTTCTCCCCACCTTATTTTGTTCTTCGGATTCTCACTGGAGCTTGTGCTCACTAGTTGGTAGGCTGGCTGGCCACTGAGCCTTGGGGATCCCCCTGTCTCTGCTCCCCTAGTGTTGCACTGTCATATCCAGCTTTTGGGGTCCTAAACTCAGGTCTACATGCCCACGAAGCGAGGACTTTACCACTGAGCCATCCCAGCCCCCAGATTCTGAATTTCTATCAAGCTTCTGGCGTAATAAACACAAGCATTTCGTATTTGTGTCTGGTTCCTATGCATAGCTTTAAAAATTCTTAAGAAATTCAAAGTGGTAAATGTCTTTTGAATTCACATCAGATGTTTGGTGACTCTAGGCCTTAAAGATGGGGGACTAGTTACCACAAAGATAAGGCACGGTTGAAGAGCTGGCATAGACTGAAACAGGAGGATTACAAGTTCAAGGCCAGCCTGGCCCACATAACAACATTCTGTCTCAAAATAAGACAATAGGTGGGCTGCTTAGTCCTTGTCCCGTGTGATCTTATAGAGGAGGGAAGTGCTAGAAATATAATTAAACACCGATAGCCAAAAATTGATAAAGAATATATTCCCAGGAAAGGACCCAGTTCTCCCACACACCTCACCCTAGGCTTCTCTCCTGAGTTGTAACCATATCATAAACTGGACATCATGAATAGATAATTCCTGAGCTCTGCTAGTCATTTTACCAAAGTACTGGATATGAGAAGGAGATTATGGGAACCTTCAAAGTCAAAGCCAGTCAGGACTACAGGTGACACTTGGGTCTTGAACCTGGCATCTAAACTGGCTTTTCAGGACCAAGCCCTTAACTTGTGAGGCTGATACCATACTGGTCCAGATCAGAACTGACTGAAACAGTAGGGTAGGTAGCTGGTGCCTGCGGTGTTGAAGGATTGCTTTGTCTAAGAAAATCTTCTCCCTGTCACACACATAGTTGGTGTCAGAAGAACAAAGGGAGACAGCAGCAGAGCCAGTGAATGAGAGGCTCAGCAGAGGCAGCAGGTCTGGAGGCCAGGACACCATTCTAAAGGGCCAGTCACAGCTGCTGCTGCTGCTGCTGCTGCTGCGGTGTAAAGGGGGTGGGGGGGGGACAGCAAGGAGCCTCTGCCTCCACTATCAGGCTGTGCAGCACAGAGCCTGTATCAGCATCCAACCTATCACTGACTTATTGCTCTCATCTGCAAAGCACAGATAACGTTCTGTAATCCATGGCTGACTCTAACAGTCTGAGCCCTTAAGTCCTGTGTCTCTTGACAAGGAGCAGCCCTGTCTAATGCCGTGGGGGCTAAGCTGCAGCAAGCTGGCTAACCAGTTCTTCCATTCAGGAAAGTGAACCCAGTGTATGATTCTTCATAAGAAGTCAGAAATGGATAGTTTTAAAAATTAAAATGCAGCCGGGCAGTGGTGGTGCACGCCTTTAATCCCAGCACTCGGGAGGCAGAGGCAGGTGGATTTCTGAGTTCGAGGCCAGCCTGGTCTACAGAGTGAGATCCAGGACAGCCAGGGCTACACAGAGAAACCCTGTCTCGAAAAAATAAAAAAATTAAAAATTAAAATTAAAATGCAAAAAACCCTAAATGTCAACAAAGCCTGAGCCAGTTTTATATCTTGTAGCCTCTAAAGGAAATGATCTGAGAACTCTCAGACATTTTCATTCTTTTTAAAAATTTTATTTTGATATTCTTTGTTGTTTTTTTCCAGTACTGAGGATTAAACCCTGGGTCTTGCACATGTTAGGCTCATGCCCTACCACTGAGCTATACCCCCAGCAGAAAGAGAGAAAGTAAGTATACTATCTTTGTAAAGCATACACACACAAAAAAAGCTTAGATATGAAAATATTAAATGTGGCTGGAGAGATGGCTCAGTGGTTAAAAGCACATGGTGGCTCACAACCATCTGTAATCCAATGCCCTCTTCTGGTGTATCTGAAGACAGCAACAGTATACTCATATAAATGAATAAATAAATATTACAAACCGAAAAAAATATTAAATGACATTTTACACAAAACCATGCAAGGGAAGAGTCGAGACCGGCCTGGCCTCACTGCTCTGCAGGCCTTGCTTTGTGTCCCAAATGAACATCCCTAGGACCATTGTCATCTCATGTCAACAAAGGGTTCCCAAGAACTCTCAGCTTCTCCTCCCGCTCGCTCGCTTCCCGAGGAACCCCACTTACAGCACAATGAGGGTGAGGATGAAGAAGAAGTGCACACTTCCAATGAGGTTCTGGTAGATCCAGACGACCCACAGGTAGCCAGGCCTGCGGCTCAGGGTGTCGATCCAGCTGTAGATGGACTGGATGAAGGAAGGCAGACCTCGGAACGGGCCACAGTCAGCCGAAGGCTTCAGTCTGAAGACAAAACCAGAAAACCACCTGCTGCCTGAGACTCTGATGCAGGCATTTCAGAATCCAGGGGTCCCTTCTGTGCTTGGGCTCTAGACACAGAAAATCTTGCCTGCTCTCCCCACACTCTACATCCGAGGAAAGGGTTTTCACTCAGCCTTGCCTGGTGTTACCTGCTGTCTGAGGACCAACTCAGAGGAGGGGTATCACCCACCACAATGGCCAGTCCGGATTCCAGGCAATGATCTAGCAGTATCTTGGGAGCAATCAGAGAGTTTTTCTTCGCAATGAGATTTAAGACCCACCAAGAGGGAAGCTTGTTAGCTATAGAAGCCACATATGACACTGTGTTCAGGTGCTGTCAGCTGTTACAAATGAGCAGAAACTGGAAGATTAAGAAGGTTGTGTGTGTGTGTGTGTGTGTGTGTGTGTGTGTGTGTGTGTGTAGAGATGGCTCAGTGGTTAAGAGCACTGACTGCTCTTCCAGAGGTTCTGAGTTCAATTCCCAGCAACCACAGGGTGGCTCACAACCATCTGTAATGGGATCCAATGCCCTCTTCTGGTGTGTCTGAAGACATCAACAGCAATAGCATACTCACATACATAAAATAAATAAATAAATACATCTTTTAAAAAAGAAGAGAGGGGGTGGGGAATAGATATGACAAAAGAAGTGAGGATTGGGACGGGATAAGTGACTCAGAGGTTCAGAACACTTGCTACTCTTGCAGAGGATCAGGGTTCAGTTCCCAACATTCATATAGAGTCTCAAAACCATCGATAGCAGTTCCAGAAAATCTGAGGTCCTCTTTTGTTCTCTGCAGGCACTAGGGAAACACATGGTACACACACAGACAATAAAGCTCATATAGATAAACTGTGAACCATGGAATGATGGATGGAAATGTGGACCTCAGAAAGGAAAGGGGTAAGGGACCAGCAGCAGCCAGGGGTGTCTAGATGCTTAGAGTTGACCTCGGAGCTGAGACTCAAATGGGGAGAGCCCTTCAGAGAGAGGACCCTGACTATATGGAAGGAGACTTACTGGGCCCTAGAAACAGACCAGGAGCTTTGGGGCTACAGTGAGATGGTGCCCAAGGGGGAAGCCAGCTCAGCCAGGACCTCTGGTTCACTTCAGTTAAATTTCCCTCTCATTGTGGAGGAAGTGTCCTCTCCCAGTTTGGGAAGCTTGAACACTTGGCAGAAATGAGAAGATGGCTCTTAAATATGGTGTAGGATGTACAGAATAAATCCAGGATAGGATGTATTCCCTTCCTTGGTCCTTGTATCTGCGGGCTACACCAGGAACATGAGCTGAGCTTTGTAGTAAGCACAGTTTTTATTCTAATGCCTACCATTTGAAAGTCTTACTGGCCCTGGGGAGACTTCCTCTCCCAGGGCTAACCTAGGAAGCATGACTTCTTATGCAGACAAATACCCCAAACATAGCTGGCCAGCACAGCTACCTCTTTCAACAGGCTTTTATGGTTGGAGCATATTCCCAGGCTCCAGTCACCCCATGGTCAGGATCTCAATGACCTATAATAGCCCCCAAGGCTGGAGAACCTTCTAAAAGGAGCCAAAGTGGTCATCCCTAGCCTTACTACCCTGCCTCATCTGTTCCTTCCCCTAGAAACTGCAGTAAAGGCCCTTGTCCCTAAACCTCCCTTCTGACTACCCTGTCTGCCTTCATGTGGCCCTGCATAGCATGGAGAACCTTCCCTTCTTGGGAACTGTGAGTAACAAACTATGATTTCAGTGGCAACTGTCTTCATGCCTGGATGATAAAACCCACGTTTAAAAACAGACATCTATCCACCCCACCAGTAAAACCTCAGCCAAGGCCACAGTTCCTACCTCCAGATAGTGATAGCCAGGGTACACAGCACTCCCGTGAAGGACGGGAAAAAGAGCAAGAAAATAAAGAAGGTTATCATCTGTGAGGCCCGCCAGGCCTTGCTTGGAGGCTGGAAGTTCATCATCAGGCTGACCTGAGGAGAGAAACGGAACTCCTGAGGCCAATTGCAGCCCCTGGGACCCCACCAAGGGCCAACTCTCCCACCATCTACTTACAGCTTCCCTGGTTTTGGCTTCCTGACCCCTCCCCACAGCCCTTTCCCAGCTGGGATCCCCCTGCCCTGAGGTCATAAGTTACCAAAGGAAAGTAATTGGCTGCAACTTGGGCCCCACTCACATTTTTGACATAGAACATGATGAAGAGAGTAATCATTTGGATAAAAGGCAGCAGAGGGCAGAAGAAAATTCCAAGCCTGCAAGGAAAACAGGAGTGTCAGAGACCTGGGGAAACATGAGGAGAACAGGGTGCAGGGGGCAAGGAGAGAATTATGTCTTCCTAAAATTCATATATGAAGACCTAACACACACACACACACACACACACACACACACACACACACACACACACACACACCCCACAGTACCTCACAACATGACTGGATTTAGAGGCAGAGTTGTTCAAACAGGAATTAGGTTGGAATGGGGTAGGCTCGTGGTCACTACGGTAGGCTCTAATTCGGTATGAGTGCTGTCCTTAAGAGAAGCAAGGAGGACACAAACAGATAGAAAACTGTGTGAAGACACGGGGAAGGTGAGACCAGCTGTAAACTAGAAAGAGAGGCGCAGGGCAAATCCTGACCTCATGGGCTTGGGAAGGAGCCACTTGCCAACGCGGTGACTGTGGTATGTCATCATGGTAAGTGTTCCTCTAGATATGTAGTGTCATAGGAGACTAATGCAGAAGGGAATCATTCGAATAACAGCAAACAAGAGATGTCCCACCATGGCTGCTCCCTCCTCAGATCTGGGAAGGCTTTGCAGAGAGAAAGAGAGAACATCCCTGTACCCCACCACAGAGCCACTAAACCATCAGAGGCCCTTCAATGTGCCCTAATCTAGTGTGTCTCAAATGTGAGGTCATCCTTCCCATGTGTGACCCCCATCCTTTCCATGGTACGTGAGAAGGCCTGCAGGGACTAGACAATAAACCACACTGAGTTACAGGTCAGAAAGTCTTTGCTTTCCAACTCTCTTGCAGTATTCCCAAGCTTGGTGCTAGGATGGCTTTAATACCCAACACCTGCCAACCCCCACACTTTAAAATTTTTAATTTTTATCTATATGTATGTATAGCATATGTATGTGCAATGAATGCACACATATGTGTACAGAATCAAAGAAGGACATTGGGTGTCCCCATCACTCTTCATCTTACTCTTTTGAGATAGGGGAGGGGTTTCCCACCAAACCCAGGCCTAGGCTGTTGGCCGGCAATATCCCTAACAATCTTCCTATATCCCTGCAACACAACACTGAGGTTGTAGTGGCACACATGGCTATACTGGCTTACATGTGGGTGCTGAGATCTGAACTCAGTCCTTATGCCTACATAGCAAAAGCATTCGCACCCACTGAGCACCTTCCCCACCTACACACCTATAAGGAGCAGTCTTTAAACTGACAGTCTCAGAAGACAGGAACATATAGCCAGGGTCTAAGGACTTTTTGCGACAGAGTGGCCTCAATTTTCCCAATAACTTATGACTTATATAACCTGGCACTAGTTTTCCATTTATGATAGTAAAATAAAGATGGTTTAAAATATATTTGAGTGATCTGACTTGTATGGGTTTTTGAACTGAAACACATATCTAAAGATATTCAAAGCCAACTTGGAGGGGGACATTCAAGGAGAGGGAGGTAAAAAGCAGCAGAGATATAAAGGGGAAAGGAGATTAATGAAACAAGAAAGGTTAAATGTGGTCAGGTATGGAGGGCAAGGGAGAGGCAGGAATACAGAGAGTAATAACTAATATAAAGACCTTCTAAAAAAGTCTTATGAAAGATGGCTACTGCAGAAGCTTCTAAATTATAAGCATACGCATGTATAAAAAGAGTTGAAGTGGAAGTAACCTTGTAATGAGGTGACAATGCTCTACCAGACACTACAGAACAGCAAATAAATAGCTCCATGCTAGGAATGGGTTACCTCTATTGGAAGTCTTGACCAGTGGGTCCCATAGACGCCCCCCAATATTACAGGTTATTGCCAATGCTCTTGGTTACTTTCCAAAGATTGATGGTAAGATCCTATTGCTCAAAGTTGGGTAGGTATGGAATGGGAGTTGAGTCTGGGGGGAGGGGACAGGGGAAGAAGATGAATATTACCAAGATACAATACATGAATTTCTCAAAGAATTAATACAACTTTTATTTATTTGTGTATTTGAGTAAATATTTTATGGATTTGAGTTAAAAGAAGCAAAGAATTTAAAATATTAAATATTAATATAAATGAAAAGAAACTATCAAGTAGATGATAGTTCAGATGATGTGTAGAGATGCTAACAAGCTGGTAGGTGGCAGTGCTGTGCTGAGGTGAGGCTCAGAAGCATCTTCCTTACCCAGGCGATCACGCCCAGCACTCTCTCCTTGGTTACCACACTGTTTTCTTGATAAACTCATCATTAAAGACAATTTTCACAGTTGGGGATACAGCTCAGAAGTAGAGCCCTTGCTTAGCAAGGCCAAGGCCCTGGGCTTGATCTCAGTATTGAAAGGAAAAAAAGGGGGGGAGGGAAGGTAGGATGGGCAGGATATCCTAAAATCTAGAAAGACCAAATCTGTAATTTGTACGGAGAAAGAAAAAATACCATTTTTCAACTGTACTTAACAACAGGCAGCTCAAAAAAAAAAAAAAAAAATTCCAGAAAGTAGAATGGTTGAGTCTATGCATGGTAGCACACACCTTTAATCCCAGCACTTGGGAGGCAGAGACAAGTGGATCTCTGTGAGCTCAAGGATAGCCTGGTCTACATAGTGAGTTCCAGGTCAGCTAGGCTACAAAATAAGACACTGTCTCAATCAATCAATCAACCAACCAATCAACCAACTATAATGGACAGTGGTGTGTGTGTGTGTGTGTGTGTGTGTGTGTGTGTGTGTGTGTATACATGGCTGTATGTGCAAGCTTGTGTGTTTGTGTATTTGTTGGGGATGCAGGCATGTGTAGACATAGGGCACACATGTCGCACATGTAGAGATCACAGGTCAACTTCGGGCACTGTCCTCAGACGTCTTCTATCTTCTTTCAAGGCAAGATCTCTCACCTGGCTATTTTTTAAATGCAACACTTCTTGCTTGCCACTTACATTTCTTTTGATGATGTCTTCAAATGATTGGCAGTTGGAGAGCCCAGGTTTAGGATTTCAAGGCTGGTTCAAGGTAAGCATTCCTTAAATGGCCCTATATTATTTTTACCCAGGTTGAGTAATTTACCACCATTACTATTTTTTTTTCAGTAGAGTTTTTTGTTGTTGTTGTTGTTGTTGTTTTTAGTTTTTTGGTTTTTTTTTTTAATCTGCTATTCCAGGAATCATAAGCTCCATCAGTATAGGCTCCTTCCCTTCCTCTCCCTCTTCTGACAGAGCAGGGTGGCACCTCACATGAACTTAGGTTCCTTTCTCTTTGGGTTCTTTCCTTTTCTTACATTTTTCTTTATCCATTTCAGGAAATTCTTTCTTCTCTCAGAGTGCTTCAACATACAAGAACCCTACCCTTGTTTTTTGACAACAATGCCAACTGCATGTTGGGCAACCTTTAGGTGCTTTTGGTTTTACTATGATAACATTTATGGGGTGCTCTCTTTTGAAGAGTACATCACTGAGTAGCTTAATTGTCAACTTGATATAGCCTGGAGTCATCTGAGAGGCAAGCCTCAATTAAAGTTTAGCCTATGGGTATATCTGTGTGGGTTTGTCTTGATTGGTAATTGAGGGACCAGCCCACTGTGGTGGTACCATCCTTAGGCAGGTGGTCTTGGGCTGTATAAGAAAGCTAGCTATGATGATCCTTAACAATTTATGTGTCCTTAACAGACAAACATTTATTTGTAGAGCCACAGGTAAGTGTAGTTTTTGCCCTCCTTCAAAGATCAGAGAGTATGCTGTGATATAGTGTCTCCCAGTGATGTCAGAAGCTACACTCAGATCTTACAACACAAAACTCTGGTATTGACTCCACCATGGTAAAATAATAAGTAAGAAAAGGCTTTTGGGCTGCTCTAAGGTTTCTGGGTGTGCCTGTAGGAAATGAGGGATGTCAGGAGCTAGGAGGGATATCTCAGTGGTGAAACACTTGGCTATCACGCATGAGGACCTGGGTTTGATCCCTAGCACCACCACAGAAACAGAACAGAATGAAATTCCATGACACAACTATCTGGCCATCCTGGCCATCCTTAAAAATCTAATCCAGGGAGGGAGAGAGGGAAGGAGAGGGGAAGGCAGAGGAGAGAAGAACAGAAGGAGGGAGGGAGGGGGAGAGAAAAAACTCTTTAGAACAGGGATAAGAAACAAGCAGTCCTCCACCTTCATTCTCTCTGTAGAGATCTGAGTGCAGTTAAGTTTTCCATTGTGAGAGAGGAGGGTAAATTCACTAAAAAAAGACAAACCAATACTGGGGACACTGGGGACTCAAGAGTGGAGTCTAGGCCACATCAGAAATACTCGCTAGAGTTCAAGGCCTGAACTTTGAAGAGAACACTGTTTGAAATCTCCTGTGTTTTAAGTATTGATGATTGGACTGGGCATGGTGGGAGGCAGGGGGAGGTGAAACTCTGTGAGTTCTGGGCCAGCCTGGTCTACATAGTGAGTTCTGGGTCAGCCATAGCTACATAGTGCTATCTTACTCTAAGCTGCCTCAAACAAGCAAGCAAGCAAATACCAAATTTTAAATATACATACATACATACATACATACATACATACATACATACATACATACATACACATATATACACATATTTATATATGGGGCTGGAGAGATGGCTCAGTGATTAAGAATATTGACTGCTCTTTCAGAGGACCCAGGTTCAATTCCCAGCACCTATATGGCTGCTGATAACCATCTGTAATTCCAGACCCGGGGCATCTGGTGCCCTCTTCTGTCCTCTGCAGGCCATGTGCACACATGGCATACATATATCCAGGAAAAACACCCATATACATAACATAAAATAAAAAGTACTGGCAATTGATTTACTAATTTGGAACACTGACAAAACACCTTTAGCTGGTTACCTTTAGAACAGCATAGGTTTATTGCTCAAATTTTGAGAGGCCCGAAGTCCAAGACTGAGGGGCTGGCAAGATTCAGTGTCCAGTGAAGCTCACTTCCTGGTCCATGGATGGAGCCTTCTCACTATCCTCACATGACAGAATGATCCAGAAGCCTCTCTTGGCCCTCTTTTATAAGGGCCCATTAATGGTGGCTCCACTTTAAGGCCAAATCTTCCCCTAATACTATCACACTGGTGATTCTGTTTTAGTGTAAGAATTACATGGAGCTGGAGTCGCAGTGTCATTGATAAAGTGCCCATCTGGTAAGTAAGTAAGTAAGTGAGTAAGTAAGTAAGTAAGAGTCCGAGCCCTAGAACCTGTATTTAAGAAGCCAAGCATGGTAGCATGTGATATAATGCTAGACCTGGATAGGCAGAGATGAGGGCTCCCAAGAGTTCCCTTGACTGCCTAGCCTACTGGCTGAGTTCCAGTGAAAGACCCTACCAAAAAAAAAAATTAAAGAGTGGACAGTTTCTGAGGCACAACAAGATTTTTCTCTGGTCTCCACATGTATACACACATATATGTATCTACACATACATGAAGCTCACACTCATATACAAACACACACACACACACAGACACAGAGAAAGCATTTTAGGGAGAGACAACTGTTCAACACTGTAGGGAGTAATCCAGAGGTTTAGAAAAAGCACTGTGGGAGTGGTGGGAGGGGTAGGGTGTGATGGGGGAGGGGGGAAGGGAGGGAGGGGGTGATGGGGGAGGGGGTGATGGAGGGAGGGGGTGATGGGGAGGGGGTGATGGGGGAGGGGGCTATGGGGGGAGGGGGTTATGGGGAAAGGGTGATGGGGTAGGGTGTGATGGGGGAGGGGGTGATGGGGAAGGGGTGATGGGGGGGAGGGGTGTAAACAAACCAGGACAGTAGCTGCCTATGGTTTGTAGGTCTCCAGGTTGCTTCCCTGCCCTAAGCTGACTCTCATCTGATATCTTCAAGGTTTCCTGAAGGCAAAGAATAATCTAGAACTCATGCTATGCTTCCAGCTTTCAGACTAGCTGTGTTTGCTATCACCTATGCAGATTTTTAAACAACAGGTCAGGGGCCTAAAACCAAAACTCCCAAGTCCACCCCCAGGGGGGAAGAGTCTGGGGCACTCCACACTGCACTGCAAAACTTACCAGGTCAGAGTTTGTGCATAGATCAGTTCTAGAACATTCCTGGCAATGTCAAACTCCTGTAAGCTGAGACTGGTGATGAACTTCATCCCAATGAGCCTGTGGAAATGAACTGGGTTTAGTACTCAAAGGACAATTCAGAGACCTCCACCAACAGGACGCACTGCAGCAGGGACCCTCAATAGTGAAGAATGAAGCCGCAGGTCCCGGAGCCAATGCTGAAGCCCCCAGTCTACAGCAAGTTCTCTAGTAGTGGAGATAACTGGGGTGCGGGCCTAACTCAGGGCGCTCAGGTAGGGAACTACTCGATCATTATAAACAACTCTAGAGGACTCCGGCTGCCTTCCTTAGCTCAGCTGTCCTGCCTACTCTCTGGCTCATCCTTTCTTTGCTTATTAGTTTTTGTTTTCCCCGTGAAGCAGATAAACTGAGCATCTCCTGACACAAATGCGTTTTTTTTTTTTTTTTTGGTTTTTCGAGACAGGGTTTCTCTGTGTAGCCCTGGTTGTCCTGGAACTCACTCTGTAGACCAGGCTGGCCTCAAACTCAGAAATCCACCTGCCTCTGCCTCCCAAGTTCTGGGATTAAAGGTGTGTGCCACCACTGCCCGGCTGAAACTTTTTTTTTCTTTTTTTGGTGCTGAGGATGGGACCTAAGGCCTTGCACATGTTAAGCATGCACTCTGCCACTGAGCCACAAGTATAGGTACTGCTCTGGAGCCAGTGATGGTCTGTGGTCTGTACAGAAAAAAACAGGCTCACTATATACTTTGGGGAGACTTGATCCTTTTGTTTTCTTCAATAATACTATCGTTAAATCTTTGAGATTATTACATAACGCATTTTGATCATATTTACCCTCCCCCTCCTCCCATATCCATCCTTCCCACCACCACTTTCCTACCCACCCAACTCTGAATTCTTCTCTCCACTGTCAAGTCCAGCTTGAGTTTCCCAACTGCTCTTGGGAGTGGGACCTGCCCTGCCTGGCCCTGGTACAAGGCTGACCTTCCAGGGCTCACTTTTTTTTTTTTTTTTTTTTTTTTTTTTTAATTTGGGTTTGGGTTTTTGAGACAAGGTTTCTCAGTGTAGCTCAGGCTGTCCTGTAACTATCTCTATAGACCAGGCTGCCCTCAAACTCAGAGATGTGCCTGCCTGGGCCTCTTGAGTGCTGGGATTAAAAGCGTGAGCCACCACTTCCTGGCTTACATCATTCTTTAATGACACTTTTCTTTTCTCATACTACCGTAACTGGCTTTATGTGGGTTCTGGAGATTCGAACTTAGGTCCTCATGCTTGTATGAAAAACATTTCACTCACTGAGCCATCTCTTCAGCCAGATTTCATTAAACCAGGACTTTCCATCTCCCTCCAAATCTGCTAAACAACAAAAATGCTTCTCCCCTTTATGCTCTGGACACAAGCAGAAATGAAAGCAAGTTTGTACAGAACTTCAGCTTCCCCACAGAGAAAACCTGACATATCATAGCATCTCACTCTAGAGAAACTGGAGGCAACACAGGAGTGTCCAGAGCTGGGGTGTCTGTCACTCAGTGGGAGAGAACTTACAAGTCCTAGACCTTGGGTTTCAGTCTCAGCAAAAGCAACCCCTAGAAAGAAGAAGGTGTGCACATCAAATTACTACAAAGTGAATGAATAAAAATGAAGCAGAAGCCACGCAGGACTCAGGTATGGCTCAGCAGTAGGATGCTCACTTGGCACTTTGAGGCCTTGTGTCTCTCTCCACGCCAGAATAAAAATAAAAATAAAAAAGAACTACATCTGGCCAATGGTCACAGCACCTCAGTCCTGTACATCGACCTAAAATAACCACCAGAGACTTATTGTCTTAAAACAATGAACTAGGTATGTCCAACATAGCCCGCTGCATAAAAACATGGTCCGCAAGGATCCTTAGACTCTGTGCAACAAAACCACACGAACTGCATTTTTTGGAGATTATAGAGTATGATATAGTATGCACATGTGTGGCAATGTGTATGCAGAGAAATCTGGGAGGGGGGTCAGTCTAGCTGGGTATGGTGGTCCACACCTATAATTCCAGCACTTGAGGTTGAGGCAGAAGGTCTGCTAGGAGACTAAGGTTGGCCTGTGCTGCATAGCAAGTCTCTGTTTCAAACAACAACCCCACTCACAACTATGGAGGAATATACACTGAAATATTAAAATCATCTACAACAGATAATGATTTAGTGTGGGCTGGAGAGATGGTTCAGCTCTTAAGAGTACTGGCTGCTATTGCAGAAGATCCAAGTTGAGTTCCCAGAACTCTGGCTGACTGACTCACAACTTCCGGTTAACTCCAGTTCTGGGGAATTTGACACCTTCTTTGGGTGCATATACGTAAACAAACAAATAAAAGGAGTCTTCAGCGATAATACACATGTGGTTGGAGATCCAGCTCAGTGGTGCAGTGACCGCCCTGCTTTCGGCTTTCAGAAGCCCTAATTTCCATATCATAGACAAAAGTAGCTCCGTTTCTGTTTTACTTCTGAAATTTTTGTCCAAAGAGAAGGTTGGACAGGGTCAACCTAAACCCAGTAAGCTGTTAGGTTGAGGTGGAATGTACTTAAGTTAGGAGAGAACAAAGCCCTGAAGGACAATGGGCAGATTAGACACACACAGCAGGCCTGGCACACACACACCCAGTCCCCACCCCCACCCCCTACTTTCTGCTCAGCCAGGAATCAGGCTCTGGTTGCAGAGCCACTCACAACTGACCAACGTTTACCTCCTCAGAAACTCCCCCAGTAAGGAATCGGCCAAGGAGAACACGAAGTCCATGAGAAGGAGCCGGTAGATGTCCTGGCCAATGAGGGTCTCCCAGCACTGGAAGGCAGACATGAATCAGGATCAGGGCTGGTGGCCCAGATCAGAGCTCATGTGGGCTCAATTTGATTACACCTTCTGTCCCCAGAAAAGGAGACTTAATCCGCAAAAGCACCCATTTGTGTGTGTGCGTGTGCGCTTGTGTGTGCGTGCGTGTGCGTATGTGCACTTTCTGCACTTCCCTCCATACAACGTATGGCTTAATGCTCACATGTTCCAAAGTCTTTCCATCTCATAAGCTCTACTTCTAAGATATTTCATGTCTGCCTTGTAGACCCCATTTCCCCATCAGGGCTGAACACTTTCTTCAGGAGAGTAAGAAGCACAGAGGGGTAAGAGTGTCCCTCCTTTCTGTGCTTACTGACGTCTACATTGTATAAAAATATGGAACTTGCAAGTAATAAAAATGTTATTTTTAAAAGTGACTAGAGGTTTTCACAAGTTGGTGTGAGCTGGCAGACAGCAACCTCTACAGGCAGTGAGAACTACGAGAGGACATACCGGCATCTTCCATATCTGGCTGAAGGAGAAGGAAGTTTCCATAGATAGCCTAAGGATTCACGGATGGGTAGATAGATGAGTAGAAGAATGGGTAGATGGTAGATGAAGGGAAATATATGGGTAGATGGATGGATAGATGGGAACATGACTGGATAAATGAATGCATGGAAAGATATGTGGATAGGTGAGTAGGTGGGTGGATGGATGGATGGATGGATGGATGGATGGATGGATGGGTGGGTGGGTGGATGACTGTTGGGTGGATAGATGATAGCTGGATAGCTGAATAAGTGGATCACTGGGTTAATGAATGGAGGGATGGATACATAAATCAATGAATAGATGGATGGAAGAATAAACGGGTGGACAGAAGCAAAACATGATATTTTCTCTAACATCCTAACTTGAAAATCTGGTTTTGAACGTCTTTGGTGATTAGGATTAGGTGAAAATACTATGTTATGTAAATAAGTTGAGTCTAGACATAGCAATGTTTTTTTGGCCAGTGTGGGCCCTCAGGGACCCAGCATGCCCTAGTACTGGAAGTAGAGTCAGAGAAATAAGAGATCTCTTTTTCTTTGTCACAACCTAGAAACTCTGTATGATACAGAGGTTTGTTTTGTCACAGGAAACTAGTGTGATGGAAGGAGAGGCATTCCAAGGAGAAAGCCTTGGAACCAACAGGTTTGGCTTTCCCTTGAGGCCACATGGGACACCAAGAGAGGTGCAAAGACCAGAAACCCATGGTCTGAGGCAGGAGAAGGAGAAAAGCCATGCTGAGTGTGTGAGAGGGACAGTCAGGATTAGGATGTGACTGTGCAGCTGAGCTACATGTCTGCATATCAGCAGAGCCCACGGTGTCTGGGGTGTGGACAAAACTCTCCAAACCTCAAGAAGGATCTTGTGTCCAACCTCAGGCTATTTGGAAAGATTAGCATAGAAATTTTGGTCTATTGTACGCCCACCAATGGTTGGTCACAGTACTCGCACTACCCCTGATAGTGAGTGCTAAGACTGAAGCTAGACTGAGTGTATTTGATTGGCATTTCAGCTTTTCCACAAAGTCTTACTGCTTTATGTGCCTTCCAGACAAGCTTTCCTCTCCTCCTCCCAAAAGGAAGTGTGATGACTGTCAGGAAACTCAAAGTCTCTTTGGTGACTGAAGGCCAAGAAACAAAACTCAAGGCAGAATAGATCAACACATAAATCTCACCTCTTCGCCAGACAGAGCCACAATGTTGAGCCAATAGTAACAAAGAATTCCAACAATGGAGATCTTCAGAAAGATGTTTCTAAATAACAGAAGAGAAGATAGCTCTGGTTACCCTCATTGGTCACCTTCATTGGCAGTCTCCTGTTCCCTGTAGTCATGTGATAGGACACACATTTCTGCCTACCTAGCTCTGAGGCTGGATATGCCCATGAGTTTTAGAAGGTGAACTATGAGCAGATGTGCCATGTGTCAGTTCTAATCCTGAGCACTGCATGTTACCCTGAGAGCTTCCAGAACACACTGTCCTTCTTTGCAAGGGCAGTTGGCACTATCTTAGATGTGCATTGATGCCTCGAACTGGTCTCTTGGTGATTAACATGCACACAACCCTCTCTCCAGTCTGCAGTGTACATGTAACACTGTCAAGAAGTAAACTTTTGTGCCTCAGGCCACTAAGACTTGGGGAGGATTGTTACTGCAGTGAAACTTAATCTGTTCTGACTAATATACTCTTCTGTTGACCCTGCACATGGACCAGTTTCTCTCCCACTTCAGCCCATTACAGAAATAAGAAAGGTGCTTAATACTTATTTATAGCGTGCTTACCCAAGATGTTCTACCAAGGCCCTTAATGAAGCATCTCCCTTAACTTTATAACTTTACCACAGGTTATAACTCTATCTTACCCAAACTTCAAGTGTGACAGCAACCTCTAATATTTACCCCTTCGTGCACGCCTAATGTAGTAGGTACTTTTCTCATTGCTGTGCCCAAATACCTGGTAAGAAGTGAGTTAAAGAGGGTTTTGTTTTGTTTTGTTTGGCTCACAGTTTGAGGGTGAAGTCCAGCACAGAAGGGAAGACATGGCAGCAGGAACACGAACAGCTGGTCACATTGCATACACAGTCAGGAAGCAAAGACAGATGAATACTGTACTTGGCTTAGTCTTTGCTTTTTCATTCAGTCTGGGATCCTAGCCCTCAGGATTGGGGGTGCCCACAGTTGGGGTGGGTCTTCCCACTTCCAATAACCCAATCTAGAAATTCTCTCACAGACATGCCCAAAGATCTGTCCACTAAATGGTTATAGATCCCGCTCAGTTGATAATCAATATTAGCCATCACACCTAAGAAAGTGGACCCCTGCCCTGTGGGTGGATTGGGAGGAATAATGGTGGTACAAGAATCATTTATGGTTAGAATTTTCATAATATAAATTGAAAATGATCACCTTACTGATCTATTGAGTCAGTCATTTACTAATTACTCTTGAGCATCTGGTATGCCTCAGGTACTGTAAATAATAAAACAATTTCCCCATACACTGTGTGTGTGTGTGTGTGTGTGTGTGTGTGTGAGAGAGAGAGAGAGAGAGAGAGAGAGAGAGAGAGAGAGAGAGAGAGAGAGAGACAGTCATACACATGTGCACACTGCTGGCAGAGATAATAGATACATTACTACGAAGTGGAAGAAAATGGTAATATAAGGAATAAGGGTGGCAGGGAAGAACTCCATGAAGGGACAACACTTGAGTAGAAGCAAAAATGAAGCTAGGCAATGAGCCCCAGGTCTGGATGTGGGAGGAGACTTTCAGGCATAGAGAACAACCAGAGCAGAGGTGGCTATGGATCTAGACCTGTCTGAGAATACTTGGGAGGCCAATGCGGGACACGATGAGGAGACAGAGAGAAAAGGAGGCTGGCACATGGGCCCCGGGTCAGAGGCCACAGAGAGGAAGGACTCTGGAGGTGATCAGTGAAGACATTTTTGTGCAGATCCATGGTCAGAGCCAGGAGTTAGCCAGAAGATCAGCTAAGAAGAGGCCGCAGGACCGACAGGAACTGGGTAGCTTTGGTCTTTGTTCATCAAACACATCTCTTTACATACCAATGGGTATCACCTAGGAGGGCTGGCTTTGAGCCAGTCAATTTCCAAGAACATCCTGCCTTCTGTTTTAATGGATGAATTACAAAAATATGCCTTCTCTGGCATGAAGCAGTGGGTACCAGGGCTTCTTAGGCAGGACCCCTGTAAGTAGCTACACTTGAGGGTTAGGTTAATCCCCAGGCCAGCCCTGTTTGAGTTCCTGTCCTGACTTCCTTCACTGATGAACAGCAATTCGGAAGTGAAGGCCCAATAAAGCCTTTTCTCCCAACTTGCTCTTGGCCACTGAAGCAATAAAAACCCCACTAAGGCAGCTGTTAACCCCGCATGACACATCATTCCTGGAATGCCTTCCTTCAGGGACAGAACTTTGACATTTGAATGGAACTCCTTCTAGCGCCTGGAAATGAGCTAGAACCAGGCATAACACACCTACCGGATCAAGAGGGCGTAGACTTCCTGTCTCGGTATCTCATACCTCTCCACCAGGCGGAACATGGAGTAGAAGCGAGGCACAGCCAGATTGATGCAGGACACAACAAAGGGCAGTAACAACACCGATCCAGGGTTCCTGTGCGTCTTCAGAAACTGCAGGGTTGGAGGATAAGCCTGAGAGGTCCACAGAGCTGTGAACCCTCTCCACACACTCAGAGTGTCTGAAGTAGAGAACCACACACACAGTTCCTCTAAGGCAGACTGAGTCTCAGAGAGGTAAATACATTTTCCCAGGGCCACTCAGCAAGGAAGCATAAGATCAGAGCAGTGTGCTGGTTAGTTTTTCTTGTCAACCCAATACAACCTAGAGTCAAGTGCCAAAGGGGGACCTCAATTGTGGAATCACCTAGATCAGATTGGCCTATGGGCATGTGTGTGAGATATTGTCCTGAATGTTAACTGATGCAGAAGGGCCAAGCTCAGTGTAGGTAGCACCATCCTTCGTGTTCCTGAGCTGTATAAGAAAGCTTGCTAAGCATCAGCCTATGGGGGAGCCACAAACTGTTTACCATGGTTCCTGCCTCCACTCCCAGTAATCGATTGTGACTGGAAGTGTAAGCCAAATAAGTCCTTTCCTCTCCAAGTTGGTTTTATTTAGAGCGTTTCACGCCATCAGAGCAAAACTAGAACAGTGACCTAAACTCAAACAGCTCTGGTGGAACTTGGCCAGGATACCTGGAGCTTCGAAATTGAGTTCTCTTGCTATGGAAACAGAATCTATTTTAGCCATGAGGCAAGGGAACTAAACACCGTGGGATTTCTCCTGCTACTCTTTTATTATTGTTGTTATATTATCATTATTATTACTTGTGTGTTGGGGGAGGAGTTGAGACAGGATCTCACTGGGTAGGCTTGGCTATCCTTGGAACTCACCATGTAGATTAGGCTGATCTCCAGCTCACAGAGATCTGCTTGCTTCTGCCTCCCAAGTGCTGGGATTAGAGGCATGTGTCACCTTGTCTAGCCCCTTATTTTACATTTTTAAAAAAAATATTTTATTTAATATATGAGTACACTATTGCTACCTTCAGACACACCAGAAGAGGGCATCAGATCCCATTGCAGATGGTTGTGAGCCACCATGTGGTTGCTGGGAATTGACTCAGGACCTCTGGAAGAGGTCCTCTTAACCACTGACCCATCTGTCCAGCCCCTATTTTATTTTTTAAACTAAAATATAACTACATTATTTTCTCTTTCCTTCTCCTCACTGTTCTTCCATGTATACCTCACCCTACTCTTTCAAATGTATAGGTTTTTTTCCTTTAATTGTTGTTACACATATATCATGTGTATGTATGTTCACAAATACATAGATTCAGCTTGCTCAGGTCATATAATGTTTCCTGTATGGATATGACTTCAGGGCTGGCTGTTCCTGCTACTCCTGTACAGCCTGGGGCAGGTTCACCAGACTTCCTTTGTGCTAAGAACTCAGCTGGGAAGGGCTTGCCTGTGCAGTGCCTTTACATGAGGGTGTAGTCCCCTGGTGGTTGGCTCATATATAGGTAGAGGGCTCTCTGCCAGGCATCTTTTGTGGAGTGATTGGTGTTCCATGTTTCATTCTCTTTCTCCTGAGGCCTGACCCAACCTGTATCCACTTATAGAAGCACCTCTCACCTCTTAGTAACTCTTTGGAACCCTCATATCATGGGTAAGATGTGAAATTAGAGGTGTGTGTGTGTGTGTGTATGTGTGTGTGTGTGTGTGTGTAAGTACTTGGCCCCCAGCTAGTAACGCTGTTGTGGAAAGCTGTGGGTCCTTGGGCAGGAAGTATGGTTGGAGACGGTTCATTACAGGGGGCCAGCCTCTGAAGGTCAAAACCTAGCCTCTGGTACCTCCCACATTCTCTGCTTCCTGACTCATCAAGAGAGCCCACCCACTCCCACCTATGCTAACCATGCCCAGCCATTATGTCTCCCCTCCAAAATGGACCAGCATTCCCTAAAACTGTTAACCAAGGTACATCCATCCTCCCTGGCACTGTTTCTGTCAGATCATTGAGGGAGTTAGCTGGCGTGCCTGGGTCCTAATGCTGCCTCTGTATCCCACACTGATCAGCTGAGGGAGAACCTAGGTACTTGGCATCTCTGAGTCACAGGAGCATCCCTCAAGCCACAGAGACTCACTAAAATCCAGTGAGATGAAGTAAAGCCAACCTCAGCCATGGGAAGCTGTGGTCCAGTGACTGACAGCCATTGGGTTATGCCAGCAGTTGATTCTGCTCAGTGCAGAGCAGGTGCCTAGGCCCAGGACTTCCAAGTCTCTCAGTAGGAGCCCTGCACTTCAGGGCAGATATGGGAGGCAAAGCTTTTCCACCTGCAGCTGCTCAGCCACAGCTTCCATCCTGTCAAAGGTGGGCCTCTAAGGACTGTGACTCAGTTTCTCCTCTTTCAAGTCAGACTTTAATATGGCCAATGTCAACCCTTCAGGTTTGCATAATCCCATACCCATTGTTTTTAAGCCAGGGGAAACACACTGAGGCCAAGGAAGATTAAGCCACTCAGAGAGTTCACCCATGTGTTAGAGTGTCTACTTTGTCAGGTGTCATGGGGATATGGGGACAGAATCATAAAGAATGCTGAGCATCTATAATCTCAGCACCTGGGAGACTGAAGCAGGAGGATAAGGAATTTAAGGCTAGCCTCTGTTGTATAACAAGACTTTGTCTCAAAAAAGCAGAAGACAAACCAAACAAAAAATCAGAATTGAGAACTTGATCCCAGCTCTCTGCCAAAGAAAGTCCCATCTCCACAGGAGCCTGGTGTGCTTTGCCCTGTGATGTGCATTAGACCATGGGGACCCCTAAGTGCAGATCTAGCCATGAGAAGAGGATTCGCTCTGCAGTTTGAAGCAAGGCTCTATGGGTGCAGCTGCTGCTGGCCACAGAGTCCAGCTCAAGGCCTCTGCCCAGCAGCCTCCCAGTCCTCCCCAGCGCTCTCTGCTCTGGCCCTTAGACTTACCTCAGAGTTATACTCAGCCAAGTAGTATACAGCTACACAGCAGGCTGCGGTCACTCCAGTAGAGACGAGCCAAGCGGCTACGTGAATGGAAAATCGGGTCAGCTGCTGGTTGACTGTGAGCCTGTCGTTCTCCTGGCGGATCTCAGACAGGTTCTCCTGCAAGTGCCAGACAGGCAATGGGACCCACTGGCCCTTCCCTGCTTGTCAGCAGAGATCCTCAGGAATACAGGGCCAGCCCAGACCACACAGGAGCTGTAGGGTAAGTCTGTGCTGCAAGTCTGCAAGGTGGATCATGGGAGACCAAGGGGGCAACCTCAGGACTGCAGAGAAGCACAAGGGCTTTGAATTCCATTTCCATCTTAGAGGAATAGAGAGACATAGGAGGCTCACAGTCATGGTGTGCGCTCTTCTGTGCTGCCTCCCTCTGCCCCCTTTCTCTTTCCTCCTCTCCTCCCTTCCTCATTGCCTATCTCTATCCCCTCCCCCCTCTCTCCCTCCCTCCCTCCCTCAGTCACTCTCTTCCTGCCTTCCTTCTCTTTCATCTTTGTGTTTGGGGGAAACAAGGTCTTACTGTGTAGCCAAGCCTGCCCTTAAACACACAATCCCCCGGCCTCTGCCTCCCCAGGATGGCAGGTGTACAAACAAAATACTCAATAGAAGTTTTTTCTAATGAACAATTCTGAGAACCACACGGGGGAAGATGTTAAAGCTGTCATCAAAGCTCATTTATTGATAATTTATAATTACTGCTCTATTTTATTTTATTTTGGTGGGTTTTACTCTTATTGTTGTCTTGTTTTGTATTTTGAAGCAGGGTTTCACTTTGTAGCCCTGGCTGACCTGGAACTCACTATTTTGTAGATCAGACTGGCCTCGGATTCCAACATCTGCCTTTCCAATGCTGGGATTAAAGGCATGGGCCACCACACCTGGCTGCTTCGTTCTTTTTTAAAAAATGAGCTCATCTCTGTAGACCAGGGTAGCTCTGTAGACCAGGGTAGCTCAACCTCTGCCTTTGGCATGAAGACTGTGCTTCCCTTGTACGTGAAGTGCTTCACGGCATCCCGAACCTCTACCCACTAGACACCACCGCACCTTTACCCTAATTGTAGCAACTGAAAAAGGTCTTCAGAGATAGCCCAACCTCCCCCTGAGGGACAGGGCTGCACCAGGTGGAAGACCACCGCTCTAGGATAGAACTTTTAATGTGGAAGCTCAAGAAGTGGGCATGTCTTTAGAGAAATTGCTAACCTGGCCTCAATGAAGGCTGAGACAATCACAAAGCCTGACATGATGTCCCCATGCACTGGCTGACATGAGGTATTATCCATAATTAAACATTTTAGAGACAAGACCAGGAGTGGAGGCAAAGGTCTACAATCTCAGCACCAGGGAGTCTGAGGAAGGAGGATCTTAGATTCCAGATCAGCTTGTGATACACATGAACACACCCTCCCTGGCCTAGAGCTCACAGAGATCCACCTGCCCCTGCCTCCTGACGTGCCGGGATTACAGATGTGCACACCTCAGCCTGGCTGAACCCTATCTCAAAAGGAAAGAGAACGGGAACTGGGAAAGGGAAGGAAAGGCAGGGAGGGGGAGGAGAAGAGATAAAAGGCTGTAGACACGCAGGGGCGAGGAAGGCTGCTGGGGGAGGACTTTGAGGGGAGGACTCTGGAGTCTGGGACTTACCCTGATCTCCGTGCTCAGATTCTTCTGTTTTAGCTTTACAGCTGTTTCATGGGTGACAGTGAAGTCCCAGCAAAAGACAAGCTTAGCAATCCCTCTGGAGTATATGTGGGGGTTGATGAAGTTGTTCCGGAAGTACTTGGCCATGCTGGGGGAGCAGGAACCAAAATGTCCAAGCATTAGTATGAAGGTGTTGAGGTATGCAGGGACGAGGCACCTCACTCACTGATAGTGAAAGGCAGCATGGGCAGTCCAAACTCTTCCCTCAAAGAAAGGGGAATAATCAGCCCACTGCTGTACAGGTGACAGGATCAGACAGGCATAGCCTGTAAGCCTGAAGTCTGCTAATAGAGGGCTCTTTGCCCAATTAAGTGTTCTGAGCCTCAGTTACACATCTGTATGATGGGGATAACAACAGTATAACCTCACAGAGATATTATGAGAGTACCATCCATGTTGCTACAAGAAAAGATCATCAAGATATTGCTTAATACACCATAGGGGCATAATCTCACATTTCTGGATCAGAAGTTTAGAAGGGTCTGGAGACATGATTCAAACAGTAAAATCTTTTAAAAAAATACTTTGTTTTATATATATATATAATGAGTACACTGTAGCTATCTTCAGACACACCAGAAGAGGGGCATCGAATCTCATTACAGATGGCTGTGAGCCACCATGTGGTTGCTGGGATTTGAACTCAGGACCTCTGGAAGAGCAGTCAGTGCTCTTAACTGCTGAGGCATCTCTCCAGCCCTCAAACAGTAAAAATCTTGCTGTGTAAACACAAGGACCTGAGTTTGGATCCCCAGACCCAAAGTAAAAATACAGAGTGGCGAAGCATATGCTTGCTCATAATCCCAGATCTGAGGAGACAGAGACAGGTCTATCCCTGAACCTCACCGGCCGGCCAGGCTAGCTACAGGCTAGTAAGAAATCCTGTCTCAAAGGAGATAGACAACACCTAAGAGAGCCAGGTTGTCCTCCGGTTTCTACATTCCCCCTCCCCCACACACACTCAGGACATGAATATTGTAGGAATGGTGGGAAGATGTCACAGGTTAGCCTTCTTCTGAAGGATCTAGAATTGACCCCGTTCCCTTGCCTTCTCCAGCTTCAAGGAGTTTCTCTCCATCTTTTGCTTGCAGGCCCTCCCCCACTTTCCAGACCAGCAGACAACACACTTTCCCTGCCTCTGACCTCTCCCTACCCTCTGACGTTTCACCTCCTTCTTCAGGGTCTCTGTGTTTCTATTGGACCCACTTGGAAATCCGAGACACCCCTCCCCATGTTTAAGATCCTTAATCAACATTTGTAGAGTTTATGTGTTGATTTGTTTTTGAGACAAAGCATCCCTATGTAGCCCAAGCTTGCTTGGAACTCAGCATGTAGGTCAGGCTGGCCTCAAACTTGCAAAGGTTTTCTTGCAGAATTGCAGATGTCCATCATCCTGGCCAGAGCCCATTTGCATTGTGTGATGGTTAATCTTTGCCAACTTGATTGGACTAAGAGATGCCTCTATTACTAAATCGCTCTTTGGTATCTATGAGGATGATCTTAGAGATTGCTAACCAAAGGGGAAAGGGCCACCAGGAAGGTGGGAGTGCAGTAGGAACCCAGATGAGAGAAAGATGGGGGTGGGGGGAGCAGAGCTGTGCAGAGCTCTCTCAGGAGTTAGGAAGACAGCTGTGCACCACTATGCCCAGCTCCTAGGATTACTGCTGGAGTTTCTTGGAGTTTGCCTAAATCTAAGATGAGCCTTAGGGGCTGGGGACACAGCTTGGTTGGTAAAGTATTTGTCACCCAAGAACAAGGACGAGTTCAATTCCCAGAACCCATGTAAAAAGTAATTTGCGTATGGTAGTGCACACTTATAATCCCAGCACTGGGGAAGCAAGGACACATGGCTCCCTGGTGCTCAGGAGACAGGCAGATAAGCTTCCATGGCAGGTTTCAAGCCCAAGAGAGACCCTATTAAACACGAAACAAAACAAATAAGGTAGAAAGACAGAGAGTACTTGAGGTACAAGACAACCAAAGTTGTCTTCTGTCCTCAGATGTGGACAAATCTTCTGACCCCCTACAGATGTGTTTACATGTGCGCGTACAAATGCACACAAATAAAATAAGCTTTAGATTCAGGTCAGACTCTCTACCTGAAGAGTAGACTGAAGAAGCAGATGACCAGGCAGGCTCCGATTGTGAAGATGTAGGCCAGCTGCATGTTGTAGGATGCTCCGCCCACCCTATGTCGGATTGTAGAATTGGTGTAAAACCCATAGTACATCACCGTGTCCCTAAAATAACCCTGACGGGAACAGGAAAGAGATCCAAGTTAAGCGACTTGCTTGAGAAAGGTGAACAGCTGTTCTGCAGGTCTCTGTCTGCAGTTATTCATGGTTCATGGTCACTTCTTGCCATCCAAGGAGATCAGCTTTGGGGCTGCTGAAGAATCCACCAATGGTAGATGCTCAAGTCTCTTGCATGAAGTGGCCTAGTGTCCACAGAGGACCTGTGTCCACCCTCTCAGGTTCTAAATCATCTTGAGATTTAGAACCTAATACAACATGAATATTCTGTACATAGGTGTTACAGTGTGTAATTAAGGAATAATGACGAAGACCAGGACTACTTAATGCTTATAGACACAATTTTGAAAATCTATTGTTTGTGAATGTATGCATGCACGCATGCCTGTGTATGCTATGTGTGCGTGTGCATGGTGTAAGTGCATGAGTGTGCTGGTGACCAGAGGAGAAACAAGTGTTCTGTCCTGTGACTCTCCACCTTATTCCCTTAAGACAGGGACTCCCATTGAACCTAGAGCTTGCTGGTTATGCTGGATGTCCAATAACCCTCCTGCCTCTGCCCACCAGTGCACATATTATAGGTGCACACAGCAATGTCTGGCTTTGTATGTGGGTGCTGGGTATCCTAACCCAGATCCTCATGTTTGTGTAGCAGGGGTCAGCCACCCACCCCAGTCCTAGACATAAATTTTAAAAACATATTTGTACCTGTGGTTGAGTGAATCAAAGGGTTTAGAACCCTGAGACTGAAAGGTTGGTTGTAGTTCCCTAGGGAAAAGACCTGGATGCTTTAGAACTGAGTGCCTGGAGTTGGGGAGAATTTCAGACCAAGGCGGTTTTGCAGTTGAGGAATCCCACTGTGAGCACCTGAACTTGGGAACCAACCCAAGCATCCTGAAAGCCAGGTGGTCAGACATCCTTAACTTCTGCCATCTACTCAGTGTGTTGGCCTGACAGAGCAATCACAAGGAAGTGGCCAGACAATTCCAGAAGGCGGGACATCATTAGTGTCTGCATAGTAGCTGGCACCACTTTTTGTAATAAGGGGGAAATGATGCATCTTTGAAGACTATTTTCTCTTCCCAAATAAACATCACCCAAGCAATTGATCAACAAGTAGATAAATGATAGATACTAGGTAAATAAAGAAGCATAAACACAGGAGAATGATTCGTTAACAATAGAGGAGGGGGGCTGGTTGTGTTGCTCGTCTGCACAGTGCTTGCTTGGAATGTGTGAAGTCTGAGCTTTGGTTTTCCTGCACAATAGAAAATAAAATACAGAAATGTTTGTTTTTGCTTTACCATGCATCTTAGAGAGTTTTATAAACCCATGTTCTTAGCATCAGTCAGAGTGTATCAACACATGCCTGTTGAAGCATCTAACCTCTACCCTGTGAGCTGGCATTGAAGAAGTGTCTGTCCTTGAGAGTCTGTACAGCACGGCTGCTAAAACTACACCCCAAGGAACCTGCCTTTGCATCTCTGTGAACTAGAACTGTGTACACGTGTGTGTGTGTGTGTGTGTGTGTGTGTGTGTGTGTGTGTGTGTGCGCATGTGTGTATATGAATGTGTGTGTATGTGAGTGTGTATATGTGTGTGCCTGTGTATGTATGTATATGTATGTATGTACATGCCTGTGTGTGTATGTGTGTATATATGTGTGTATGTGTGTGTACATGTACATGTGTGTATATCTATGCATGTATATATGTGTGCATGCTTATGTGTGCATGTATATGTGTATGCATGTGTATGTGTATATGTGTGTATGTGTGTGCATGTGTATGTGTGTATGTGTGTGCATGTGTATGTATGTGTATATGCATGTGTATGTGTGTGTGTGTGTGTGTGCACTGATTGAAAAAGAATCAAAGGCAAACATTTTCATAATCAGGTCATTTACTCAGAAATTACCCAACATGCAACTCTGAAAATGAAGAATCCACTCCTATGATCACATCACCATGGTCATGTCTAACAAAATTAAGAATAAATTTCCAGGAATGGAGAGACAGCTCATCAGTTAAGAGCATTTGCTGCTTTCCCAGAGAACCTGATTTCAGTTCCCAGCACCCACACTGGACAGCTCACAACCACCTATAACTCCAGGGGATCTGATTCTCTCTTCTGGCCTCTGCAGGTACCACACACATGTGAACATGCACTCAGACAGACAGACACACACACACACATAAACACAAATAAAAATATTAAAAATATTTTAAAGGATACACCCCAGCTTGGAGAATAGAGAAAAGAAGAAAGGGAAAATGGTCTTTCTTTCATTTTCCTCTGTAGTAGGCATTTTCCAGAAGAGGATTGATAGAATTTGTGGAAATAAAGAAAAGAGAAAAAGCAGATTTCCTAACACGATGTGTCCACTGCAGAATGCTGAGGGAAAGAAAACATACAGTAGGCGTCCTGTAAGGAACACTCATCTTTCATAAGGAGCGAGTGCCTGGCTCATGCATAGATGGTTTAAGTGTGCAGAGAAGTGGGGTATGGCTACAACCTGTGACACTGGCTCCGGACCTCTGGATGTTTCACTGGCTCGCCCCACAATGTCATGCACTCAGCACTTGAGGGAGAACCAGCCATTTCTCCATCAGGTAGAATGAGAGGTCTGAGTAAGCCTGAGGCATGATCTTCCATTGTGGTGAACTTGAGTGGAGAACAGAGAACTTACCGCCCCTGTGAAAAACTCCAAGCCAGTGAACTGAAGGGTATTCTTCTCACCCACGGTGAATTGTGGGATGACGATGAAGCTGAAGTTCATGACGAATGAGAAGATGTTGAACTTCAAAAGCCACCGCAGGAAGCTGAAATAGGACAGGACGCTGGTTCCAAACTTGCCTCCAATGACCTTGAATCTCTTCTGCCACAAGCTGATGTAATTGAGGAGCTCTGAAAGGCTGCTCTTGGTTCTTCGGTAAGCCTGTGGTAGAGAGACAAAAAGAAGGAGGCCTGATCTTCAGTAAACAAGTGGCTCCTAAGTGGATGCTGTAATAGCCAAACAGCCCTGCTCCAAGAGCCCTGTTCCCAGCTGGGCAGCTTCAAGGATCACTTACTAAGGTGGCTTCGTTCATGTTCACAATGACCCTCATGTATCTCTACTATCACTTCCCAGATTGTTCTAAATGGCCACACTGGTCACTAACACGCTACCTTCCCAGTCCCACCTTTTTACTCCTATCCCATGTTGGCTTGTACAGTTTGAATGTTGGCTTCCCCTGCCTCCATTCCCCTCCCACCTCTGACCTTTGACCTCACTGCTGTCACAGTCTTGCTCAGTTTATCCCATTTATCCACATGGATGAGCCCCAGAAATGAGTAAATATTAGACTACCAAATGATGCAGCCTCCCACTTCCACATGTGTGTGCTGGTCAGTTTTTGTCAACCTAACACAAACCTAGATGTATCTAGGAACTGGAGACCTCAACTGAGGAGCTAACTCCATCAGATTGACTGTAGCCAGGTCTGTGGGGGCATTTTCCTGAATAATTGCAGTGGAGAGGACTGCTTACTGTGGGCTGTGTTACTCCTGGGCGGGTGGTCCTGAGCTGTATAAGAAGGCAGGCTGAGCAAGTCATGAGAAGCAAACTAGTAAGCAGCATTCCTCCATGCCTTCTGCTTCAGTTCCTGCCTCCCGGTTCCTGCTTTGAGTTCCTGGCCTGAAGTCCTTCCCCACGGACTGTGATCTCAGAAGCATAAGCCAAATAAACTCTTCCTCCTCAAAACCAAATTGCTTTTGGTTATGGTGCTTTATTATAATAACAATAGAAAGCAATCTAGCATAGAACACAAGGAGAGGAAATGAGATCAGCATGCCAGTGAAGTTCCTGCAGTACCATATGCAAGAGCTAAGATGTGGAACTAACCTAGCTATCCTGTCCTCAGTGCATGGATGGGTAAAGACAGTGTGTGTGTGTGTGTGTGTGTGTGTGTGTGTGTGTGTGTGTGTGTGTGTGTGTGTGTATGCAAGAGCTAAGATATGGAATTTACCTAGCTGTCCTGTCCTCAGTGCATGGATGGGTAAAGACAGTGTGTGTGTGTGTGTGTGTGTGTGTGTGTGTGTGTGTGTGTGTGTGTGTGTGTACTATAAAGAATGGAACAGTACCATTTGCTGAAATGATACGTTATGCAAAATGAAATAATACAAATGAATAATACAAAGACATATACTGCATGTTCCCTCTCATATGTGGAAGAATGTGGAATAGTGATTACTAAAGGCAGTGAAGAATTCAGGGGAGGAAGGATTGAGAGGGCTGGGGTAAAGAAGGAATGGGGCTGGTGTTTCGAGGTGGGATGACCAGAGCTCACAAAAGCCTACTATACAAGGATCTAGAAGAGAGGACTTCAAGGACTAAGAGAGTAGAGTGAACATTTAACAAATGCTTGACCTTGGTTCAGTCCCCAGCACTATGAAAGAGAGAAAGGAAGGGGGCCGAATGAGAGCAGAAAGGAAGCAAGGAAAGCAGGCAAGTAGGAAGAAGAGAGGAAGGAGAGTGGGGGATGCCAGCCTCTGGCTGTGACACGGCCTTTGCACTCTTGAACTCTCTCAGCAGCTGTGGGTACTCAGGAGACCTGTGCAAGGTTGGGCCCATTCATTTTCCATGGTGGACAGGAGCAAGGACTCAAAGCCCTGGCTCCCCCATAAGATATGTAGGCAGCTAACAGCTGCTGGGGGAGGGGCTCACACACAAGGCAGTTAAGGGTTGCTGGGGAGAGAGACATCTTCAGTGGTGCAACAGCCTGCAAGTTGCCCGTGCCCTGTAGGTAATCGTAGCTAACCTGAATGGTTCATCAAGCTAGTTGGTTCCTTGTCTGCAGGAAACAGAAGTTTGTTCAGATAACAGAAGGACAAGGAAAGGAAAATGCTAATTTTGATCCATGAAGGCTGTATGCAGGTGCTGAGGTAGCACATGTTACAGCAGTAACATGAAAATTATATGTTAATGGAAAAACTCGGTTGCTTGGGACCAAGTCTCACTATGTAGCCCTGGATACCCAGGAACTCATTCTGAAGAGCAGCTCCAGCCTCCAGCTCACAGAGCCCTTCCTGCCTCTGCCTCCCCAGTACTGAGATCAAAGGCATGTAAAAAAATGTTTTTACAAGTTGACTTACCAGTGAAAGGGAGCTCAGACACTGAGCACAGCAGTTGGCCTCGAGGGTGCCATGTGACTGTTTGTTCTTTTCTTTGTCAACTATTTTTCTGTGGAAAACAACAGGAGAAAATAAAGGACATCAGTAGAACTCATTTTCGAAAAAACTAGCCACTTCTGGACACAGAGGCCCCTGCTTGTAGTTCCAGCCTCTTGGGGGCCAAAGCAGAATCACCTAGTCCTGGATCTTAATGTCCCCAGCCCTCGAAACGCAAGGGTGGTCACAGGGTGCCAGCTTTTACATGGGTTCTGATGATATAAGCTCGATTCTTATGCTTACATGGCATCATTTTCCAACTGTGCTTTCTCCCCAGATTTTCCTATTCATTTTTTGTTTGTTTGTTTGTTTTAAAGCAAAGCTTTAATTTAGAGTGGTTTGAAATTTACAGGAAGTTTTTAGACTGTGTAGAGTGTCCACAAGCCTCTCACAGGTTCCCCTGTTCACTTTCCATAGTAGGTGTGGTGGCTTGAATGAGATGTTCCCCAGAGTTTGAGGGGGGCATTGGAACATTTGGTTCCCAGTTAGTGGCACTCTTTGGGAATTGTAGCTCGCTGAACATTACTGAGGTCTCAAAGACTCAGGCCATTCCTGGTTTGCTCTCTTTGCTTGTGGTTCAAGATGTGAGCTGTTAACTACTGTTCCAATCACCGTTCCTGCCTTCTGCTGTGGTGGACTCTGAGGCTCTAGAACCATAATCCCAAATAAACTCTTCTATGAGTAGCATTGCTCCTGGTGTTTTAGCACACCAATAGAAAAATAACTAACACAGTGGGTTTGTCCAAACAAAGCTAGCATGCATGTGTCCTGGAACCTAGGCTCCTGATGCTTACATCAGAAATTCCCAGTTTCTCCTCCCAGCCTTCCCAGGCTGCACGTGTTGCATCTGCTCTCCTGACTCTTTAGAATCCTCTACTTAATGTCAGGTTCTCAGACTTTCCTTGCATGTGATGAGCTGAAGATATTTGAGTCAGAAATTTTGGAGGGTTTAACTAATGCATCTTTCTGGTTAGACTGGCATCTGGGCTTTGGAAGAGAGGACCACAGAACATGTCTTATCTTTGAAGAAATGAATTCAAGCGAGTACCTGGCCTGGGCAGTGGTAACTAGACCTCACTGGAGACTTGCTTTTCTCCAGAGAATCCTCTTTGGAAGCAGTCATGCACCAGGGTACCCATGCCCTCTAGGGAGACAGGTCAAGCTTCAGCCCTCAGCACTCAGGAAATGGAGGCAGGGGGATCAGGAATTCAAGACAATCTCTGGTTATATAGCAAGTTCAAGGGCAGCCTGGGCCACATAAGAGCCTGTATTCATAAGAATCAAAAACTGGTTGTGATGCACACCTTTATTTTAGCATTCAGAAGGTCGATGCAGGAGGAGCCTGAATTTGACGACAGCTAAAGCTACATAATAAATGCCTGTGGGGAGTGGTGGAGTGTGAATGTGTGTGTGTGTGTGTGTGTGTGTGTGTGTTGGGGGGTCCACCCTGTAAAGGTTTTCCTTGCAGAAGAACTGTCTCCTGCATTATTCGTTTCTTATCTTTTTGAAATGGAACAAAAGCAGTAGATTGAGGCTCCCAGGTAAGAACAAGGGCCATACCTAAGCTCCCTCTTCTCTTGCATGGTCCTTGGCTGGTTCCTGATGGTTTTGATTCTGTCTCTAGTTGTCATGGGAACCAGGGATGCAATTAGTTTTTGTCCTGCAGAAGAAAAGGTACAGAGTTCTGTTTCTTTTTTCTTTAACACAGTCTTAACATTTTAAGAGATGACACTGGAGTGAGACTTGGCAGTGCTTGCCTCTAATCCCACAACTGGAAAGCAGAGGTAGAAAGAGCAAGTTCAAAGCCAACCTGAACTACATAATGAGTTCAAGACCAATCTGGGTATGGTGGCCTGAGTGACATGTTCCCCACAGTTGTAGGCATTTGAATGTTTTCCAGTTTGTGGCACTGTTTGGGGAGATCCTGTCTCATCGACATCCCCCACAAATATGTCAATCAATCAAACAACAACAACAGCAGCAAAACAAAATCAACACTGAGCAAAGCAACAGATCTTGCCCGCCTATGTTTCTCTGAACTCCAGGCAATCTGAGTGACTTTTCGTAGGTCCCCAGTAATTGTCACAGCTTTCTTAATTCTCCCTTCTCCTCTAACTCATAGTCACATTTTCAGCCTCCACATCATCCCCTCTGTCTTAGTCAGGGTTTCTATTCCTGCACAAACACCATGACCAAGAAGCAAGTTGGGGAGGAAAGGGTTTATTCAGTTTACTCTTCCATGCTGCTGTTCATCACTAAAGGAAGTCAGGACTGGAACTCAAGCAGGTCAGGAAGCAGGAGCTGATGCAGAGGCCACAGAGGGATGTTTCTTACTGGCTTGCTTGCTTCCCCTGGCTTGCTCAGCTGGCTTTCTTATAGAAACCAAGACTACCAGCTCACAGATGGTACCACTCACAAGGGGCCCTTGATCACTAACTGAGAAAATGCCTTATAGTTGGATCTCATGGAGGCATTTCTTCAACTGAAGCTCCTTTCTCTGTGCTAACTCCAACTTGTGTCAAGGTGACACAAAACCAGCCAGTACACCCTCCTATTAACCAACGGAGTCCAGATTACCCCCACTCCCTACCTCCACTTTTCCCTAACAAGGCCTGAGCATCTTCTACAAACACCATCTTCAGGCACATGGGACAGGTTCCAGTGAGTCTAAGCCAATCCAGTGGCCTTACCCTCTTTGCTGGGGACTTGGACAGACACATGTGACATACTATTGGCCAAAAAGTTTCTTGGAAAAGGGTTTCTTCTTTCTACACAAAAAGGGGGCAAGCAAAAAGATTGTGTTTCTTCCTCTGGATAGTGTGGGTCTAGGTGTAACCTCCGAGCTGCTCTGACCATCTGCTAACAGGAGTGGGACTGGTTTGCAGGATGCTCTGCAGAGGGGCAGATGTAGGCTTCTCCTCAGGTTCAGACTCAACATGGATCCGGAAAGCCTCAGAGGAAGCTCTGGATTCACTGAGGTCGAAGGGGGTGTCCTCAAGGAAAATAACTCACTTTGCTGAAAAGGAGGAGCTTTTGTTTACCTGTTTAGGATAAGCAAGGGAGAGAGGAGGGAAGGGGAGGAGAGGAAAGGCGGGTGGAGTGGAGAGGAGGAGAGGGGAGGGGAAAGGAGGGGAGGGCTATTACAGAGTGACTGGGGAGGGAAGTACAGTATAAGCTAGTAAAGGGTTAGGTACATTTTTCCCTTCTTCTAGAAATTACTGGCATATGATAGACTTTAAACCTAGAATGAAAATATATATTAATAGAATTTATTAATAATTTATTAATTAATAGAATATATTAAAAGAGACAAGATCTCATGTAGCTCAGCCTTGTCTCAGACTCCATACGCAGCTGAGGATGACCTTGACCTTCTGACCCTCCTCTTTCCACCTCATGGATGCCAGGACCACAGACATATACCACCATGCCCTGTGCATGGAGTGCTGGGGATGGAACCCAGAGCTCTTTTGTAAATGCCAGGCAAACACCCTATCCTCTGAGCCACAGGCCCAGGCCCACATCTGGAGTAACATGGGGTAAAACAGAAATGGCATTTCTGTTGGCCTCAGGAACTCAGAGGTTGGAGGGTCTCAGCTAAGACTTAGGCTAAGGGTGAACTTAGCTGTAGGGCACCCTGTCTCATCCCATGAAACCATGGTGACAATGACTTTTCTTGAGCCTCAGTTTCTTTATTAAGTCTGCTTCAAAGGTGCACAGGATGAGATCAAATACAGCTAAATTCAATGCCTAACAAGACCAAACTTGCTGACTAAACTCTAGGCACATGAAATATGGTTGTCTGGAAAATGAGCTCTCAGTAGGTAAGTCTCAAAGTGACACTTTGCGTCATTGCCAACATCCTTTAGCTTCCTGACTGTGACCCTTGAGAATAAATTGATATATATATTTTTTTTAAATAAAGGCTGGGAAGATGGCTTAGTGGGTAAAGTGCTTGCCATGGGAGTGTGAGTATCTGCCTTTAGATCCCTAGTAGTCATGTAAAAAGCTGAGCACAGCAGCAGACTCTCATCATCCCAGTCACGGGGAGGCAGACAGAGAAGGAACCCTGGGGTTGAACAGCCAGCCAGTCTAGCTGAGTCCTGGAGCTAAAGATTTGGTGAAAGACCCAGTCTCAAAAGAATGCAGTGGAGGGGCCAGCACAAGATGATCCTGCTAATAAAAGCCCTTGTTGTTCAAGCATGCCGTCCTGACACACACACACACACACACACACACACACACACACACACACACACACACACACATACACACACACACACTTAAACAACAACAACAACCTGTAGACAACATTAAAGCTACTTCCCTAACTTTTTCTGAGCATTCTGTACCTTGAACAGTTTCATGAAAAGTACAGGTTTCATCCATGCCCAGGCACTCTGGGCCATGATAGATCTGAGAAATTGATTCATTCAGAGACGAAAACCTCAACAACCGGTTGTGCTTTCTGTCCTTCCCATGGCTGAGAATCTGACAGTCCACCATGTCCGAAGCTGACGAGGAAAGCATGCTGAAGGTGGGGTTTGCTATTGACTTTCTCAGAGCAATTTGATTTGAGGCTAGGTGTCTTTGGGACCCAGAGGGGACAGTCTCCACTTCTATGACGATTTCATTCGCTTGGTCGTCTGACAGCATCTCTTGCCTACGAAGACTTTTGTTCTTCACAGGGTTGGTTATCAAAGGTCTTATAAGCATTCAGCCTGCCATGGTTGGGCCCACCAGGGAAGAGCAGTGACATCGGAGAAAGGATGCCCCATTCACAAAGAGCTCCACACAAATTACAACATGTCCCCCGCCTCTGTCCCTGAGGGGGCTCCTCAGGAGAAGACACGATTCCCTATAGAGAATTCTGCCTTGGTAGCTAAGTGAGAAATTTTAAACAGAATTCTTCATTAAAGACAATAAGGTTCTAGAAGCAGAAGGTGGGGAGTCTTCTAAATGACCTGTAACCACAGGACAAGGTTTTCTTGTCAATTTTACATTCATTCTTTGATATGTATATTTCGGGGGCAGTGAGATGGCTCACTGATTAAAGGATCTTGTTGCCAAGTCCAATGTCCTGTGTCTAATCTCCACATGGTGAAAAGACTGAACTGATCCTTTCTGCAAGTTTTCCATGACCTCCACACAAGAACCTGGGCACACTGATGACTAAATGTCTTCTATATAAACCCACACGAGTTCATAACATTATCATCATCTCCCGATCACCTCAGGGCTGCCTTCTAGTTTCTATCCTTTTCATGCCAGCAGAAGCTCCTGCATAGACACAGTGCTCAGTTAAGATTCTCCCAGTTTTCTCTGTAGCTAAGAGTAGTCATGTGACCCGGTTTTAGCCAATGAGAATGCAGCTTTTGAGAAATGAGTTTTAAAAAGGGTTGGTTTGGCTGGCTTTTTTTTCTTGCCTTTGTGCCTTCCTTTTTTGAAAACAACTAAGCAGACATTTATCTGCAAAGGATGATGGATGGAGGAAGGGAAACTCAGTCCTTGAGAGGATCGTGGAAACAGCTTCTTTATTGAATTACTCCCTCAACTCTTCCTGTTCCTTGAGAAAAATAAGTTATCACTAAGGTATTGCTCTGCCCCAGTGCCAGAGACCTGAACAAAATTATTGAACAGGATCCAATTTTCAAGTGACCTGGACCAACCTGCTCATTTTTCCAGTGGGCTAAACTAAGGGCAGAGAGATGATATGACACACTCGGTCCACTGACTCCTATTACAAGTCAGGATTGGACAAGAACCTCTTATCTCCTCCCCACAGTGGTCATCAGCATTGCCTGGATTTACTGAGGGTAGAGCAGTGGCTCTCAACTTTCCTAATGCTGTGACTCTTTAATACACTTCCTCATATCGTGGTGACCCCCAACCCAAAATTATTTTTGTTGCTACTTCATAACTGTAATTTGCTATTGTTATAAATTGTAATGTAAATATCTGTGTTTTCCAATGGTCTTAGACAACTCCTGTGAAAGTCATTTGATCCCCAAAGGGGTCGAGACCCATAAATTGACGAGACCCATAAGTTGAGAACTGCTGCTTTAGAGTATGCTATTCAGGTTTTCACAATTACCGAATTCATAGCTAAAAAGAATGAGACTCAATGGGGGGAATTTCGCCTAAGGCTAAGATGTCAGAGATCAGTTGCACCAAAAGTCTGAATCCCCAAAGGAGAGCTTGTGTACTTCACTTTTGTCTCCTTCTAGAACAAGGTGCTAATGTATATTAATTCATCACTCATTCATAAATTAGCAAGTATGTTGAGGTTTGGTCTTTTGATATGTATTGTAATGCTAAATACACTGACCCCCAAGATCTGGTTGCCTCAGATACACTAAGTGATGCTATGTAATCTTGCTCCTTAATTTATAACTACTGATCAAATAAAGATGCCGACAGCTTGTAGCTGGGCAGAAGTGAGGTAGGCGGGGCTTCGGTTGCTGGGTTTGGGGTCTGAAGCAGAGACCATAAGGAGAGCAGAGAGGTGAAGAGAGAAGAAGCCATGGGGTAGGTGAATTGTGAGAACATGGACATGAGGGGTGGCCAGTTGGAATGGGAGTGGCTCAGGTGGAATGTGGCAGGTTCTGTCACGGAGTTATTGACAGAGAAGTAGACAAAATAGCTTAGAGGGTTGATATCTGCCCAGCTCTAGTGCTGTTAAGGTTAATTATAAATATAAAGATTTTGTGTCTTTCATTTGGGAACACTCACCTGTATGAGCGGGCACATGTAGAGGCCAGAGGTTGATGCCAGGAGGTCTTTCCTCTATTGTTCTCCAACTTATTTTTTGAGACATGGTCTCTCAACTGAACCTGAAGGTTGCCATTTTACCTAGACTGGCTACCCAGTGAGCTCCCAGGATCCACCTGTCTCCGCCCCAGCACTGAGTTACAGGTACTTAACACTATATATAACATTTGTGTGTGTGTGTGTGTGTGTGTGTGTGTGTGTGTGTGTTCTTGGGATTCAAAATCAAGTCCTCATGGCTGCATAGCAGGCACTTCAACCACTGGACCATTCTCCCAGCCCTCAACCAGATGTTCCTAATGAAGATATCGTGATTCTTAGATGGGGAAACCTGTATTGTCTATAGGGAAACTCTTGAGTGGTGAGGTTAAAGTGTGGGCTGACCACTCACAAGACCCCTGGTTCAGTCCCCACAGCAGAAGAGGGAAAGAAGGTGGGGAGGGATAGATGAAGGGAGGGAGGCAGAGAGAAAACATGATAAATGAAGCACCACTCCATCCATTCAAAGACTAAGGGTCTTGATGAAGTGCTATTTCCAGTACCTGGGTTGCCTTGAGCCCAGTCCTTCCCCAGGGCAGACTCTTTAGTAATGATCCATTAAGACTTACCTTGGGGTGATGTGTGCCAATCACGCTCGGACAGCAAGAGGTTTCTATCTGGACAGGCGGGACTACTTCCTCTCATATAAGCAGGGTTCACTGCAATGAGAGGGGAACATGGCCAATCAGTCCTTCCACACTAAGCACTGAGGAACACTGAGGTGATGGCTGACTGTGCTCACAGTGGTCAGGAAGGGTCACCCACACCAAGATTTTGCCTTTGAGGTCCTACGAGATCCAAGATTAAGAACTTGGGTAGAAAATAGGATTGAAATACAATCATCATACGATTAAAACTACTTAGGGGCTGGAGAGATGGCTCAGTGGTTAAGAGCACTGGCTGCTCTTGTAGATGACCTGGGTTTGGTTCCCAGTTGATGAGAATTCACAGCCACCTGCCCCCTTTAGCCTCTGAGGGCACTAAACAGATGTTGTGAACAGCCACACACATAGGCAAAACATCCATATACATTAAACAAAAATAAAAACTCAAAACATTTTTTATAAAATTAGTACTTTTGATTCAGTACAAAGTAATGCTCATTAACTGATAAACACATTTTACAGAACTCTATTTTAACTACATAAACTCAAGTTTGTACGCTTTAATTTCTATCTCGCTCTGTAATTGATTGTACTTGTTAGTTAATGAGTTACAAGTCACACTGAAACGGCCCATATAGGTGAGCACAAAGGTTCCTTGAAGCTGTAGTGTTTTGTGACACATGGACTAAGTATAGCTGATTTTCCTAGGGACAGAGTCTGCTCCCTGTATCTGTGTGACAGTGTCACATTCCGATATGTGCTTACGTAATTCACGTTAAGGGCAAAAGATAAACAACAGAGAACTCTGGAACTAGTGTACTCTAGAACTTCTTGCTTGGGAGTAATTCTCAGCCCTGTTGTTTACCAGCTGTTCGCCCTACGCTTGTGACTTAACATCTCTGAGCTTCACTGTCATAATCTGTAGAGCAGGGATGGCAAATTTGACTTTTACACAGGATTGCTGGTGGAACAATCTGTTAAGACACGTGAAATGGTTTAATAAGCCTAGAATGCATCGGATTCCTAGTACACACTAACCAGAGAGCTGCATCCTGTCCCTTCCTCTCTGCTGCCTTCAAAACCATTCCCAGAACCCCCTGCAGCTTATGTAACTTCTGCCTGCGCTTTATAGCACCAACATCCTGTGCTGTCCTTAGCTGGTCTTTATCCATTTCCCTCTCCTCCTCTCCCCTCCCCCAACTCATGCTATTTGATCCTCAGTGATGACACTTGGCTTCCTACACATGGAGTTCTATGTATGTAAGGAGGTCACCTCTCCTTGGGGAGGAGAAGCCGGTGCTGCTGGTATGGCATGCCTGGATTCACTGCCTTTTGCTTCCTTCCTGGGACACGAATGGCACCTGAACACATACTTACCATAGCCATTTCTAGGATCACCTGCCATCTCCATGGAAGCCATTTCAATGCCTTCAGGGTAATCTCCATTCCCTCTCCCGAGCATGCCAAAGGGGCCGTTACTCCTGCAAGGAGATAGGGACCTCTGAATATGCTTAGCTGAGCATCTTTGCATTCCCAGAGCTCGGCTGCCTGTGACAGTGTGTCCTTTTATCACCTTGACTAGACTGAGAAGGCCTAGGGAGTTCAGAAAGCATACATCTGGGGGTGTCTGTGAGGACCATTTCCAGAGAGGACTGTCTAAGGGGAAGACCCTCCCAGACGAGGGCAGAAGTAAGTGTGTGTGTGTGTGTGTGTGTGTGTGTGTGTGTGTGTGTGTGTGTGTGTGTGTGTGTGTATGTGTGTGTGTGTGTGTCACATGTGCCAGGTCAGGCCCCATCCCCTGGAACTGGATTTCAGGTGGTTGTAAGCTACCATGTGGGTGCTGGGAATCAAACTTGTATCCTTTGGAAGAGTGGTGAGTGCTCTTAACTGCTGAGCTATCTCTCTAACCCTATTTATATCATTTTTAAAGGCCTCCGGGTAACTGAGTAATTTTAATGAGCAGTCAGTTAACTGACTTGGGGCACAGGTTGGAGGTAGAGAGGGGACAGGAGGAAGGCCATCTGGTCTGGGACTGGCACTTTACTCTGCTGTTGACTCTGTACTTCTTTCTCCCTGTCTGTGAGTGAACAAGCAGAGCCTCACTCACAGATAGGAGGACCCACGAGAGATGGAAAGTACAGGACTGCTGGGATCAAGGGTCAGTCGGAGGTGACAATACCTGTGGCCTGTGCCTGTGGGCCACTGTTTAGATCCTGAAGGCATTTATCTGATAGCTGCATAGCAAGTCCCGTGTTCTTGTTCCCTGATACAAATGTAAGCCACTGGGATCTTATTTCTTTCTTCTTCCCTTCCCTCCCCCTCCCTCCTTTCTTTCTATCCTCCCTCTCTTCGTCCCTCCTCACTCCCTCCTCTCCTCTCTCTTCCCTCCCTCTCTCCCTTTCTTCCTTTCTTCTTTTGGAAAAAGATCTCACTATGCAACCCAGTTGGGCCTTAATGTCACAATCCTCCTGCCTCAGCCTCCCAAGTGCTCAGATTATGGGAATGTATCATCACTTCTAGGACAGCTATTTAAAAAAAAAAAAAACACTCAAATTATAAGTATTATAATGGAAATGATACATGTAAAATAAGACCTGTATCAGTTAAAATTTCAAGTGTTAAAATGTATAGGTTAGCAACAACAAAAAACTCGCCGAAGAAATAAGTATTGTTATTGACATGACCTCTGGAAAAGTTAACCCAGGAAAATCAGAGTTGGCCCAGTTATGCGCCCAGCCAATGCTGTGAAGGCCTAAAGCAGTACCTGATAACAGTGACCAAAAATGGCAGATGCTAAGTCCTTTATCCCACACAGATGGGTGAGCTGAATGCTCAGTCCTCAGCTGCTGGGGAGTTTTTGGAAGTCTGGGGAGACAAGATCTGGGTGGAGGAAGAGGGTCATTGAGGGTGGGTCCTTGGGATGGAATCTCGTCTGTACCTGGTCTCACTCTCTTTGCTACCTGCCCTCCAGGACACGAACTCTCTCCTCTGCCACACATACCTGTGACCATGATGTTCAGCCCAAGAGCATGAGACCAAGACACCATGGGCTTGAACTCTGTGGTCTGAAACAAATGCCTCATGCTCTAAGTTATTTGCATTGGACATTTTTAGACACAGTGACACAAAGGTAATGGATACATCTCCCTAATTGAATCCACTGGCATGCTGAGGGCCTCCAAGGGAGGAATGTACTTGGATTTACCTCCTGATGACTTCCAGAGACTTGGAAGAACTATAACCATCACCCTCTTCAGCACCGGGATAGTCTGGCTTTCCATAAAAGTGAGGAGAGTTTGGTTGATTCTCGGCACCTGGGTAATCAGGTTCCCCCAAATCATATGGGTAGGAACTGATTCTGGACCCAGCATAACCTGCATCTCTTCTGGAGCCCGGCAGGTTGGAATAGGATCTGGGGCCAGAATGATAAGAGTCGCCCTGAGCTCCAGGGTAGTCTGGCTCTTCCAGAGATCCCAAAGAGCCTAGATTGGTTCTAGGACCTGTATAGTTCACACTGCTTCTGATTCCTGCAAAATCAGGATGGTGCTGAGAGCCAGGGTAGTCAGGCTCCATGGATAAACCTGTGTGGTAGGATTCGCTCTGGAAGTCATTATAGTCTGGCTCAAGTAAAGACTCGGAGTCTGGCCTGGTTCTGGAATGTGCGGAGAATGGGCGGCTCCTGGTATCCCGGTAGTCTGGGTTACTCGGAGATCCAGGATAATCTGGTTCTGCTAGGGAGTGGTGGTAGTCTGGGTTTGTTCTAGAACCCAAAGAATATGGTTTGCTCCTGGGGTGGTGGAAGCCTGGATTGTCCAGAGACCCTGGGAATTCCAGATAGCTCCGTGTGTGGTCCTGAGACCCTGAGTAACCAGGGTAGTCAGCATCCTCCATGTAGCTGCTATTCCTGTGGAAGGAAGACTTGATGGCTGCAGTCTTCACTCAGTTGTGTTAAAGGATCACGGCATCTGTAGCAACTCAGGGACCTTTTTATGAACCTGAAAAATCAAAACGGAAAGGAAAAGTAAGCTATTTTTCTTCCTTCTTCCTTGCATAGATTGCTTGCTTTCTCCCACTATCTGATAACTAGGTATCCAGTTTCCGAGAGCAGTGACTGAGTTTTGCAGTCTCCCTACACCTAGGCTGAAGCTGTGTGTGTGTTCAATTGCAGGCCAGCAGGAGCATTGTCTACAGCTTCCAGGTCATGCTGTTAAAGGGCAGAAGTCATTCCTCCATATCCCAACTTTCTACCGCTGTGGGCTGCAATGGAGCTGGAGCACAGCAGTCTTGAGTCATGAGAACAACAGTGCTCTCTGTAAGGACAATAGCAAAACATATAGAGAGTTGAGTTGTACACAACTCCCCTAAGCAAAGCCATCCTAGCAGCACAGACTACTGTAGGGGAGAGAATAAATCTCTGTCTTTTCTCAAAGTGCTGATACCTACAGCGGCAGTTATATCTTACAGAATATATCTGCATGGTTTCAGGAGAGGGAGGAGACATGAACCAAAGATCAGAAAGAGCAAAGAAAAAGAAAAAAATCTTGGGGGGCAGAGTCTCAGGTAGCCCAGGCTGACCTTGAGCTCACTATGTAGCAGAGAATGACCTTGAACTTGACCCCAAGTTCAAGGATTACAGACATGCCTCCATGTCTGGCATAAGCCATGCTGGGCTTCCTGCACACTAGACAAATGCTTTACCAGTTGAGCTGCACCTTAGGCCAAGATACCAGAACATCTTTGAGCTGTTTGTTTTCTAGTTTGTTCGAAGCAAGGTCTCACTGTGGAACCCACGCTGGTCCAGAACTCACAATGCTCTCCTGCTCCAACCTCCCAAATGCTGGAATTACAGGTGTGGCCACCATATCTAACCTTGAACACTTTGATTTCTCTGTTTCTAGGGCTAGAATCACAAATCAACATGAGTGAGCAAAGAAAGAATAGTGTATGAAGATGAGACAGAAGACTCAGGTAAGGACACCAGCTAGGATCCCTTCCTGTTTGAAAATGGGACTTTATCAGTTCCGGAAACTCTTCAAATGGGATGCACTCTCTAGTCAAGCGATAAGGTTTTAGATGCCCTGGAGATGTGCTCTGCTGTCTGTTCCCCTTCTCTGGCATCAATGCCTTGATTCCCCCCTCCCCCCCCAGAAATCCTCCCATTCCTGCTTAGTGCAGATGGTACAGAAACTGACTGCACTGACCAATCAAACCATAACAATTACGTGACCCAGCATGACCAATCAGAGCCCACCAGCCCCTTGCCCACAGGGTTCAGCTCTTGACTGGGCTCCTATACCCCGTTAGTTCTGAGGGGTCTAGACTAGACTTGCTGAGGAGAAGGTGCTCCTCTTCCAAGGAAGTTAAAAGCTCAGCCTGGAGCTCAGGAGAGGTATCAGTGTGGGTAGAGAAGACAAGAATACACAAAGGAGAAAGTTAACAGGAAGAGCCAACAAGGGTTTGTTGCTGAGCCCATAGCGGGAAATATAGAAAGTAAAACACAAACACTCTGCAGTTTCAGGCCTGAATGATTAGGTAAACGGAGATACTTTCGAAGAAGGAAGTAGAAGATTTTTAAAGCTTGGCCAACTTAGACTACTTTACCTCTGTGTAAATGACATGAGTTAGGCTTTGAATAACCAAAGCTTAAGAAAATATTAACTTTTCTGCCTCAGCTACGCCTTCAGAAAGTTTCGGGCCAACTTGATTCCAGGTAGCTCAGCACCATGGGAGTCAGCTTACCTCCCTTCTCTCCCTTCCTGGCATCTATTTCTCTCTATTGTGGAAACAGGTTTCCTTGGATAAGATTCCTCCCTGCTGGGAGCCCCTGTGGGGTAGACCTGATCGAGATTCTCTACTTCCAGGGCTCAGTCAACAGGTGAGGGCATATCACCCATCAGAGTTGACAAGAATCAATCCTGAGTTTTGTTTGTTTGGCTGAAATTGTATCCAGGAAGTTTAAGCCTGAAGCTTCCACTAGTTGCTAATAGGTTTGCCTAAACGTGGCCCATAGGGAGAGAGCAGGGCCAAGAGATATGTAGAAAGAAGAGTGTTGCTGATCTATGCAGCCCCTGGATACAGCCCTGCCTGAAGGCAGATGACTCACTCCATGCCTGTGTCTTTGTATTCCAGTTTTGACATAATTTAGGGTGTGGTTGCTAATTGCTAATGAAACAGAAGACTCTTCACTACACTATGACCTTTGCAAATGGTGAGATTTACACACCCTGTAGTGCTATAAAGACCCATTTATGGATTGGAACTCATTTGTTTCCTTGTAGAAATTACCAGGTCTATGCTACAGAACACCAAGGTCTACATAAAACCAAAGTCTTACATCCAGCAAAGCCAAGTAAGGCCTAGTACATTCAGGAAATAAAAATAGACATATGTAGACCGGCCCAAGAGAAATAAGTATATCCACCAAAAGATGACAAGTTATGTGATCTTCACAGAAGCGTATCAAAGCACCCCACGGTTGGAAACAACTCAGGTGTCATTCAAGAGCAGAACAAGAAAGTGAATTGTGGTATTCTCATAGCATGAAATACTATACAGTGATAGCAAAGACTGAACCTTCGCTACATGAAGTCGTGTGGATGACTCTGACAGATAACCGAGTTAACACAAAAGAGCATATACTGCATAAACTCATCTCAGTTCAAGATCACACATGATGATTTTAGTCAGAATGGTGGATGTGGAGGAGAGAGATGGCCAATGGCTAGGACTTTCTATAAGTGCTGGGTTATGATCTTATTCTTGGGTGGTAGGTGCCTACTGGAAGTATAGATGTGTGTGCAAACATTGTACACGGAAGACCTCTATATGGATTTGTCAATATATTATTCCTGACTGAAATTGAAAAGGAAGGCTGGAGGTATGGGAACCATGACACTTGGTATGGTTACAGAAAGTAGGAAAATCGGGTGTGGATCTTCCACCCTCAGGGTCTCTGGGGAAGCCAGACATTCTCCATTCACCATCTTTCAGAGTTGGGATTCCCTCCTCATGTCAATCATCATACTAGGCACTGAGACACTTCTGCTAGGCACAGCAGTGTGTGTCTCCAAGGACATCCCCTTTCTTCCCCATTTTTTTAATATTCTATGAGTTCAAGACTCCTCTTTCAAAAGTTCAGTCCGAGCACCTGTAGGAGCACATAGGAGGTTGTGGCAGGAGGATCACCACAAGATGGTCCTCCTTTGAGGAATGTCCTCTCTGCCAAGGTTAATGACTCCAGGACAATCAGAGACAGCATGAGTCCATCAGGCACAGGAAACATTGTGGAAGACAGGAAGGATAGAGGGCTTCAAAATGCCAGTCATGGGCAAGACACAGCCGTTGCAACCATGACCTCACAGCAGCTGTAGATGCCTACATGGAATGGGCACGTCAACAGCCAGATGATGAGCTCTCATCTGTTCCTGAGGCCATGCCTTTGCTCCACCATCATGGACTCTCACCCTCTGAAACTATAAGTCTAATTAAATGCTTTCTTTTATAAGTTGAAAAAAAAAAAAAAAGAAAGAAAGAAAGTAGGAAAATCACAAGCTTCAGGCTAGCCTAGGCTACATTGTGAGTTTGAGGTCAGCCTCAGCTATCCAGCAAGACTCTATCTCAAAAGGAGAAAGAAAGAAAAAAAGAAAGAAAGAAAGAAAGAAAGAAAGGAAGGGAGGGAGGGAGGGAGGGAGGAAGGAAGGAAGGAAGGAAGGAAGGAAGGAAGGAAGGAAGGAAAGAAGAGAGAGAGACCAAATACTAAAATGAAAGTGGTTAGGAATCCAGCACTTGGTGTCAGGTGGAAAGGACTCTGGCTTCCATATGCTGGCTGTGTGGTGGGACAAGGCCCTTAGTCTCTCTGAGTCTGTCTGTGCACTCACCTAACATCGATGGTAACATCCTAGCACCCATCTCCAGGCCGCCTCAGAAGTTCCTAGTGGGCACTGTTTGTGTATGTGTAATGGATCCTTGGGCAACTTCTAGAAGAATTAGGAGCTATGGACTAGATTAAAGAAATGGGTAGTGCCTTGTAACAAGCAGGAGAAGGAGCAGTCCCACCCAATTCCTAGGTTGTCGCAGTGACAATAAGAGAGAACTGGTGTTTTGTAAGATAGGGTTTTACATAATTCAGGTTGACCTCTAGATAGTATGTAGCCAAGCCTAGCCTTGAACTCTTGATCCTCTTGCCTCCACCTCCCGAGTGCTAGGATTATAGGTATGTAACACCTTGCCCCCCCAGAGCTAAATTTTGCTTTAAGCTTCTTATTAGCCCAGACTACAAGGAAATCAGTGTAGGTTACATGACACTCACTGTGGGTGAGCGGAAAGCAAGCTGGTTTGGCAAGGCAGCCGTGCTGCTGAGGATCAGTTTCCGAACAAGTGTTGTAAGAATCTTTCTAGAAGGATCAGATAGCAGAGTGAAGCCAGCAGCCAAGGTCACATAAAAAGTACTCAGAGACTGACAACCTCAGGAGCCTAAAGTTGAAGGGACACCAGGGTCCCCTCTAGGCCACTGATGTGAGAATCTGTATGGTGGTTCTATACAGCCTTGATGAAGAATGAAATTATGCTAACCATGGAGAAATGTGTGCAACTGGAGATCATCATATTAAGCAAAAGAAGTCAGGCTCAAAGAAATATCACTGGCCGGGCAGTGGTGGCGCACGCCTTTAATCCTAGCACTTGGGAGGCAGAGACAGGCAGATTTCTGAGTTCGAGGCCAGCCTGGTCTACAGAGTGAGTTCCAGGACAGGCAGGGCTATACAGAGAAACCCTGTCTCGAAAAACAAAACAAAACAAAAAAACCAACCAACCAACCAACCAAACAAACAAACAAACAAGAACACTAGAGAAGTGGCACAGTAGTTAAGAGCATCTGATGCTCTTGCAGAAGGCCTGGGTTCAATTGCCAGCACTCACATGGCGGCTCAACCATCTGTAACTCCAGTTCCAAGGGGTCCAATTCACGGCATGCCCATGGTGGACAGACATACATGCAGGCAAAACACCCACACACATACAAATGTTTTTATCTGTCCTTCCTAAAGAGAAAGGAGAATCCATTAACAGAACATACCCAGCTGCATTGGAGCTTGCCCCTTAGCACTTTCTTTTCTCACCGTGTCCCCAGTTGTGGGAACTCTCTCCAGTGCAATGTGGTCTGCAGATATCACTGGGAACTGTTAACGTCACAGATTCCACAAAGCAGGCTTCTGTAAACTAATTTACTTTTTTGACGGACACCATTCATATTTTACATAGCCACGGGATTCAGTGTGATATCTGGGGTTGTGTGTACATTGGATAATGATTAACTTAGGGCAACAGCCATATACAGCCACCAAACCTAGACATTATTGTGGATTCCGGAAAGTGCTTGCTGATGGAAGCCTGATATGGTGGTCTCCTGAGAGGCTCTGCCAGAGCCTGACAAATACAGAGTCGGATGCTCGCAGCCAACCATTGGACTGAGTGGAGTCCCTGATGGAGGAGTTGGAGAAGGAACTGAAGGAGCTGAGGGGGTTTGCAGCCCCATGGAGGGAGCAGCAGTGTCAACAGACCAGACCCCCGGTGCTCCCAGGGACTGGACCACCAACCAAAGAATGCACATGGAGGAATCCATGGCTCCGGCCACATATGTGGCAGAGGAGGGCCTTGTTGCGCATCAGTGGGAGGAGAGGCCCTTGGACCTGAGGGTGTTAGATGCCCCACTGTAGGGAAATGCCAGGGAGGGAAGACTGGAGTAGGTAGGTGGGGAGCACCCTCATAGAGGCAGGGGGAGGGGGGATAGGATAGGAGGTGTCTGAAGGGGAGACCTGGAAAGGGGAAAACATTTGAAATGTAAATAAAGAAAATATCCAAATACATATCTATCTTAGGGAAACAGCCCATCATCATCTTAAATGCCAATTGTTTCTTTATGGTAAAAACATAAAGAATCTACTCCTGGCTGTCCAGGAGCTCCCTCTGTAGACCAGGATGGACTTAGACTCACAGAGATCACTTGCCTCTACTTTCCAAGTGCTGAAGCTAAAGATATGCACTCTAAGTGTGTTGGTATAAAGAAGCTGGATTTCTTGCCCACTCTCGACTGCAGGCATCTTCTCAGTAAGGGGAGGGAATCGAAGGCACAACTACCATGTGTGTCCAGTGTGTGTGGGGGGAGTGAGAGGGAGGGACCAGGAGGAGAGGGAGGGAGAAGAAGCTGTGATTGGGATGTTAAGTAAACAAATAATTAAAAAAAAAAAAAAAGCCATGTGGGGTGGTATAGCTGTTGGAACAGCAGAGACCCAGGATTCCCAGTCTCACTAGCCAGTCAGTCCTGTCTGGCAAGCTCCAGGCTAGAGAGAGACCGTCTCAAACAGTAAGGTGGATGGTGCCTGAGTAATGTATGCACACACTTGTGCAACACACACATGCATGTGCACACACAGACACACACATGCACACACAGAGACTTAAACAAAAGAAAAAGGGTGCAGAGGGTTCCTGACATCACCCTCTGGCTGTCGCACACACAAAAGAAACACATTTCCCCTGAAGTCTTTCTAATTAGCATCTACATCTTTATCAAGATGTCTCCTGCTGCCTTTCAACTATGTCTATGTCATAGTGCCCTGTCCAACAAAGGCCGACTGAAACAGCAAGCTCAGAGACTTCTTGGGTTCCTTCTAATGCCCCTGGAGCAGCCATTCCTTGCCCACTTCTGTGTCAGAACTAACATCCTGTGGCGAATAGTTAAAAACCTTTTGGAATCTATTCATTTATTATACCACTAGTTTCCACGAACTAAGAAGCCAAGACTGTCATCAGATAGCATCTAAGACCTATGGAAATACTCCCCCACCCTGCTGTAACCACCTCTCTGATGTACGCACCAACGTATTTTAAACTTGCCTTGACTCGTGACTTGCTTTGTTCTGTAGAACTAGAAAACATCATGAAACTGCTTCCAAACTGGAACGTGGAATTTGGGACACCCTAAATCTGTGTTCCCAGGATGTGACCATTCAAATTTGGCTCTAGAATAAACTCCCGTTTTCCTTAAAGTGAGAGCTGGGGGGGGGGGGTGTCTTTTTGCTTGTTTGTTTTGTTTCAGTTTGTTTTCTCTGCATAAACAGTAAATTGGATCAAGGGCACCACCTGAATTTTCTCGTTACTTTAGCATACAGTGACTTTTGTTTTTAATGTGCACTTGCTGTTCTGGGTCCTGTCTCTCCAAAGGCCTGTGTATTCAAGGCTTGCTTCCCAGGTGGTGCTGCTGTGGGCAGCCTGTGAGAGGTGGAGCCCAATAGGAGGTCTTGAGTCACTGAGGGGAGATGTCCTTAAAGGAGACACTAGGCCTCCAACCCTTTCTTCCTCTCTTTGGCCTCCTCACCTTGATAGTGGCAACAAGCCCAAACCAACAGGCTCGATGAACAGACTGGAATTTCCAAAACCATAAGCCAAATAAATCTTTCCTCTGTGTGAGCTGATCAGCTCAGGTATTCATGATAGCAACAGGAAGCTGACTAGCGCAGTATTTTTATCATTAGCATAGAGCAGTTCCATGACACCCAAACTGTTAGTTACTGCTCTCTACAGCAACCTCCTTCTACCCTTAGACCACCAATGATCTGTTCTCTGCTCACATAGCTTCGCCTTTTCCAAAATGTCGCATATATGGAGCCCATGGTACACAGCCCTTAGAGACTGGCTTCTTTTGCTTAGCACGATCTAAATAGAATTTAAAATGTGGAGAACTGGAGAGGGGCCTTGGTCGTTAAGAACACTAGTTACTCTTCCAGAGGACCTAAGTTCTGTTCTTACCACCCACATCAGACTACTTTACAACTTCAGTTCCAGGGATCTGACTTCCTCTTCTGACATCTTGGGGTTCCCTCAAGAACAGGCACATACCCACACATAGACATGCACATTCACAAATAATGAAATAAAAAAAAAAAAAAAAGATATGGTTTTGTTTTCCTTGAATACATACATGCATAAAAACATGGAGATTGTGTGACTAAATCTGGTTCCACACTGTCTCCATACAGAGCGAGCTGTAACCTGACTGGATAGCACATTCTTATAACCAGCAGCCACATCTCTGCCAACCCCAGCAGCTGAGTGTTCATCTATTCACCAACTATAAACTGCTCAGATCTATCCAAATACCGCAAAATGTGAACTGAACCATCCTCTCTATTTCTGGGTGCGTCTTTCCTTATTTATTTTTAAGAGTATCTGCCTGCTTGTTGGTGTATCTTCCTAAACCTTTGCTCACTCGAGTGCTGCACAGTTCAGGAATCTTTCCCTTCCTCAAACTCTGAGAAATTGAATGTGTCTATAACTATACTCTGGAAAGCTATGGCTACGATGCACTCACCTCTCATGCTTAAGGCATGTTCCGGTCACAGCACCAAGAGCCACACTAAAGTAAAGATCTTCGTGTAACACCATGCGTACACATGTGCAGTCTATTGGGTCTCCAACCTGGGACAGGTGGCTAACTGAGCTGCCTATTAACATATCAAAGCAGACTCTGGAATTTGGAATGAGGCCAAATACAGTGGGTAGCAGAAGCCAGCAGAAACAAATGATCCATACAAAGCTTAGGAGAGTCGGATCTGCACCTTGGTTTGGAGTGGCCGATCCCTTGGACAGGAGTTTATTTATGCCACTCCTGAGGTTTCGGTACCAGATGAAGAGAAAAAACAAACAAACAAACAGGAAATAAATAAGAAGGAGGACATAACTGCTCCTAGGTATGGTGAGGAGAACACACAACAGATGTGAGGAAGAGCACAGACAGAGGCATCTGGAAGGATCCAGAGTGAACATGGCCCCGAGCCAGGCCTTGTGAGGTAAGAGGGAAGGGAAGAGTGGTAAGGCCACGAGGCCCAGAGACCAATCGAGGAGCCCAGGACCAAGAAAACAAGAACCCAAGAGACCAAAACGGCTAAAATGAACCAAGTAGCCCAAATGGCTGGATTATATAGAGAAGAGCAGGTGGGGGGAGGGAAAGTCCTGCCCAACCTCTGGACTGGAGAAGTTTAGGGCAGAGGGCAGGATATGTCAGCCAGGAGGACCCTATAACAGGTAGGCACTGAGGGATGCTGGGAGAACCTGGTGGCCAGAGTCCACTTTGATATGTCAGCAGGCACCTCAGTTAGCCATTTGCTCCAGGCTGGAAACCTAACCATATTTGTAAACAAATTGTTCACATTCTCTATTGACATTAGACATAAGTTTACTGCTACAGGCTAAGGGCAGACCTCAGCTGTAGAGCCCAGCATGTTCAAAGCCCTGAGTTCTATCTCCATTCCGCACACACAGGATTTCTATTAAAATGAATCCATGAAGTGACATATATGAGTAAATAAATAGCATGTGTGGTAAGCACATGACCAAAAATGATGAAAAGGAGGGAGAAAAAGGAACTGAAAGAGAAGAATTCAACTGGATTCTCTTCTAATCCCAACTCTCAGGAGGCTGAGGCAGGGGGAGCATCATAAGTGAGTTCAAGGCTAACCTGGGCTACATAGTGATACCCTGTCAGAAAGAAAGTGGGCATAGGAAGGAAGGAAGGATGAAAAAAGGGGGAGGAGATAGAAAAGAAAGGAGGAGGGAAAAGGGAGGAGGGAGAAGGGAGAAGGGAGGAGGGAGGAGGGAGGAGAAAAGGAGTGGGGGATAAACAAATCCCTGTGTTAGTTATATTCTTGTTGTTCTAACAAAATACCCGACAAAAGCTACTTAAGGAAGGAAAGGTTTATATTTTGGCTCCCAGCTCTGGGAAACTAACACAGCACAGTGGGGAAAGCCATGGTGTCAGAAGAGTGAGGCAGCTGGTCACACGGCTTGCACGAGTGCACATTGGAGAAGCAGAGAGAAGAGAATGCTGGTGCTCAGCCACCTCTGGCTTTCTTCTTCTCAGGCAGTCGGGATCCCATGGAATAGTGCCACCCACTTTTATCCTGGGTCTTCCTACCTCATCTAACCAAACCCTGACACTTCTTCACGAATGTGCCTATACCTTTGTTTCCTAGGCGATTCTAGATTCTGTCGAGTAGACAATCCAGCTGCTGTCACTGTCCCTCCTTACCAGGCATATCATTCTGACAGACTCTCATTGTGCCTTTCTGAAACTTACGGACAAGCACTTGCCTAGTGCATGTGTGCAGTGTGTGTGTGTGTGTGTGTGTGTGTGTGTGTGTGTGTGTGCGCGTGTGAATCCCTGGCTTCGTTCCCCAGTGCATTCTGAGGGTGTGGACCAGACGCCTGGCCATCTGTCACTCAGACTCGTGCATGACAACAGGTTTCCATTCTTGTTCCACGTTTCTCACTGGGCTTGTGCCTGTGTGGGCACTTTGGTCAGCATATAAATGATGGATACTTAGACTGCTGGGCCTCAATCCCATCACAAATATTCTGGACGTCTTCAGCTTAGAATTAGGAACTGTCCATCATGCAAACAAGCCTTCAAACAGCAGCTGCAAACAAGATTGTCACTCGCATGTAAACGCTTCCTGGTAATAAAATATTTGCAAATGCCAGATCTGTGGGGTTTTTCAGAGAGCATTTCTGCCTCTGAGTCAGACCTGGATGTTGCCAGTGTTCAACACTCCCCATCCTCCACTTCCCGGAAACAATCACACTATGGTTTCAGCGCTATGGTGTCCAGATTGGGAGGGGCGATGAAACTATTAGGGCCTGTGGAGATGACTCAGTGAGGAAAGGTAACTGCCTTTGGTAACCACCAAGCCTGACAACCTGAGTTCCAGCTCTAGAACTCATGTAGTTGAAAGGGAGATCTGAGTCTTCCAAGTAAACCTCTGAGCTCCGCACATGTGCTGTGGCCCGTGGACACAAAAAATAAATATTTAATGAATTAAATACTCTCTAGCAAAAATGGTTATGACTTATTTTTTAAAAATATGTTCCATTCTTAAAGGAATGTATTGAGTTTTCTGTTGGGATAATCTTCTTGTGCACTGTGTAAAGACTGTCTTCGTATTATTCAAGTGTTGATTTCTCTGCCTGCAGAGTGGCGAGTACTGTCCAGACTTTGGTATTGTTCTTTTTAAACATTCTTCTCCATCACCTTTTGACTGGTTTAATAAAAATCTGATAGCCTATGGCTGAGGCAGGAGAGGAAAGCAGGACTTCCAGCCAGAGATAGAAACTCTGAGAAAGAATCAGGTGACAGCAGGGGTGGAGGGTGAGGGGAGGATTGCCAACCAGGCAAGGAGAAAGTCAGATGTGAGGACTAAATGAGAGGTAACAGGCCACATGGAAAAGGTGGATTAGTTTAGATGAGTTATTAAGTTATAGGAGCTAGATGGGAACAAGCCTAAGCTATAAAACCTAAGCTTTCACAAATAAATAAAAAGCCACTGTGTCATTATTGAGAGCTAGCAGGCCAAGACAATCCAGTGATAGATTCCAAGACATGTATTTAATTCTTGAACGGTATTTATATTTTATGAAAGCAAAGTGGATCTGTGGCTGAGGACCTCAGCTTGGGCCACAGGGCTCCATAGCCAATTAGCGCCGGGAGAAAGCTACCCTCCCAGGATCGTGGAAAAGCTGTGAGTGGGGTTAAGACGAGCACCACTGCTCACTGGGACCCACCCAGAACTCACAGGACACAGGGACTGAGGTAGTGGGGCATAGGAACCTTCCGGTTTCCATCTGTGGCAGGAGACCTCTGCCCAGGCCACCAGGGTTCCATAGCCAAGCAGTGCCGGAAGAAAATTACCCTCCCAGGAGCATGGAAAAACCGTGAGTGGGGATAAGACAAGCACCACTGCTCACCGGGACCTGGGGACCTCAGCCTGGGCCACAAGGCTCCAGGAGAGAGCTGGTATCCCAGGAGTGCTGACACACCTTCGAGCATAGGCAAAACCAGCACTTCTGTTCAAACTCACTGGATCAAGAGGGACCCTTGCAGAGCCATCAGGACACAGGAACCAAGGGACAGCTGGGTTCAAGATCCTTCTGGTTTCTGTCTGCACCCCAGAGCTGACCCTGTGTCACAGCTCTCCAAACCCAAACACCTCTCAGAGAGAGCTGGTCTTCAAGGAGTAATGATACAGAGGCCTGCAGGAGGGACAAGCCACAGCCAGACAGAGTAAGACCAGCTAACATCAGAGTTAACAAGATGGCAAAAGGCAAGGGCAAGAACATAAGGAACAGA
>CM052703.1:78243509-78439250 GCA_028551405.1 Uromys caudimaculatus
GGAACTTGAAAATATCATCCTGAGCAAGGTAACTCAGTCACAAAAGAACGAACATGGTATGTACTCACTGATAAGTGGATATTAGCCCAAAAGTTCGGAATACCCAAGTTTCACTTTACAGTAACCGCTGGACTGAGAGTGAGGTCCCAGATGGAGGAGTTGGAGAAGGGACTGAAGGAGCTGACGGAGTTTGCAGCCCCATGGAGGGAGCAACATTGTCAACTGGCCTGACTCCCCCCCCCCCCACGTCCTCCTGGAGACTGGACCACCAACCAAAGAATACACATCGAGGGACCCATGGTTTGGACCACATATGTGGCAGAGGAGGGCCTTGTTGGCCATCAGGGGGAGGAAAGGCCCTTGGGCCTGAGGGTGTTAGAGGCCCCACTAAAGGGGAATGTCAAGGTGGGAATAAGGGAATGGGTGGGGGGGGTAGAATACCCTCATAGAGGCGGGGAGGGGGAGGGGATAGGAGGTTTCCAAAGAGGAGACCCAGAAAAGGGGAAACATTGCAAATGTAAATAAAGTATCAAAAAATTAAAAAAAAGAAAGAAAGAAAGCAAAGTGAACATAAGATGTTTGATTCATAAGTTTAGCTTGCAAGTGAGAAAGAGTCAGAAGCTAGAAAACTAAAAGTCAAGTGTAATCACATGAAGGATATCCCATTAGATGCAGCAAAGGCATACAAAGATCTCAAGGGAGGGGCATGATGGTGTGTACATGTAATCTCAGGACTCTGGAAGCTGAAACAGGAGGATGCAGGACTTAAGGCTAGTCTAAAATAGCGACACCTAGTCTGGAAAGGACACAAAGAACTTACAGACAGACAGAAATGGCAAAACAGCCAATCCCATCAAAACTGGGGACGAGTGACACTTGAGTCTGACTGGAAGCCATGAAGGAAACTGGGCTGCTGCATCAGTTTCCCTCAGGGACTCCAGCACTGTGAACTGGAGTGGACCCTACTTCCCGTAGGTGTGCATCGCCAGGGCCTTGGGGCCATGTTTGCTGGTCTTCTGCCGGTGTCTTCCACCCATGTCTTCTTGTTATTGTGCTAGGTAGGGAGCCTCAAGTGTGCTAGGCAAGTGCTTGCCCACTCGGCCCCTCCTCCAGTCTCTGAATGAACTTCACTGACTCTCCTATTTGTGATTCTAGCAACAAGCACCATCGAATTTTGTAAAACACAATACCTGTTCTAATGAGCTGAAGGGAGATTGGCTTGATAGCCAGGAAAATGCTGAGAGAAGCAGAGTCAGAACAAAAAGTGATTGGTCATAAAGTTACTCTCGCTGGGCAGTGGTGGCGCACACCTTTAATCCCAGCATTTGGGAGACAGAGGCAGGTGGATTTCTGAGTTTGAGGCCAGCCTGGTCTACAGAGTGAGTTCCAGGACAGCCAGGGCTACACAGAGAAACCCTGTCTCGAAAAACCTAAAGAAAGAAAGAAAGAAAGAAAGAAAGAAAGAAAGAAAGAAAGAAAGAAAGAAAGAAAGAAAGAAAAAGTTATTCTCCCTGCAGAAATGGAAGATAGGGCATATACAAAGAGCTCCTAAGAGCCTTACAATTTCTGGAGCAATAGAGATCGTGGGAGAATCTCTCTTTTCCTTTCTTCCTTTTTAAAAAAAAAAAAATTAAAATTTTAAATGATTCCTTTTTATTTATTTATTTATTTATTTATTTATATGACTGTTGGTATTTTTGCCTGCACATATATCTGTATGAGGGTGTTAGATCCCCTTAAACTGGAGTTACAGACAGTTTCGAGCTGACATGTGGGTGCTAGGAATTGAACCTGGGTTCCCTAGAAGAACAACCAGTGCTCTTATCCTCTGAGCCATCTCTCCAGCCCCAGAGTCTTTCAATCTAAACTTTAAACTTCAGGTCTGGAGCTGTAGCTACTCTGTAGCGCATTAACCTTGTGTACTTGCTCATGTCCCTGGGTTTGAACCCTAGCACTATAAAATTAATTTTAAAATAATAATAATAATAATAATAATAATAATAATAATAATAATAATAATAATAATAAAGGTACTATATGGTCTCTGAACAAAGTTCCTGATAGAGCAACCCATGCTTAGAAACTTCCTGTTTTTCTCTAATGTGTTCACTTTTGGGGCGATGGGGCAGCAGCTTAGAGCTTTCAGCCTCACCCATCCTTCTAGGTGAGGACACAGGCTACAGATGGCAGGATCACCAGATCATGCTTATTCAATGAAGACATCACACCACTCCCTTAACTCAGGGGTTCAACACATCAGGCACTGTTTGGACACGGCATACTTCATCGGTACCATTCGTCCATAGGAAGAGAAAGAGAAGGGCCTGCCCTAAACACTTCACTCTGTGTCCCCTTCATCTTGTTGTTGATCAGAAGGTTTTTTATAACCATGACAATAAACCTATAAATAAGAGTGTTTCCCTGAGTTGTGTAAGCAATTTCAGCAAATGACTAAACCGCTGAAGGAGTAGCAGAGCTGGTCAGAGAAGTTGAGGGTCAAAGCTCTCAGGAGATGTGCAGACAGTAAACTGCTTCTGCATAAGCCTAAGGACCCGAGTCTGGATCCATAGCACCCACGGAAAAAGTCACATACATGACAGTGAGTCCACTTCTGTCCCTCACAAGCACACACATATGTAACACACACAAACAGAGAGAGACAGACAGACAGACAGACAGACAGAGGCAGAGAGACACAAAGAGAGAGGAGGAGGGGGAAGAGGAGGAGGAATTTTAATCCAGCAACATGGCTGCTCTGGCAAGGCTGGGATCTGACTGGAATATAGACATGCCCTTAGTATATACCTTTAAGGTAAAATTAGTTTGTAGAAAAAAGCATGTTTGAAAGTGACATCTAATTGAGGGGCAGAGAAAGTGACAAATCAGAGAAAGATCTGACAGAATGAGTCTGAAATAGAATAAGGCCAATTCTCTCAAGAACAGCACAGGAAAGAGAAACTATTTAAGATCAGCACAGAGAAGGAGGTCAATCAGGATTCAGTGCAGGAAGTTCAGGGCAGTGGAATTGAGTTCATTCATGATCTCATGCAGTTCAGTGCAGGGCAGCAGAGGTTGTTGAGCCAGAGAATAAGAAGGATCCAGAAGATTACAACTAATTGCCAGAGTTAGTTTGAGGCCAAGGACAGCAACTCAGTGAGAAGCTGAGAGAAGCCAGGTTGGACCAGTCAGCTTGGAGAGGAGCTTGAGCCAGAATAGCTGAGTTGAACCAGCCAGCAGAACTAGATAGGGTGAGCCTATTCAGCAGTAAGCCTCCAAGATGACAATTACATCAGGTGAATAAAAGTTACTTTTACAGAGAGAGAGAGAGAGAGAGACAGAGAGAGAGAGAGAGAGAGAGAGAGAGAGAGAGAGAGAGAGACCACAAAAATGTTTTCTAATGTTAAATAAAACTTAAATGAAGCCATGTACCAGGCCCCACAGAACAAACCATCATGGAGTCGTTCATACCAAAGTTTCATATCATTAAGTCAAAACTTCATTGTTTGCTCTTCTAAAAAATCAGGGGAGGTGATAGCCAATTCCCCAACAAGCCACTTTCAGCCAACAGGACAGGAAAGCCCCCTCTGCTTCAACCTTTTTAGGGAAAGTAACTTTGGAACAACCAATCAATCAACGACTTTTGTTCCTTTTCTGGCTCTCCCAACGTTTTTCTGATCATCATGTACTCAGTTAATCAAAACTGGGGTGTTACCAGCTTCTAGAATCACAAACACAAGTCAGTGAAGATCATTCAAAGATGGGGAAGTTGCTGAGTGGTCCAGTGTTAGCCTGCTACATACCAGGCCTGCGTTACACAGCTAGTGCAGCAAAAAAGATAAAAAAGACACTGGCAACTTAGTGCACTGTGTATTTTAGTCAGGTATGGTGGTGTAGACCCGTGGTACTGGTACTCAAGAGGATGAGATAGGAGGACCACAAGTTCAAGGCCAGGCTGGGCCACATAGCAAGACCCTATTTTGGTTTGTTTGTTATATGAGACAGGGTTTCTCTGTGAAATAGCCCTGGCTGTCCTGGACTTGCTTTGTAGACCAGGCTGGCCTTGAACTCACAGAGATCCACCTGCCTCCTGAGTGCTGTGATCAAAGGCATGTGCCGCCTCACTGGTCACAAAACCCTATCTTAAAAGGGAAGAGGGCCAGATGAGATGGTTCAGTGCATAAAGGGGCATGCCACCAAGCAAGATGACCTGAGTTCAATCCCTGGGACTCACATGGTAGAAGGAGAGAACCAACTCCCAAAAGTTGTCCTCTGGTCCTCTGACTTCCACATGTATGTCACAGTACAAATAAATGTGATTTGAAAAAGTATATATGTAATTTTTTTTTCAAATAAACTCACTGTAATTTTGTCTTTTAACAGAAGCCTGGATTAGCCACTTGAATCTGAACTGTGGTACCCTGTGGGACTGAGCCCTTAACCTGGGGATGTTGCACTAACTCTAGGTAGAAAATATTGGAATTTAATTCAACTACAGACCAGCTGAAATAGAATTGACCAGTCCTGAAAAGCCTTGTACCACCAAACCTAGGAGTCTCTCTATTGAGACATAATGGGAGTTTGGACTCCCCAGAGTCCAAGTTTCTGTGTGCCTTGCCCCTCTGTGTCCATAAGCCAAGACCTCAAGAGCACTCAAACAACAACAAAGGTGTTTAGTCTGTTTAGTCTGTTGCCAAAACACTGGAGGAAGCTGGGCCTGGCACTGCTAATTCCCGAAGCCCTTGAACAAACTGTGACCCTCCCAGGGAGCACTTTGTTCCTCTCCTGTCACAAGGTTAGCCACATTATCCTGCAGGTGCCCTGAATCAACACAGGGACAGGCCCCCATGACACTTGCTGCTTCCTTCTTTGAGTCCCAGCCAGTTCCATTGCTGACTGCAGGGAACATTTCTTTAAGGGAATCCACCTGTGTCTACTTTTGGAGTGACACCAACCACAACTTCAGCAGAGGGAAGCACAGGAGAAAACGGTTTTCCCAACATTCAAGAAACACAAATCGTTTAACTGCCACAGTACATGAAGACAGCAACTAGAAGCCTGAGAGTGAAACTGGAAGAGAACTTTGATCAAAATGTTGAGGTGTCCATGTGCAGGTGGGGTGTTGGAACTTTCAGTTCCATTGTCAGCAGCACTCAGCTGGGGGAATATCTGTTAACATCTGACAAACTTGAATGGGGTGTGTGTGTGTGTGTGTGTGTGTGTGTGTGTGTGTGTGTGTGTGTGTGTGTGATTGTTAAGCTCATGTGTTAACCTGATGGGACCTAGAATCACTTGGGAGACAAACCTCTGGGCAGATCTGAGAAGCAGTTTCTAGATTGGGTTAGCAGAGGTGGGCAGACCCACCCTAACTGTGGAGGTACTATCCCATGGGCTGGGCTGAGGTTCCACATTGAATACAGGGTACAGAGCTGAGCAGCAGCCTTCATCATTTCTGCCTTCTGTGGGTGTAATGTAATCAGCTGTCAAAGGCTTTTGCTGCCAAGATTTCCCCACTATGATGGATCATCCCCTCCGAGTGTGAGCCAAAATAAATCTCCCTTCCTAAACTGCTTCTGTCAGGCAGTTTGTCACAACAATGAGAAAAGTAACTGCCAGACATGGTGGCACATGCCTTTAATCCCAGCGTTGGGAGGCAGATGCAGGCATATCTCTGATATCTCTGTGAGTTCAAAGGCAGCCTGGTCTATATAGAGAGTTCCAGGATAGCCAGGGCTACATAGAGAGACTCTGTGCTAGAGAGAGAGAGAGAGAGAGAGAGAGAGAGAGAGAGAGAGAGAGAGAACTAGTACAGTATGCTGTTGGTACCTCTGGCATACAAGTGGGTCTAACACTCAACATCTCACAAAGCATATAGCACAAGCCAACAGAGTTTCCGGACCAAACATCTCAATGTGTGAAAGTTGAGATATCCTGATTCATAGTTACAAAGGAAAAAGGCTAAAATAATAAAACTGGAAGGGGGACCAAATGAGGGAAGGAGACAGTTGGTGAGCTGGACTCTTGAGGCCTCAAAACAGCATCCATGCAGGATAGCTACATGGATCAAGCATCAAAGCACATAATAAGACATACACTCAGGCATGTGTACACAATAACCAATGCGACAACAGACCCCATAAGGTTAAAGGTGGTTACCATGGTAACAAATATGGTGGTCATCTACCATGTGACCAAACGATGTGCAAGGTTTGGGGTAGAAGACACAGGAGGAAGTGCTGAATTTTTATCATCTCTTTTGTGCCATTTGAAATGCTGTGTGTGTGTGTGTGTGTGTGTGTGTGTGTGTGTGTGTGTGTGTGTGTGTGTGTGTGTGTGTGCCTTATTGAGACAGTCTTTCATGGACATGACACTTCATATGCCAGGCTGCTGGCTAGCAAGCTCTAGATCCACCAGCTCTGCCTCCCCTTGCTGGTGTTATACACATGCTGGCTGGCATGGCTTTAAAAAAAAGTGTGTGTGTGTGTGTGTGTGTCTGCACACACTCACACATGTACACATGTTTGAATGCATGTATATGTACCACGCGTATTTAGGAGCCCTCAGAGGTTAGAGGGGACATCTAGCCTCTAGAACTGAAGCTACAGACGGCTGTGCGCTGCCATGTGAGTCCCGGGAACCAAAGGGTGGGCCTCTGCAAGGGCCATGCGAGCTCTCAGCCATCGGACAGTCTCTCCAACCCAGCGCCCACCCATTAGAGGCTGGACTCAAGCTCTCAGGCTTACAAAGCAAGTGCTTTACAACTGAGCGGTCTTCCTAGCCCTGAAATCGTTTTGGACAAAGAAGTACCTCTTACAACTTTTGAAACTAAAAACTATGTTGCCCAAAATCCAAACTGAAACAATGCAGATTCTCTAAGTTACTTTTCTTATCTCTGTGACAGAAGACTTGATGGAATCACAGAAAGGCCGTGTCTGGGTTCATGGTTACAGTGACTCTCAGTCTATCGTGGTGGGAGGCATGGCTTCTGGAACAGTCTGAGCAGCAGGAGTTTACAATGCAGCCCATTCACAACTTGGTGGTTCAGGAAGCAGAGAAAAAAGGAGGTGGGCAGGGCTATCGCTCTCTCAGCCCAGGGACCCATCTCCACTAGGAGGCCCCTTCACCTCCAGGAGGTGGGTGGGGCTATCACTCTCCTGGCCCAGCCCAGGGTCCCAACCCCTTCATCAGCAGCTGGGAGCATGTGTTCAAGCACACAAACCTCAGATTCAAGTCACTTCAGGCTCCATGAGCAAGACACCGAGAATACGCAGCAAAGGAAACATGGTCTACCTTCAACTACAGCGGCTCAGCTCGTCAGAGATCGCACACCCGACCTTGTAGTTTACACATCACTGGAAAGACAGTTCTTGAGGCAAATCTACCTCGGGGAGACAGTCCCTCCTCCCCTCATTTAAAGGCCATTCCCTTGATTACTCTATTTATACCTCAATATTCTGTCAAAAAGGAAGTTTCATCTTCTTTATGGAAAAATAACTTTTCTTTTTTGCATTTAATGTGGATGCTAACAACAGTCAGAGGCTTCCAAATCTTCTTGTGAATTAAAAAAAAACAAAACAAAACACTGTTTTTGTCTTTTATTTTTAAATGCTATTCAGACTCAAAAGGCCACAGGAAATAGAATTTGTTTGGTCTGACATTCATAACAACGTGGGAATTCTACGCTCCTTCTGATCAGTTCTTTTGCAGAGAATGCCCTTTCTGGTGATAGCATTCCGGAGCTGGCTTGGTCTCTGACTGCAAATGACCTCAGCAATAAGACAGCCTCATCACCTCATTCTGAGAAATCATGCCATAAATAGCCAACAGGTGATTCACTGGACTTTGATGGCGTTTATACCTTAACGTAACACTGGCGGAGGACTTTTCCTGACAGCCCATCTCCCACCATGAGTACATGTACATTTGGGGAGGCAGCTCAGGAGAACTTTGGGTATTCTGAACTATTACTTCCCACCATATTCCTTTGAGACAGAGGCTTTTACTAAAGCTGGTGCTGGGCTGGTGGCCAGCAATTCTGTCTTTGCTCTGGTGATGCTGTAGATATTGGAACCCACAACTGTACCTGGCTTTCACATAGATGCTGAGTTCTTTATGCTTGCACGGTATTTTTGTCCACTAAGCCATCTCTCTATTTTCTCTTTCCCATTCCTTCCTTCTGTTTTTGTTTTTTCTCTGATTTTGGAAACAAATTCTTGCTTTGGAGCCTCAAAATTGAAATCCTCCTGCTTCAGTCTCCCACATGCTGGAATCACAGGCATGTACTTCCTGCTGGGCTCAAACCTGCCCTTGGTATCCATCCCCACTGAGCACTTCTCCTCCCTCCAGTTCAGGGAGAACCTTGTTCAATGAGAGTAACGCCAACATTGACAAATAAAGATGGAACTGAAGGCTTGCCAGTGTGTCTATACTAGACCAGGCTCCTCCATCTCAGCAACCAAACCTTCCAACCTTCTGGGGAGGTCTGGCTTATGATGAAGTCAAACACGTTGTGTAATTTGCTCAAGGTTGCACAGCCAAACAGAAGCAGGATGGGGTGTGACCCCAGGGCCTCTGCCCAAAGACCTTACACTTTGGTTGCTGCCATCAACAGCATCATCAATGATAGCAGAGGAAGATCAAGAGAGGGTAAGGAGGTGGCAGAGATCAAGGTGACAATATATAATATATTCTTATCTGCTCTGATATTTTCCTGTAGACGTGTGAGCTCATAGCATCTTATCCATTCTACAGATGGGGAAACCAAGGCCAGAAGGGAACAGTAATTTAACAAAACACAGTTAGGAGCAGAAAAGCCTAGGTTCTAACTAGGTAGGAGGTAGCTGAAACACAGGTGGTCCTAACGGGAGTGCTCTGGATTTCCAGATGAGTATTCTTTTGGCTAACATATATTCACTGTGTACGTTTTCTGCATCCATACCCAGGAATAAGCCACAGGGCAGCCCAGTGTGCTTCTTTTCTCCTGACACATTCGGAAGCATCTCCTTTACTTCAGCGACTTCCTTTCCTGTCCCTAACTCAGCCTCCCTCTGTCCTACAGAAACGTCCCAATAATTTCCCTGTGTACTCTGACCAGAGGCGCGGGGAGACTACCGTGTGGCTTGGGCACTTACAGCCAGGGACATGCTTTCTAGGAAGAAAGCTCAACTGCAGAGATGCTCAGGCCCAGCCACCGCCTCTGGGAAGGAGACTGCTTAGGCAGATGGAAAGAAAAAGGAAGCCGGCACTTCCTTTTTAAAAATAACTTGTGGTGGCGCACGCCTTTAATCCCAGCATTTGGGAGGCAGAGGCAGGCGGATTTCTGAGTTCGAGGCCAGCCTGGTCTACAGAGTGAGTTCCAGGACAGCCAGGGCTACACAGAGAAACCCTGTCTCGAAAACCAAAATAAATAAATAAATAAATAAATAAATAAATAAATAAATAAATAAATAAATAAATAAATAAATAAATAAATAAAATAAAAATAACTTGTTAAGTCTCATCTCTTTCAGCCCCCATACCAGGTTCCTGCGCACATAGCATGCCTGCCTAGCTGTCTCCTTTACTCTGTCGGGCAGGCTGGCACCCAGCTGGTGCAGGGGCAAGGGGAACTAACTGTTGACTCAGTTTGGGAAATTTTACAAAGGCCCCCTCATTATCACCTGCTCCCTCCCTGCCAATGAAAAGACAAGTCTTACCTTTCTCGCACAGATCTATCTGCTTTGTGTCTCAGCGTCTGGGCTGAGTGCTGTGGCTTACCAGGGCCCTCGCTGGGGATCCAACTCTTTCTTCCTGAGCCTGGGCTCCTCCTCCGATGTCCTCTTGGCACCAGGACAATAAAGAGAGCAAAGTCCTTTTCAGCTCAGTGTTTTATTTCTAAGACACCATAAGGAAGTAACTTGGGTTTTTCCCCCAGAGTGTCACAGAGGTGTGGGAAGAGACTGAACCGTGGACCCCTTGGAATATACTGGTAGACCCTGGTCTCACAGATGCTCCCAGCTCTGGGACAGTGTGTTCTGCAGCCAGCTCCCCTGAGGCAGCATCTGAAGGTAGCCTTAGCTCACATTTACGACCACAGGTGGCCTGTGCCTTGCAGGCAGTGTGGATGTAGCTGACATTTCAAGGCAGGCAGTTCAAAATTCAAATCCTGATTCTTGTTCTTCATTCTCTCCTAGTCTCAGTTTTACCCTCCTTGTCTGAGAAATGGGAGCAAAATCCTCTACCTCCTCAGTGGAGGCAACACTGGAGATAATTGAGACTTTTGTGGCTCAGGTCCTTTCTAGTCATTCAAGACTCGACCTTCCAGAGAGAAACCACAGCCGAGTGGACACTATGCCTTCACTCAGTGCTGCCTCAAAGAAGGAAACAGTCAAAAGGAAGGAAAGAGATGGTGGCAGTGACACAAGTCTGAACTCCTAGCTCTTGAGCTGAGGCAGGAGGATGTCAAGAATGGAGTCAACCCAAAAAGCATAGTGAGAAAGACCCTGTCTCATAAGCAAGGAGGGAGGAAAGAGGGAGGGAGGGAAAAAAAGGGAGGGAGAAGTGAGGGAGGGATGGGGTTTATACTTCCTGTTCCTAGCTTGCAATATTGACATCCACATTAAAATGCTAAGTAGGGCTAGGAATGTCTACAGCTGGCAGAGGGCTAGCTAGCAAGCACGAAGCCCTGGGGTCCATCCCAGGGCAGATAAACCAGACAGTAGGTACCCAGTGACCCTTGTGACTCCAGCCCTCAGGAGGTAGAGGAATCGGGAGTTTGAGATCATCCTGAATTACACATGAGTTTAAGGCCAGACTATGATACAAGAGTCCCTGTCTCAAAAACAGAAAGGATAAACACAACTAATGTAATTAAAAACAAATGTATGGGGCTGGAGAGATGGCTCAGTGGTTAAGACCACTTGTTATTGCAGAGAGTGGGATTTGGGTTCCCACACTTATTTGATAAGCAGACCTGGTCCCCAGGTTCTCCCAGCACCTCTCAGTCCCTGCCTAGCACACCCTGCCTCTAACCCTGAATTTACCAGCCTAGGGGCTGGGCTGCCCTTCCCCAAAGGTTCTTCCCCTCCCTCTCCCTGCACCTCCCTGTCACCCTCCTTCATTCCCTTCTCTCCCCTCCCTTTCTCCTTCTCTCTTCTTCTTTTCCTCTTCTCTCTCTTCTCAAGAGCTCTATCTTTCATCCTCCCCCACCCATCCCCCTTTCTCCCTGGCCTCTATCCCTGGGGCCCAGCTTCCCAGTAAACCTGACTTTAATGTATTCTAATCTAGCTGGAGTTGGCTCTTTTCACTGGTGGCGGAGAAACTACCTATCAACACCCACTTCAGAAAACTGCCTGTAACTTGGCTCCTGGGGATCCAACACCCTCCAGGGGTCCTGCACTCATGTGTACAAACCACACATGTGCTCATAACAAAAATAAAAATAAATCTTGGGGGTGCACCGCCCTTTTAATACCAGCATTCAGGAGGCAGAGGCAGGCAGAACTCTGAGTTGAGATCTAGCCTGGTCTACATAGCAAGGGCAGGTTAGCCAGGGCTACAAAGCTATACTCTGTCACAAATAAAATAAAATAAAATAAAATAAAATAAAATAAAATAAAATAAAATAAAATAAAATAAAATAAAATAAAATAAAATAAAATAAAACCTTAAGACAAGTAAGTAAAATTTAAATTTTAAATGCAAAATGGTGATTTTCCTAAAAGAGAGATGGGATTTTTCTTCCCCACAAATTGAGGAAAGACCTTAAAATGTGAGAGGAAGTAGAAGATGACCCCCAAGAAGATGGCTTGGTTTGGGACAGAGATAAGTCCCCCGCTGCCAGGATCTGAGAAATGCAGGCTTGCAGAGAGGGCAGGGAGGCACCACACGGCAAAATCTCAGTTGTCAGTTTCCTGATTTCTGTGGTTTTAGAGTTTGGGCATTTTGTCATGGTAGGGTGCTTAGCAGTAATGTCCCAGGCCTCTCCCCATTTTACACAAGAGAACCCCAAGTCAAGCACACCCACAAGCCCCACCCAGTTTCTCCCTTCTGAAAACCGTCCCTTGTAGCCGGGGACTCTGCCCTAGACATTGTTCACCAGATGATTCTTGCGTTGTCTGCAGATGCTCCAGACCTGGTGGTAAGTGATCGATCGCTGTGGAAGACAGGTAGGGAGGGAGAAGTTTTTCACTGTTGACTTAGACACCTTCGGGGTTTTGGACCCTGTGGCTACGGAAACTTTCTTAAGAAAGGAAATTGATCTTGAAGATATTCTCATACAAATTGCAGTTTGGACCATCCTACCTGGCTTTTTGTTACCACAGAAAGCCAGCGTTGCTGTTGGGGTGCAGAGGCTGTCCGGCCCTTAGCTCCTAGATCCGCCCGCCCCTTCCCGCAACCCCCCCCCGCACCCCGCACCCCCCTTTCTCCAAATCCACCTGCGTAGCTCCCAACTTCCATGTCACAGCTGCTACTCTCTGTGCAACGCAACAGTCTCACCCGGGCGCATCTCACCCAGGCGCAGCGCCTCTCTCTCACAGTGTGCTCCAGCTCGAGACGAGGACCTGGGAGTGTGCGCAGGCAGTGTGTCGTCCTGGTATCCAGGGACCGGCTACAGTATCCTTAGCATCCAGCAGGTCCCTGCGGGTGGTGGCTCTGGACAACTGCTCGTCCGGGTGTGCACACACTATTGTCTCCTATGAAAACCACACTTCTCCGCTCGACAGATCACACACACGCGCGCACACACACACACACACACACACACACACACACACACACACACACACGCCATGGAGTCCCCAAGGAATACAGAAGGCATTGGGCTGGAGCAACTAGCTCCAAAAGGTTTGCCAGCCACACTGCGGGATTCTAAAGAAATGCAGAGTCACAAGGAGATTCGAATCACCAGAGGACACAGAATCAGAAACCACAGTGAGCAGCACCCTGCCACTCACTACTAACTAGAGTAACACTGTAACCCACTAGGCAGTTCAATGAAAAACATCATGAAGAGTCCTCCATTACTGAAATAATAGAGGTGTGTCATCCTCTGGGATACGCCACCCCCCCCACCCCCCCAGGAACCTCCAAATATGTGCACATCTCAGTTCTTCCCAGCACTGATTTAACAGAAGCAACGCCAATGTCCACCCATAGCAAACAAAGAAAAGTGGTCAGGGTGGTGGGCCAGCCTGTCATCCCAGGTCTCTGTTTCCAAGACAGTCCCCTCCTCTTAGTGAAATCCTGCCTTTCAATAGGCAGGAAAACATCAGCCAGACTGGTGGCTCAGGCTTGTAATCTCTGCACTTAGGAGACTGAGGCAGGAGGATTGCTGAAAGTTTAAGTAAGTTTAAGTAAGTTTAAGTAGCCAGAGCTACAGAGTAAAAATTTCATGAAACAAGACAGAGAGGTGTTCTTTTTTTTATATTACATTTTATTTATTGGGGGTACATGAAAGTATCATGGAGATCCAAGAACAACATGTGGGGGTCCATTCTCTCTTTCCAGCATGAGAGTCTTGAGATAGATCTCAAGCTATCGAGTTTGGCAGCAAGAACTTTTACCCAGTGAGCTCTCTCATGGGTCTCATGATGTTAGCTTTTCCAGACAGAGTCTCAAGTAGCCGGGCTGGCCTTGAACTCCTGGTGTGTCAGGACTACAGGCATGCTTCACACCCAGCCTGTCTTTAACAAGAGATTCTGACACTGAGTGAGATGAGTCTGATATAACAGCTCTGAGCTGAACTCACCACACAGGACATAACCACAGACAGAAGCTTTGGGGTGCTGGTGGGGTGGTGTTTCCCAAATAAGAACATTCCGGGGACAAGCTACATATCACTGTGGCTCTTCTCCATTGCACAAGAAGGATGTGGACAATAAGTTGCATGCCATTTGTTTTTCATTGCTATTAAGAAATGCACAGTGAGGGGCTGGGGGTGCAGCTCAGGGGTGAGGTACTTGCCCAGCACACACACAGGGCTCTGAGGTCTGCCTCAGTACCACGCATCTGGCATTCTGACTATTGCAGGGGGTACGTGGTGCATAACAGACTCTGTTGCCTCGTTATCAGGGGATATTAACACCTGGTTCTGAGACCAAGAAGATCTCCACGGTCTGGTTATAGACATAGTTCTTTAACATACATGCGTGGACTGCAAGATCACTCAGTTGGATAAAGGTGTTTGAACCCATGCTTGCTTGATTTCTACCCACATGTATAAAGGGGGACTTTCCTACCTACCACAAATAGTTCTTTGACTTACACACACACACACACACACACACACACACACACACACACACACACACACAGAGAGAGAGAGAGAGAGAGAGAGAGAGAGAGAGAGAGAGAGAGAGAAATAAGTTTTAAAATGTAAGCACTTTTGTGTTCATTAAGTCTTTTTTTTTTTTTAAGATTTATTTATTTATTGTATGTAAGTACACTGTGGCTGTCTTCAGACACCCCAGAAGAGAGCATCAGATCTCATTATAGATGGTTGTGAGCCATCATGTGGTTGCTGGGATTTGAACTCATGACCTTCAGAAGAGCAATTGGTGCTCTTAACCACTGAGCCATCTCTCCAGCCCGAGTCATTTTTTTTAAATGCCCACATGGCAAGGCCTTTAATCCCAGCACTGAGGTGGGGGCAGGTGGACTTTTGTGAGTTTGAGGACAGCTTATTCTACAAAAGGAGTTCCCGTTGGGACCACATAGTGAGACACTTTCTAAAACAAACAAACAAAACCAAAGAACCAGAATAAATGCCCCACCCAAGGCTCTGCCCAAATATCCTCAGCTAACCTGAAAAAAAACATAAAGTAAAGAAAGCACTATTTGAAAGGTGGTGGCTGAGTCACAAAGGGGATTTGACTTGGTGTTTTTTTCAAGAGGAGAAGCTGTGACAGTTCCACAGCAATCAGAGATCAGACTCCCTAGAGACACAACAGAACCCAAGCCACCTTCGAGAACACTCATTATAACCAAGATATGGTTTTAGTGTGCCCTCTCCTGGGAGGACGGTGTTTACCTCTGCAGAGTCGCTTGCCTTCAATACAAACTCCGCAAAGTTCCCCAGGTGGCCTGAAGACTCCCATGCCTGCTCTCTGGCTCCCTCTTGTGGCCACTTGCCTCTAGTGTGAGGCCGACAAGGGAGACTTCATCAAGGAAAGGAGTTAACTTAGACTAGGAAAGGAGCTAACCCAGTCTATGAGAGGGGCTCACTGGTCAAAGAAGCTCAGACTAGGTGCCCACCTGGCACTGAACGTCATGCATTCCCTCATATGACACCTCCATGAGGTGGCTTTGTGAATACGGACACTGAACTTTGTGCAGAGGCACACATGGTACAGTTCAGACTACAAGTGACACTGAAGCAGGACAGAGTGCTTGAGCTTTGGGCTCCCAGCCCAGCCCAGAAAACATAGTCACAACGTGTCTTAGGTTTAAAGACATGCAAATCTAGACAGGGAGAGGTAGATTCAGACAAATGGAACTTGCTTAACATTGCCTGCCCATCAGTAAACTACAGAGCCAGTGCTGTGGTCTGGGTCTGCTTGACCTCAGGGCCACGTGGCCTACATTGCCTCTGTGCCATGATGTGGATTTGAACGTAATCCGGCTGGCTGACATGACTGGGTCCATCAGAGAATCATAAGAAGCCCACACTTGGGCTGGAGAGATGGCTCAGCGGTTAAGAGCAGTGACTGTTCTTCCAGAGGACCTGAGTTTAATCATAGCCATCTGTGATGGGATCTGATGCCCTCTTCTGGGGTGTCAGAAGACAGTGACAGTGTAGTGTACTCACATGTATAACATAAATAAATCTTAAAAAAAAAAAAAAAAAAGAATCCTACAGGCAGACTCCAAGACGAACCTCACAAGGCACTGAAAACACCAGACAACCCCATTTATTTCATGCTGGTACAGCATGCCTTTAATTAAAACAAGTGTCTCTAAATTAGAGGAGCTGAGTGAGTAAGATCACTTGCTGCAATCATGGGGACACGAGTTCAAATCCCCAGCACTAAGCCAAGGCGTGAGTGCAGTCACACCTCATTCAGGGGTGAGGGCTGTGGAGCATGGAGTAGAAAGAGGAAAACATTTGGGGCTTACTGGCGGTGGCAGGATTCCAGGTTCAGCAAGAGATGTTTGTCTCCTTCCTCTGGTGTGAAGCAGAGTCTGGTGTTCACAGCTGCATTCCCTAGCTGGCCTGGGGTCTTCCCAGGCTCCCTCTGGCCCTCTTGTCCCGGTAGGAGTTGAGATTTCAGACTGAGCCCAGTTTTACGCGGGCGCTGAGGATCCAACCGCAGATGCTCAAGTTTGTGTAGCAAGTACTTCACCCACTGAGCAGCTCTTTAATACTCTCACAGTTCTGAGTGCTAGGAAATCCCAAGATCCTTGATCGAAGCAAGGGCCTTCCTGCTCACACTGATTGCCAGCATCAGCAGATGAAAGCAGAGGAGGCCGGCTGTGAACCACCTAGTTCCCTGTCACTCACCTTTAGTCCAGTTGTCCCCCCCCCCCTCCTTGCTTCTACAAATCCTGCCTCTTGTTGTTTTCTTCCCCCACCCCAGGGTTGGGGTGGTACTCAGGATCTCCTGGCTCACTATGCAAGAGCTTCACTGAGCTGTCCACTTCACACCTGCCCCTGCCCCTGCCCCCACCCCAGCTATTGATACTTTTGAAGCACCCAGGCAATTTGCTTCACAGGAATGTTCCAGAAGCTGGCTGTATTTGTCACTCTTCTCTGAACAGATGTTGCTTCCCAGCTGGAGACTGTGAGAACTCTGTGTGTGTGTGTGTAGGGGGGGGTGTCTTCTATTACAGCAAATGATGGCAGAATAGGGCTGGAGGAGGAGATTAGCCCTGGAAACTCCTCTCCCACCAGGGCTACCAAGCACACCCAAGGCGCTCTCCTAAGAGGAAAGGCCATATAGACTCACTCACCACACTCCCCGCTGGGGTCCATTAGTACCTCTACTTTTTTCTCATCTTTCTGGTCCACTTCCACCCTTGTCCAGTTCTTTGTTCTGGGATACACGAACCTAGAAAGCTCAGAGGGTGCTCTCTGGACTCAGATCTATATGTAACACTGAGATCAGGTGCTCTGCCTCTGCCTCTTGGGCAGATCCCTGAACTGAACAAAGGTGACTAAGATTCTTTGTGTGGCCTAACTGTAAGGCTCCTGACCAACTCCCAAGCCAACCTGTGTACTTCTCTGTGTTGCCAGAGAGTCTTGCAGTCATTTAGCAAGACGGAGCCCTAATGCCTGGTGTCCCTCACTGTCTGAGTATGTCCTCCTTCCTAGATGGTATCTGTCACCTGATTTATCTGCAGTGACAGTTCCATCTGCTCAGCTTAGACAGAAACCTTATCTTCGTGTGATGGCTAGTCTCCATAACCACCCTGATTGGAGTTCGAATCACCACAGGATTAATTTAAGAAGTCCCATCCTGCTGTGTGTGACAGATTGCCCACAGTTAGGTACTGCAGGTTCTGACCTGATATCTTAATGAATTCCCAACTAGATGGCACCCCTTATGAGACTCACTGATACAGGAAGAGAGTCAGGTTTGGTCATGCATACCCATTGATGTGTTCACAAAAATGTGTAGAGATATGTATGTTCTATGAAGGTATGTGGGGATGTGGGGGAAGGGGGTGCCTCAGTGGGCCCATGCTGAGGCATCCCTTTCCCCTGAGGGACCAGATACACGCGAAGGAAGGTATAGTATAGAAATGGGGAGGGGAGTTAAGAGGGTAGTAGAGGCAGAGAGAGGAAGAGAGTAGAGAAGTAGAGAGGTGGAGGCCGGCCATGACCACGTGGAGAGAGGGGGAAGGGAATGGGGAGAGGTAAGAGATAAGAGATGTAAGAGAGAGGCAAGAGAAAGAGATAAGAGAGAGAGGAGGGGGCAAGCCGCCCCTTTATAGAGGGTCAGGCCCACCTGGCTGCTGCCAGGCAACTGTGGAGAGGAGCATACCTGACTGTTGCCAGGTAACTGTGGGGTGAAGTTTAGACAGAATGCTAACACCCATGATCCCTGAACTCTGGTGGCAGAAGGAGGAACATTTTACCTAGCAAGCTCTTATCTAAAAGAGGAAAGGGGAAAAGGGGGAATAAATAGATTAGAAAGCAGAAGCCCAGAGAGGCTTAGTAACAAGCCTTGCAAGGATCACACAGCCAGTGAGTAAAGAGCCATCTGCTGATCCAAGGCTGTCTGGTTTCTCTCTCTCTCTCTCTCTCTCTCTCTCTCTCTCTCTCTCTCTCTCTCTCTCTCTCTCTGGAAATGATGGCTTAACATGAGAAAGTTGGACTGATGACACATCAGAACAGGAGAGTCCTCCCAAAAGGAGCCCCTGAAGCTCAACAGACTCATAGACACACAAATATCCAGGCCTCATAATAAATACCCAGGAGGGCAGCTGGGTGTGTTAGTGTCCTGCTTCTGCAATAGCCAAAGGGAGCTTTCCCTTTCTCCACTCAGACTCCATTCCAGGCCTGTGTTCTGGGCAGCGGCTTATAGGACTTGAGCAGCCTCAGAGAAACTTCGGCTCTCATCGAGATTTAGTTCCTGCGTGGGAGATTTCAACCAAGTCCTCCCTAGAGATGGAGAGTAGTCAGAACTCAGAGCAAGACAGTATAGCAGGGCTGATGGCAATGGGCAGAGGCAGAAGTCATTATCTCGGTAGGAGGGAAATGTTTCCCAGATGGACCGGAAGTATATCTGTGGGAAGCCCTGGGAAGCGAGGAGGCCAGGGTGTGAGGAGAGGAGAGGAGTCATGGTGGACACCCCATAGTAAAAGGCCAATTACCACGAGAAAAGTATGCCATTTTTACTTAACCAAGTTCTGTCTACATGGAAGATTCCAGAACGAAGACACAAAGCTGTGAGTGCTCCATTAGGCTCAAGTACATACAATGAAAGTGACAGAGGCATAGGGACCCCGCCAGGGAGCGCTCACCCAGCACACGAGGCACCAGGTTTCTTTAGGGTGGGTGGTTCCTGCCAACAGACTAACCAGAAGGCAGCAAAGCCCGTCCATTCAGATTCAGAGAGCGGCAGGGGATAATGGTGCATCTCTGTAACCTACCACTTGGGAGCTGAGGCAGGGGGATCAAGCTGAAGTGGAGGCAGGTAGGTTAGAAGTTCAAGGCCATCCTAGTCTACATAGTGGGTTTGATGGGATGGATACATAGGGTACATGAGACTCTGACCCTTTCCTCCCCACTTCTCAAAAACAAAACAAACCATGCCAGTAAAATGAATGAATGAGTAACATCATTGAGCAACCTCTGAAGGAAAGAGACTCCCCTCCTCCATCCATTAATTCCCACAAACCTAGTGAACTTCTTGGTGAACCACCATGACCACAGACCATCTCTGCCATGGGACTTGTGTTCTGTTGTACTGGGGTAGGATGGCAACCATGGCAATGCCGTACTAACTGGGAAGGCCAGCTGCCATGGATTCTGCTACGGAATGGTAAATGCCACAAGAGAAGGAGGCACAGAGAAGAGGGTCAGGGGCTTGGGGATGCAGGTGGGCCTGCCAGGGAAAAGGCCAGGCGTGGTGTTTTTCTTATTGCTGTGTGTTGGCCTGCATGCTGGGAGCTTTCCTCAGGGATCTCTGGCCAAATGCAAGGGTTCTGGCAAAGGGGAGAGCACGAGCACGGACAGTCTCCTCCACCTTGGTCTCTGCAGTTGCTGCCTCGGTTGCACCAAGATGCTGCACCCACCATCCTGTGCTGAGTCGGGCCGGGCTGAGCCCATGAGAGGCCAACTAGCCAGTGAGGAGTTCGGGAAGCTTCTGGTGGCGTTCGGGAGAGCAAATCTCTTCCCAAGCAGTAGTGTTAAAGCTCTTAAGATAGAAGCTCTCAGACGCAGGAGTAGTTCTCACACCTTTATTCCTTCTGGATGGCGGGCCCCCTACACAGGTTGGGATGGTCTAATATACTGTTTGGGAGGAGTCAGGGGTTTGGCAACAGATACTTGCCATTGGCTTGGTTTGAGGTCTTAGGGACACCTTATTTGCATGTGGGAGGGCTTGGCGTTGCTCTTACGTGACAAATCTCACATGACAGGCCTCTCTGCAGGAATTGTGGAGGCAGTAGCTATTTTTACAGGAGTCTTCTGGGATTGTTTTGCAAAAACGTTTTCCTGTCCCTTGTGAATTATTCTCTGGGTCTCCCAGAGTTTTCAGCCTGTGCTCAACCGGGTGCCAGATTGCCTGCCACAGACCACTGCCCCACAGCTGTGATCAAAATGTATGACAATGAAGGAGGAAAGAGTTCCTTGGGCTCATGGTTCCTGAGGGATTTCAGCCCACCACGGTGGGGAAGGCATGGTAGACTGATGGGCAGTGGTAGCTCAATCCCATAGTGAATGTCTTAGTTAGGGTTTGTCTGCTGTGAACAGACACCGTGACCAAGGCAACTCTTATAAGGACAACATTTAATTGGGGCTGGCTTACAGGTTCAGAGGTTCAGTCCATTATCATCAAGGCAAGAGCATGGCAGTGTCCTGGCAGGCATGGTGCAGGAGGAGCTGAGAGCTCTACATCTTCATGAAGGCTGCTAGGAGAAGGCTGGTGTAATGGTTGTTCCTGGCTGTCAACTTGACTATATCTGGAATGAACTACAATCCAGAACTGGAGGGCTCACCTGTGATCCAGATCTTGAGGCTGGAAGACACAAGTTTATGACCTGGGTCTTGGCATGGAGATCTTGAGGCATAGTGTCTATGAAAAGCTTAGGCCCAGGCAAGGTAGTACACACCTTTAATCCCAGGAAACTAAGGCAAGGAGACCTTGAGTTCAAGGTCAGCCTGGGACAAACAAGTCCCAGATCCAGGCATGGTGGTACACATCTTTAATCTGAGCCAAACCTTCTGCTGGAGACCTACGTAAGGACATTGGAAGAAGGAAGATTCACTCTTCTTCGATGCTCACATTTACTTGCCAGCACATCTGTTGGAATCTACTAGCCTTGTGGGACTGAGCAACTACGAGATCCTTGGATTTTCATTCACAGCTGTTGCTGACCATTGTTGGGGAGTTGGACTACAGACTGTAAGTCATCACAACAGATTCCCTTAATATATAGAGTCATTCCATAAATTCTGTGACTCTAGAGAACCCTGACGAATACAGCTGTCTTCCAGGCGGCTAGGATGAGGGTCTTAAAGCTCATGCCCACAGTGACACACCTACTCCATTTGTCTGCTGAGAGTCTAGTGGAAGGAAACACAGAGTTAAAGCTTGTGTGTCTGATAAGAGGTGTCAAAATGGCAGCTTCCAGCTGGGCATGGTGGTATCTGCCTGTCATCCTAGCACTGAGGGAGGGGCACTGTGCGTTTGAAGCCAGCTTGGGAAACAGAGTAAGACCTTGTCTGTATAATGTTCTTGTAATCACAGTCATAGGAGCAGAGACAGGAGGATCCCGGGGGCTCCTGGCCAGCAAGTCTACCTGAATCCCATGTCACTGAAAGACACTGTCATGAAAACAGGTTCATAGAAGGCCAGGCGGTGCCCTAAAATCACAAAGCACTAACCAAGATTTTGCTGCTATCCAGGCGGGGGGGGGGGTCTTGCCTCCCTATAGAGAGTAGTTCTGAGAGCCCGGAGGTGCACTGCAGACGAGTCTGGGAGAGGGACACACAGCAGGTCCCGATGATACGCATTAAGCAGTGCCCCATACCCCTAAACTTTGAAATTGCTGGGCCCCCGTAAATGAGACCCTGACTGTATCGCAGTGTAGTGGTTTGAATGAGAATGGCTCCCACAGGCTCGTACGACTGGATACTTGGTCCCCAGCTGGGGAGACGTTTGGGAAGGATAAGGAGATGTGGCCCTGTTGGAGGAGGTGTTGCTGAGAGCAGACTTTAAGGCTTCAAAAGATGTATGCCATTTGGAATGAGTCCTCTCCGCCTCCTGCCTGTAGATGGCGATGTGAGCTCTCAGCCGCTGCTCCAGCAGCCCACCAGCCGCCACCTCCACCCTGCCATCACAGACACCAATCCTTGGAAACCATAAACCCAAAATAAACTCTTTCTTCTGTAAGTTGCTTTGGTTGTGGTATTTTATCACAGCAGTAGAAAAGTAACTAAGGCAAGGCAGAAAGCTCCTGAGGTGTGAGACCTAAAGATGACCTCTGGTCTCCACATACTGTGCATATGCTCTGCACAAACACAAAACACTGCACACACAGATGATGATGATGATGGTGGTGGTGGTGGTGGTTATGGTGATGGTGATGATGTTGGTGATGGTGGTGGTGGTGGTGGTACTGGTGGTGGTGATGGTGATGGAGATAGCATGCATTGCAATTCCTCTCTCCTTCCTTTCTCTCTGCCCTCTTTGTTTTTGACACAGGGTCTCACTGGCCTCAAACGACCACACCCAGCTCAGTAACTTCTATTTCTTTAAGACAAATACAGTTTTCTGGAAGAGTTGACAGTGAAGCTGGTCATAGTGACACACATTTGCAATCTCAGCACTTGGGAAATGGGGGTAGGAGTTCAAGGTCACCCTTGGTTGTATAATGAGTTCATGACCAGCCTGGGCTAATGAGACCTCAAAAACAAAACAAACAACAACAACAGCACTTCAAGGGTCTGGAGAGATGGCTGAACAGTTAAGAGCTCTCTTCCTGAGACCCTGGTTTTGGTTCCCAGCACCACACAGAAGCCCACAACTGTCTGCAACTCCTTTTCCAGGGCACCTGATGCCCTCTTCTGGGCTCCACGGGCACCAGACACACACATTGTGCACAGACACAAACATCCATATTCATAAATTAAAATTAACTGGGAAGCTGGGCAGTGGTTGCGCACGCCTTTAATCCCAGCACTTGGGAGGCAGAGGTAGGCGGATTTCTGAGTTCGAGACCAGCCTGGTCTACAGAGTAAGTTCCAGGACAGCCAGGGCTACACAGAGAAACCCTGTCTCGAAAAACCAAAGCCAAACCAAACCAAACAAACAAACAAAAAAAATTAGCTGGGAATAATGAGAAGGAAAAGCAGAAGTGGGTTGGACGATGAAGGAAAACCGTAGGAAGCATTTCTGACTGGGGAGAAACGGCCCAGGCCCTGAAGATGGGTTGCAACTCATACAAGAATGAACTGGTGCATGCTGGAACACTCCCCACTGTGACTGGGTCATATTCTTTATATTCCAGTTTAGTTTTCTTATTTATTTGTTTTGAGTCAGGTTTTGCTATGTACCCCAGGCTGGACTTGAATTCATAATACTCCAGCCTCTGTCTCTAGAGCTCTGAAGTTTGAAGCCTGAGTCACCATGGCTGACAATTTTTTTTTAAATCAATGTAAATATTCTGCATTAATCATTCAATAGGACCGAGAAACTACAGGGACAGAAACCTTGTAAACGGCCAGAGGTCAGCAGACACTATCTAACTGACAAGGGAGGAAGAAGGCACAGGGTAAGAAAATGCGGAGGGTGCAGGGCACAGGGAGGGACACTGGGAAGCTGGGTGACCTTCAGACAGACGTGGTAATGGCACTTGGCTGCCTTCACTGACACCGCTAAAGGACTCCAGTGCCAGCTGGTGTCTGAGCCTTTCAGTAACTCTCAAAATAGCAGTCTCGCTCTGCCCTGTTGCCACCTGCCCTCCTCGCCTCTTCCGCTCCATTTGTTTCTTTCTTTATCGAGGTTCCTATGTTGTCCAGGCTGGCCTTGAGTTATTGGGCTCAAACAATCTTCCTGCCTCAGCCTCCCGAGAAGGCGGGACAGCAACTCCACCCATCAAGTCCCAGCTCTTTCCTCTTCTTTCTCCTCCTTCCAGACAGGTTATCACTCTGTAGCCCTGGCTGGACTGGAACGTAGATCAGGCTGGCTCACACTTACAGATCCATTGGTCTGTTTCCCAGGGTTTTTTTTTTTTTTTTACTTATGTGTGTGTGTGTTTGCATGAACACGTGCCATGTGCATGCAGGTGCCTGTGGAGGTCAGAAGAGGGTGTCAGATCCCCTGGAGCTGGTGTTCAGAGTGGTTGTAGGTGCTGGGGATTGAACCTCAATCCTCTGGAAGAGCAGGAAGTGCTCTTAACCAATGAGCCATCTCTAAAGCCCCACTTTCTTCTTTAAAAGACTATCTTCCAAATTTCATTTATTTGTATTTCTTTTTCGTCTGTATGCATGCAGGGGACACCTGTGGAAGTCCATCTTCTTCTACCATATGGACTCTGAGGCCAGAACTCAGGCCGTCAGGCTTGGTGGCAAACACCTTAACCTGCTGATTCATCTTACTGGCCCCAGTCATTACTTTAATTTTATGTTTTAACTGTACATGAATACGTACAGGGTGTTGGTGAGAGGAGAACATTTCTAGAAAGAACATATGTAGCAAATCCTCCCCCAGCTGCCCTTCCCTCCGGTAACCGTGCAAGTGGGTTGGGTTGACTGTGCCCTCTAGACAGCCGTCTACGCATACATTGATATATAGTGTAAGGTACATATTGACTGTCTTAGTTATGCATGTGTCTACACATACACACGCGCGCGCACACACACACACACACACACACACACACACGAACCCAAATGGCAACGTTCCACACTTTCCGTTCCACACTTGCTACCAAATGACAATTCACAATAGTGGGACTTGTAATCCAAGCACTTGGGAGGTGGAGGCAGGCGATTAGGAACTCAAGGCCAACCTGGGTCTCAGAGTACCAGAAGAGAGGGAGGGAGGAAAAGAGAAAGGGGAGGGGAGGTGGTAAGAAAGAGGGGAGAGCACACTGCGAGAGTGGAAAGGGGAGGGAGGGACCAAGGGGAGGGGAGAAGGAGACAGAGAAAGAAGAGCGAGAGGCTCCTGGAGGTAGCTGGTCCCCACCCCGCGCCCGTGGGAACGGCCTTGCCCGCCTCTGTGACGTCATCCGGAACCCGACGAGGCGGGGCCGCGGGTCCAGGCGGCTGGAGGGTCCTCGCTGAGTCGTGATGAGCGAGGGCAGCTCGGGCGACCCGGGCCACGGGTCCAGCCGGCAGCGGGCCGTACACCCAGGTAGGTCGCGGCGGGACCAGGCGTGCGGGGCGGCAGGGTGGCCGTCCTGGTCCTCCGCGGGGCACCGCTGCGGGAAAAGCGGTGGGCAGCGGACATGCCCGGCGAGGAGGCTCCCCTTGCCCTGCCTGCCGAGCTGGAGAGGCAGTTCCCACTTTCCACTCGATGACTCTCGGACTCAGGCAAGCCTCTGGATCGCCATGGTATGTATTCTGTGAAGAGATTGTGACAACCTGCCTGCCCCAGAGGCTGACTCCTAGATATTCCCTTTAGACTCACCTGGAAGCCATTCTATCTCTAGTATTTATTGCTGTGTGAATTTTGCCAAGTGAATTGCCCTCTCTGAGCCTCAGATTGGCTGAAGAACAGTGAAAAATTAATGAATGCCCAGCACAGCCCGGATCATAGCGAGACAACAGTCAATGGCAGCCTACTGAGCACAGGAAAATTTTCTTTCTAGTTGTATTATATTACAGTCAGTTACCCAGCTTCCTGAGATTTTACAGAAACGTGTAAAGACACCGCCCAGTATATATAGTAGTGCTGCCAACCCCTTCAGGCAGGCTTCCTTGTAGTTTGTATTTATTTTGTTTCTGCCCAGAGCCAGAACTCACAATGTTATCTACAGTCTGAGTTTCAGTGAGATTGGATCTTCCTAGCAGAAGCACAGCGAGAGGGCATTGGGCCCTTGAGCTTCCAGAAGAAAGACCCAGTCCTGGGACAATGCTCTGGAAGCAGGGGGGAAAAATCAGGCGAAGCTCTGTGATAGTTGTTTTTTGTTTTGTTTTCTCTCCTCGCTCAGCCCCAGCATTGCTGATGTCAGCTTATTCGAGCCCTTCAGAAACAGCCAGGGGCCTAGAATCCCCCAGTGAGGGGCTGGGGGCGTGTCTCCTGTAGTGTTTCCCAGCCATCCCAGGATCCCATGGAGCACAGTGAAAGCCAAGTGTCTCTGTGGTTGGCTCATTGATCTTCCTCTTATCCCAGCATGCTCATCACGCTGTTCCCAGTCTCTCTTCGGGTCTTTGCTGAGAGTTGAAGGAACACTCTAAGCAACTCTTGGGTCCCTGTACCTGAGCTGTCTCTCCATCCCCTTGGTTATCTGCAAGTTTTGTTTGTTTTGAAATACTGAGGTAGATCTCAGAGCCTCACGCATGCAGGACAAGACCTTTCCCTCAGGACTACACCCCCAGTTCCTTTTACTTTTTAAAGTTGTTGTTTTGGTTTTTTTGTTTGTTTGTTCTTGTTTTCTGAGACTACCCTTACGCAATCCTGGCTGGCCTTGGAGTCCTGCCTCTGCCTCCTGATGCTGAAAGTACAGATGTGTGCCACTGCCTCTGGTTTTGTTTGTTTGTTTTTTTTAAATTTTGAGACATCATCTTGCTGTACCAGCCAGTCTGGTCTTCACCTTATGATCTGACCTGCCTTGGTGCCCTGGAATACAGGTGCCTACTGTCTATCCCAGGCAGATGCTGTTTTCTGATTTTATAATCTAGCAGCATGAGGTAGGACCTCTTTGGAAAAGGACCCCACAGCAGCATGGTGCTCTGTAGGCGAGCAACAGTCCTGAGCTAGGCCAGTGTGCAGTCAGGAGTAGACCCTCTGGGGTCTCTGCTCCCTGATCCCTACAGTAAGGCTGTAGTCGAGGGGTTTTGGCTTCCCCACAACATGGCTCGTATCCTCCCCAGAGCAGATGACTCCTAGAGAGCATGCTGGAAGCTATAGTGTCCTGTGGTTCATTCTTGAAGTCCATGCCGTTTTTCTGCAACAGCTTCTTGGTCATCGTGGGTCACCTTGCCCAGTGTGCAGGGTGCTGGGCTCGGATGTGAGCACCCAGACATTGGAAGTGTAGCTCTCTGAGGCCATTCTGGGGCCAGTGCTAAGAAACCTTAAGTGTTGTTGTTAATGGCTGTGCTTTCTTGTGCTATGGGGCTCCTGGAAGGTGGCCTCAGTGTCTTGAAACTCTGATAATGGAAGGGCCTCTCCATTGGTTCCTGTTTTGATGCTCGTTCCTCCCAGGCTCACCTGATGGTCACTGTCCTGCTCCTCCAGTCTGTCCATCTGCCTTGGTAACTATAACCTTCCTTATAAGGTACATACATTTCTTCCTTCAGTGTCACTTCTTCCCAGAAGCCCTCTTTGATTGCCTCCCCCAGGCTGGACTCTGTCCCCACCATGTGCTCTTGAGGCCTCCTGGCCTCTCCTGAGGGGGAGGGATTCTTCCTTCCCCTGGCTCAATCTTTTTTTCTTTTTCTTTTTCTTTTTTTTTTTAAATAGTTTGTTATGGGACTCACCAAGTAGCCCAGGTTGAGCTTGGACTCATGGTCTTCCTGCCTCTATTCCCTGAGTACTAGGATGACAGGTGTGTTTGCACATCTTTTTTTTTTTTTTTTTTTTGGTTTTTTTCAAAACAGGGTTTCTCTGTAGCCCTGGCTGTCCTGGAACTCACTCTGTAGACCAGGCTGGGCTCGAACTCAGAAATCCGCCTGCCTCTGCCTCCCGAGTGCTAGGATTAAAGGTGTACGCCACCACCGCCCGGCTTGTTTGCACATCTTGCTGATTTCTCTTTTATTGTGTGTGTGCAGCCCTGAAGTAGAACTCAAGGCCTCACAGGTGCTTAGCAGGCACTTGATCCCTGAGCTTCTCAGTCTTAGCAGGGCTTTGGGGATAAACACACTTGGCTCAACCCTCTGTTTCTCAGAGCTGGACTCATGCAAATTTATGCAAATTTCCTCTTTCTTGAGCTTCATCTCCATATTTATAAGGTGGAGAGTCTCACTCTGTCCCTGTCCAGCGGAGGGGAGGAAGGCTCCCAGCAAAGCCTCCACCTACAGCAGCGACCCAGCCTTCCTTCCCTGCAGCCATGGCCACCCCTCCTCTCCCAGTGTCTCTCACAGGGTCCTGGCAGCCCACGTGGAAGCTTCATTCACTAGGTGTCCACAGACAGGTAGCTGCCCCCCCACCTCGTTTCCAGACCTCCCTCCCACCCTCTTCCCTCTTTCTCTCGCTCCTTCCCTTCCTCCCTTCCCTCTCCTTTCCTCCTTCTCACCTGCAAGGAACATTTAATATTCTTTTCTCTCAAGCACTGTAAAACTTTCGTTTGTGACAAGAAATCAAAATATTTTTATCTCTCCCGCTCTGAAACATTTATGCAAATGCCTTCATTTCCCTCCAACTGGCTAAAACTTGTTTATACCAAGGTCCCGCTGTGTTATCAAAATTTATTATTTTGCTTGTTTTGTGTGTGTTCGTTTGAGACAGTCTCAGTATGTAGTCCGTGGCTATCCTGGAACTCACTATGTAGACAAGGCTGACTTTGAACTCACAGAAGACCTCTGCCTTTCAGGTGCTAGGATTAAAGGTGTATGCCACCACTTCTTGCTTCGTTATCTGAAGAATTTAAGTGACCTCTACTGTCCTTCATTTCCTTTGCATGGATTCCTTGAAAAGCAGGCTATCATGAAAGACTTTGAGGTCCAATCCCAGACAGTGGGGGGCTGGGAGGGTGGGACGGGAAAAGGACTCAGATTCACTGCCTGTTTTAGAATGAAAACAAAGTGACTTCCTGTCCTCTGTGCTTGCTCGCCCAGTTTGGGTCTTGGTGCCCCCTTCTCACTAAGGAAGCGTCTTGCCAAGCTACCGGGCTCCTGTGCTCCTCTGTGTGAGAGTGAGATTATTCGCTCTAACGACATTCCCTCTAACATTCCCTCTCTCCCCCTTCCCCTCTCTCTTTCTTCCTTCCTCTTCTCTTTCCTTCATGGAGGTTTGATTCACACGGCCTCAGCTGTTGTTCATCAGGGTGGAGTGATGCAAAGCATGTCCTCCCCTCACCCCCAGTGAGAAGCCACTCTGCCTGCTCCTCCCTCCTCCCCAGTGAGAACCCACTCTGCATGCTCCTCCCTCCTCCCCAGTGAGAACCCACTCTGCATGCTCCTCCCTCCTCCTCCCCAGTGAGAACCCACTCTGCCTGCTCCTCCCCCTCATCCCCAGTGAGAACCCATTCTGCCTACTCCTCCCCCCTCCTCAGTGAGAATCCACTCTGCATTCTCCTCCCCTCCTCCCCAGTGAGAAGCCACTCTGCCTACTCCTCCCTCCTCCTCAGTGAAAACCCATTCTGCCTGCTCCTCCCTCCTCCCCAGTGAGAACCCACTCTGCATGCTCCTCCCTCCTCCCCAGTGAGAACCCACTCTGCCTGCTCCTCCCCTTCATCCCAGTGAGAACCCACTCTGCCTGCTCCTCCCCCCTCCTCAGTGAGAACCCTCTCTGCATGCTCCCCTCATCTCCAGTGAGAACCCGCTCTGCACACTCAGGAGATTAAGGAGAAAGCGCCTTAATGATAACTCTCATCCCACCCTGGCTGTGGCCGAGAAGAGCTGGCTGGGACAGGTTTTACTAACGTAGCTGCCTTAGACATGTGCTTTTCACATCTGCTGTCATACTTAAACCTCATCCATTCCAGTCCCAGGTCACACTCTGAACAATTTCAACAGAGACAGGAGACTGCAAGTCTGGCCACTTGGGCAGATGGGAGATTTATACAGTAACGATATTATCGGAATTATTTCTTAATAGTATTTCTTAACAACCGGTGTTCTTTTTGAATGTTACCCAGGTCCCTCTTGTCCACCTGGCAGGACTGTGCTTCTCCTGACTTAATGGCAGACCAGGATTTAGTGATGGCTGCAAACCTGCTATGCTCTTGAGCTGCCCCTTGGGGGCGTGTTCTTTGTGGGAGTAGCCTAAGGGCTGGTTGTTAGCCTGGGCTGTCACCTTTTGTTATGGGAATGAAGCCTAATTGCAGGTCAATCTTGGTGAACAAGCATTAGCAGACACTTTCTCCGAAAACCCTAAACTTCAATGATGGTACAAAATTCTTCCTACAGTTTCCAGCAAGCCTGGTTAGTGTACTGCTGATCTCCAGTCATATTGGAGGCAGTGCTCCTTCAGCTAAATTCTACTTTGTGGAACTTAGTATTTCCTAAGGAAGTTAATTAGTAAATCCTTCATCGCACCAAGGTAACTAGTTTCTCCTGCATCAAGAGATGGTCTGACTGGGTCTGACTCATTTCAGCACATCTACAGCACCCCAAGGAGGCCCTGCCCCCATTCAGTAGTCCCTCCCCCTCCTCAGCTTTCTGCAAACTGTATGCTTCTTCCCCTGTCTGTGGGTCTCCTATCTAGACACTGATTTGAGGGCTTAATGGCTTCCTCTCAGCTTATCATTGGAGTTCATCCATGGTCACATGACACGGTGCGCCATCCCTTTTCATGGGGGACTAATGCTCCATTGTCTGTGGGTCACATTCTGGGTGTGTACACATCCACTCTGGACATTGGGCTGGCTCAGTCCCTGGGCCCCTGTGAGTCGAGTTGCTCAGCCCTTCGTGTGCACAGCTTTGTTATTGTTGCAAACCTTGTCCTCCCTTTTTGTCTAATGTTTCCTCTTCATTTTGGGTCTTAGAGTGTAGCCCTGTCTAGCCTTGAACCCACCACCCTCCTGCCTGTCCCTCAGTGCTGGCATTTGAGCTGCGTACTTTGCTTGGCTACATCAGAATTTTATATACACTTGAAGACTCAAAGGTCCAGGGTAACATGCTGCTTAGGTGGTGAAGTCACATAGCCCTGCAGAACTGCAAGGCACACCAAGGCCGTGTGAACTATGCTAGTAGGCCAGGCAGGGCACCCAGCGTCTCAGGGATCATGGGGCAGGTTCCCTCTTAAAGATTCTAGCAACATCCATCAAGGGAGGTGGAAAATTCCTCCCAGCCTCCTAGACAGGCTGGGGAGATTAAAGTCAACTTTCTTCTGTCTTAGGGACAATGGACTCTAGTTCTGTGTGTATGTCTTGCCTAGGAGCTAGGACATGAGATTCTGAAGCATGTTTTGGGATATTGTCCCAGAGCCCTGACAACACTGGGTATTTTTGTTTGGTCTTTGTAACCCTAACAGCGTAGGGCTTGTGACAGGCCCATTGTGCCTGGACCTCTGCGGATACACCACCATTTACATGAACTTAAAACTATTCTTTGCGTCTATTTGAGTCAAGCCTACTCCACCACAATAGAAACAAAGACACATAGCTATTTATGTCTTCCTTTATCTGCTTAGCCCTTCATCCTGTGAGTGACCCACCACCCTTCTAGGCATCTGAGGAGGGTAGAATGTTCTGGACTAGGCTGGAGATCACTTGAGCCTTTTTCAGTCAGGTTCTCTTGGGGACTGGTTCTCTTCAGCTATTTTTGCCCCTCTGTCTGGAAAAGCTCAGGTCTGCCCAGCAACAGGGACCCAGCTTAGAGGTTGCTGTCTTTGTATTTTCAGGAAGTGAGTAGTCTGAAGGGATAAAAGGGGGAAATAGCTTTGCAGGGCTGTGACTTGGTTGCAAACCACTGCCCTCTCCCAAGGAGAGAATTTGGGCCCGGGACCACCCAGTCAAACTGGGCTGTGTACTTGAGGTACCCTCCCAGAAGTGGGAGGAGGGAGCCAGGACAGTTTATAGGCAGGCCCTTGGAATGGTCCCTAAGGAGCCCGCCTGCGAGAGGCAGGCCACAGAGCTCCAGTCAGGCACTGTGGGAAGGATGCAGTGAAGGGAAGGGAAGAAAATCCAAGGGAGTCCAGCTGCTGGGGAAGAAATTACACAAAGGTGGGGGTGGTGTGTGTGTGTGTGTGTGTGTGTGTGTGTGTGTCTGTGTCTGTGTCTGTGTGTGTGTGTCTGTGTGTGTGTCTGTGTGTCTGTGTGTCTCTTTGTGTGTGTGTGTCTCTCTGTGTGTCTCTGTGTGTCTCTGTGTGTATGTGTTTCTGTGTCAGTACCAGCCCAGATGGGATAGGGTCTCTGAAGTGACTCTAACCTGAGGCAGGGGGATATAAAGAATATTTGGGTGGGGCCTTTGCTGGCAACGCAAAGGGAAGGAACCTTCAGAGAGGGGATCAGAAGGGCAGAGGACAGGAGAGCTAAGGTGCTTGTCAGCCAAGCCTGGTGGGCGACTGGGGTTTGATCTCTGGGGTCCACATGGTAGAAGGGGAGGACTCTTAAAAGTTGTCTGCTGAGCTCCACAGTGGTCTTCCCTCCACACGCCTGTGCTTCCTGCCTGGCATACCCCCTACATACAACAGACAAATGTAATTTTAGAAAACAAAATAGGCCAATCATCAGGGGGCAGAAGAGGAAGAAGGGAGAATGAAGGCTTTAGGCCATCTTTGTCTGCATAGCGAGGCTCTGTCTGGAACAAAGAGGGAGGAGGGAGAGGAGGAAGGAGGAGGGAGGGAGGACCAAGGAACCTGAGGAGAGAAAGGACTCTCCCCCACCACACATACACCTGGTTCTGACTTCTGTCCCTCACTGGCTGACCTCCAGGTCTACAGCACGGCCCTCTCCTTTCTGAGAAGCCCCACACATGGGGTTGGGAGAGGTGGGGCTCCTTGGGGGCTGGAGAGGTGGCTCAGTGGTTAGAGCACTGGCTGTGCTTGCAGGTTCCAGATTGGGTTCCTAGCACTCACATGGTAGCTCAGCACTCCCTGTAACTCCGACCTTCCCACACCGACATACGTGTAAGCCAAACACCAATACACATAAAGCAAAACGAATTATTGAGCAAAAAACCCCAATAGCTCTGGCTACTGAATGAGGCTCTAAGTCCAGCATCCTGTGACCCAAGGAAGAGCAAGAACCTCTTAGTTTCTTAGTTGTATTTTATTTCTTCCAGTGTGCCCTTCCAAAATGGCAACCTACATCTATCTGGGGACACAGTTCTGTGATAAATCTCCAGGCCAGCATGGGCTTCCTCTAAGATCTAAACTTGGAAACCCCTAATCATATGCATGGTGACTGCTGAGGTGGGGCAGGGCAATCCTCTCCCACCTGCACTGGACTCCCTTCGAGCCTGTCTTTCAGTCAGTAACCTCGATAACTTTGCTTCACTCTTGACTGGTTTTGAGTCTTTTCTGTGGTGGACACTAAGGTCTTGCTGCACCTGGGTTTAAGGTCCCTGAGGGTCTAAAGGACTCGGCCCCTGGTTGCCCAGTGAGCAATGTGGAAGTATCAGGGACAGTGGACAGCCCACCTGGTGTGTTTGAAGAGGCCTCGGGAGATCTGAGAGGAACAGGGGTAGCCCAGGTTCAGGCAAGCCAGAGCCTGTTCGTGCAGACTCTGCCGGCCCGGGTCTGCATTTGCCTGTAGAGTCTGCAATGTAACTTTCCCAAGTTCTTTCAGAAACTCAGTGAAGTAAGGGTTTGTCCTGGTAGTTTTTATTGTCAACTGGACACAACCCGAATCACCTGGGAGGAAGGAACCTCAGCGGAGAGACTGTGCGTATCAGATTGGCCTGTGGCCATGTCGGAGAGAGATCATCAGGACTGGTAATTGATGTGAGAGGGCCCAGGACACCATCCTGAGGCAGGTGTGTATCGCATGTGGCCTAGATAAGACCTACCTGGGCTAAGAAAGTAGGATGAGCATGAGCCAGAGAGGAAGCCAGTATACACCGGTCCTCCATGGCCTGCTTCGGTTCCTGCCCTGACTACGCTTGGTGGTGGACTTTGTGACCTGGAAGTGTAAGCTAACCCAGCCCTCTCCTACTCAAGTAGCTTTCGGTCATGCTATTTCTCACAGCAACAGAAAGCAAACCAGGACAGGATTATTTGTTTCACGTCTATGGAAACTGAAGCACAGAGAAATTACTTGACAAGCCACTTGTGGTTTATCCCGGAGGATCGTGTGTTGGAGGCTTAATCCACAGGGTGCTGGTATTGGAAAGTGATAGACAGGTTGGAGGGTGGAGTCCGGAGGACTGATGTTCAAGGTCAGCCTCTGCTACATAATGAGCTTGAGACCAGCTGGAGTTACATGAGATCCTGTCTCAAAAAAACAATGGAAAAAAAGGTAGAACTTAATGGGGGTACCTACCAAAGAGACTGTGGAACCCCAACTCCTTTCTGATTTCCAGAGACTTCCTGCTAGCCAGTGCTGTACCCTACCTGCCTCTAGGAGCAGGCCTGGGGCCTCACCCAAGCTTAGCCTATCAGGCACCATGAACTGCCACAATGGTATGCAGAATCAACCTACCTGTGAAGAGCCAGCAGCTTTTGTATTTTATGACAAATTTGTTGATGAAAACCAGAGCAGGGCACTGTGGCCACCCAGGAGCAGAGAAATTCCTAAGGCCGCATTTCCATGTGTCCGTCTGAGGGACGTTTATTAGGTGCTGGACCACTGCCATGGTGGGGGTAAGGAGTGAGCGTGTCTTGAGGTTTTCCCCTCATGGTTCAAGCCCTGGCTCATTTTTGGGAAGAATTTTTATCTTAGCTGCAGAGGAGGATACTGCTTGAGAAGACCCCGTGTGATCCAGCCAATGTGAGACTCACCGGGATCCGTCGTAAAGGCTCTCTATAATCGCGATGTGTGCTTCTGCACTGTGTGCATGCTCCCCAGAGGTGCGATGTGTGCTTCTGCACTGTGTGCATGCTCCCCAGAGGCTGCTGATGTCTAGAAATGCTGCGATGTGTGCTTCTGCACTGTGTGCTTCTGCACTGTGTGCATGCTCCCCAGAGCCTGCTGATGTTGTCCAGAAACACTGGAAATCACTTACTTGTTTGCTCATTCGTTCATTTTTTCATTCATTTATTTGTTTATTTATTTTGTGTGTGTGTGTGTGTGTGTGCATGTTCGTGCACAAGCACATGGCGGTTAGAAGTCAACCTGGGGTAACGTTTCTCAGGTGCCATCCTTTTTAATTTTTTTGTTTACACCGGATCTCTCACTGACCTAGAATCCACCAAGTAGCAGGCCAGAGGCTGGCTCCAGGGATCCGCCTGCTCCTTCCTTCCCAGTGCTCGGATTATAAACACATCCTACTATGCCCAGCTCTTCCATGAGGATCCTGGGGATTGAACTCAGGTTCCTGTGCTTGCAAGGCAAGCACTTTACCAACAGAGCCGTCTCTGCAGCCCTATTTGTTTATGTTTGAGAAAGGGCCTCACCCAGACTGGCTTCAAATTCTCAGTCCTCCTGCCTCAGCCTCTGTCTTCTGACTCTTTTGAAGTGGTCTTGGTAGAGAGAAGACAGTTCACTAAGTAGCCTGGCCCCTACCAAGAAGACACCTCCCATGCACATTCTGGATCGTCTCACACACTAAGCTTATCAATGGATAGTAAGTCCAGCTTCCACATGTGTCTTGCCACATCAGCTGCCACCTGGTTTTGTGAATAAGCTTTTGTTAGAACACAGTTGTGACTGTCACTTGGGCACCTTTCCTGCTAATGTGGGCAGCAGGGACTTGAGACGCGTGAGTTTTTCTCTGGCTTTTGTCTAAACACTTTACATATGGGAGCCGACTGATTTCAGGACAGCTGTCCCCACTGTAGGTGGGAAGACTAAGTTGCAGGGTGGTCAGGATGCTTGCTTGCCCTCACAGGTAAAAGGAGGAGCTGGGCCTGCATGAGGCAGGTGGCCAGGGAGGCAGGGCTCTGCCCTGCATGTCTTACACATTATTAGGCACGCCGACTCATAGGAACTAGCTCATAACCAACACATGGGACTCCCCTCTGGCTTGATAGCTAGGTAATCCAGGCACTTGGCCCAGTGGTAGCTCTGATTAGCATGTTAGTCACCTGCTCCTCAGGGCTATTTGCTCATCCGGTTGTAAAATGTGGGGTGCAGCCCAGCCAGGCTCCTGGCCTGGCTCTGACACCAGCTGATGTGACTCAGATTGGCCTTCCTAGCCTGCTGTCCAGGCGTCTGGCAGGCTTCTCCACTCTTCCCTTGGTTCTGGGCTCCAGGGGAGAAGGCTCTTCCAAAATATCCACTATAGCCCCAGCCACAGGTCGCTTTGGACATGTGACCAAATGAAAACTGCCTTTCTCCAGTCACACCTCGATTGCTTAATGATCCCAGAAACAGAGCTTTTCCTTCTGTCTTGGGTTTCTGTTGCTGAAAACCAAGAGCAAAAGCAGCTCAGGAATGAAAGGATTTATTTCAGCTTATACTTCCAGGTTATAGTCTATCACTGAGGGAAGTCAGGGCAGGAACTGAAGCAGAGGCCTTGAAGGAATGCTGCTTACTGGCTTGCCCCATGTGGTTTGCTCACCCTGCTTTCTTACACACCCCAGGACCAGGATCACGTGCCCAGGGGTAGACCCACCCACAATGAGCTAGGCTCTCCCACATCATTCATTCATCAAGAAAATGCCACACACTTGCCTACAGGCCAGTCTGATGGAGACGCCCTCTTTGATCTCTGAGGGTACCGGGCATCACATGGTGTACAGACACGCTCACAAACAAAACACTCATACACAGAAATAAATAAATCTTAAAAGCAAAAATGATTCTCTCTTCTCATACACGTCTAGGTTTATGTCAAGTTGACAAAAATAACAACCAATACTACACCTTCCTTGTGGGAAGTGTGCCCAGCTTGGACCATAGGCATGGTACTGTGTAAAAACAGTGGTAGTCACAGTGACTGCCTAACCCCAGCTAAAGAAGCATTCCTGTGGCACAAACCCTTCATGGCTCCTACTTTATCAGACAAAAGCAAATATCTTTCTGATACTCAAGGCCCCTTGTGGCCTGGCCTGTCCCTGATCACCTACTGTCCTCCCATTGACTCCCACCAATCTCTTTCTCAGGCTGCTGAGCTCCACCTGCCTCAGGACCTTTGCACTTGCTGTTTTCCTCTTTGACAGCCTTTCTCAGGATGGCTGCATAACTGTTTCTCCCTGCTTTCCAGCCTTCCTCAAATGTCACCTCCTATTTGGCCATATGTAGGGACAGTGTGACATGGTTCCCACCCCTGAAACAGAGCCAGCAGGGTGTGGGCCTCCTCGGTGTCTTGATGCTTGTTGTGGGCGTAAGACTTATTTGTATAATAATACGCATAATTTCATGCTCCTTCTTGGAGTAATGTCCTTAAGATTAATGACTCCATGATAATCAGAGACAGCACAAGTCTAGGAGGTGAGGGTGTATCTGATGTCTCAGCAAAATGGTAGAATGCTGTGACCTTTAGGACAGCCCTTAAGGCTGTGAGAAAGAACTCTGAAAACATGTGTTCAAAAATATATAATTTCTCAACTATGCAAAATATAAGGAAGGGATTAAACTGAGGTCATCAGACCTGGTGGCAAGTGCCTTACCTGCTGAGCCTCTCGATGGCCCATAATCACTTGATGGGTATCTTGTGTGTGGTAGCTTTTAAAGTAGTGTCTCTGAATTCTAGAAACTTGCAGATAAAAAGCCTCTGGAATCTGTAAGTGTGTGTATTTATCAGGCTTCCTCCCTCTAGTTAGCTTCCAGAATAACAGTGACATCAAACCACAGGGAGTGGACAAGTGCTCAGGAACCAGTGTAAGCAGGCTCTGTAATCAGTGTCTCACTGTTGTGAGATTGAGAACAATGAATTGGGCTCCTAAAAGATCAAAGTGCAGTTCCATAAACACATCCGTGGAAAGAATCTGAAACAAGAACAAGTACAGTCAGTGTTTACTGCAGCTCCCCTCCCCCTGGGACTGATGGTTCATGCCTGTAATCTGAGGCCTAGAGAGGCTGAAGCTAAAGGATATTGAGTATGAAACCAGCCTGGGCTACAAGTTCTAAGTTAGCCTGGGCTACAAACAAACACTCTGAAAAATAACCACAAATTTTATTTTCAATTGTAAAAACTTATCATCCTCTGGGCAGTGGTGGCGCACGCCTTTAATCCCAGCACTTGGGAGGCAGAGGCTGGTGGATTTCTGAGTTCAAGGCCAGCCTGGTCTACAGAGTGAGTTCCAGGACAGCCAGGGCTACATAGAGAAACCCTGTCTCAGAAAAAAAAAATCCATATAGAAAATAATAATGTTTCATGCTTAATTTTTTACCCCTTGTTTTTTGCATTCTGCTTTCTAGGGTGCTAACCACATACTTTGATAAAAAAAAAAAAAATACACCAAACTTGGTAGATAATTGAACAGTGTCCTCAACACCAGATTCATCCATTCCCAATTCATTCATTCATTCATCCATCCATCAGTTATTTATCAGACACTGCCATGTGTCAAGTCCTGTGCAGACCCTGAGAATTCAGTGGTGGTGGAGAGAAATGGGGTCCCTGAGAGAAGAGAGAGACAACACACATTAAGCAGCCTTGATTAAGGACTGGAATGACTGTCGTGTGTCCCTCTCTAAGAAATCCATGATGGCTCTGCTGTCACACCTCAAAGCTGCAAAAGCTGGGCTGGAGCGATGGCTCAGTGGTGAAGAGCAAGCACTGAGCTTGCAGAGGGCAGGAGGTCAGTCCCCAGCACACATATCAGGTAGCTCACGACTGCCTGTAACTCCAGCCCCAGGGAACTGGATGCCCTCTTCGGGCCTCCTCGGGCACCTGCATGCATTCGCAAGACAACCGCTCCCCCACATAAAAAGAAAAGGCAACTAACTGCAAAAGCTAAGGCCATAGTGTGTGGTAAGTGCTTAGTTTTGATGGGAAAGATGGAGCCGACGTTGGAGCTCAGTAAGAGTATTTGCTTAATGTGGCCAAAGCTCTGGGTTCATCCCCAGCAACATACATAAACTTAAATAGGGTGTGTGCGTGCGCGCACACACACGGCACAGTATAATATAGTACAGTATAGAAGAGAGAGTTTTTTTGTTTCAACTATCCATTGGCATTTTTGGAACATGTTCCCTGTGGAAGAAGAGGCCACTTGTAATGCTCACAGTAACTGGCAGATTTTCCATGACTCACGAGGTCATTTCTTACCCAGAATTCCACAAACCTGAGAGTAGGAAGCAAAGCCCTAAGTGAGCATTTTGGCAGGCACACTGTGGGAACTGCAGGGCCCTTGGTGCCATTTAGATTATGCTTGGCCAGTCTCCTGAGAGTTTATATTTCTTACCAGGATGGCCTGTGGAAATAGCTGCCAGGACCCAAGGATGCCCTCCACACGCCCTTGCTTCTGTTCTGGCATTCATTCATTCTTCAAGTAGAGGGTCTTCTGGGGGCATGACACTGTGCTAGATCAGAGACTCAACTTTGGGCTGAGCTTGGTGATGCAGGTCTATCATCCCAGCTACTGAGACGGAAGCAAGAGGATTCTGAGTTTGAGGCCACTCTGCAGCTGATGGCAGAGCATTTGACTGGCATGCCTGAGGCCCTGGGTTCAGGTCCCAGTTCTGAAAGAAAAAAGGTAGCTCCCTGCTCTGACCCATGCCACCTGTCACCCTCCCCTCCTGCCCTAGTAACAGCCTAAGTGCTGCAGTCTAATCCCAAGAAATTCTAGGTAGTTCTCGGCAATCACCCCGGTGCTGGAAACATGCAAATGGCCACTAAGCCACCCCCATACTGACCACTGACCTAAGTGGCCACACTGATGGCTGGACTATGTCAGAAGAGCACCTGACACTCATACTTCCCAAGGACGAGCTGCCCAAGGCTCAGAAAGCTGCGGCCAGCGGAGCCAAGACTGTCTTGGGAGAGTCGTCATCTCTCTGAGCCTCAGTTTCCCTGTTAAAGAGCCAGGGCACTGAAGCCTTGTTTGTCTACCTGCGCAGGTGAGAGGCCAGGTGGAGGTCATGTTTTGAAACCAGCACAGTCCTGTACGAAGGTAGGAGGGAGAGTCTAGGGATGAGGCCACCACTGGAAGAGTTTGTTAAGGATGGGAAAGTTCCCTGGAGTGGCTGAAGAGAAACATGTGCATACAGCATGCTGGGAAGCGGAGCAACATTCAGCCATTTTACCTGTGTGGCATTTTAGTGTTTAAAAGGCCACTGCAAATCCACAGCCTATTTCATGGGGGAAGGCAGGGCATGGGGAATGAGATAAGATGTTAGGTCCATCCCCAGCCCAGTGCTTAGTAGCAAGTGGACAAGATCCTTTACCTCCCTGTGGTGGTGAATTCTTTCTTTTTTTAATTGCGTGTGTGTGTGTGTGTGTGTGTGTGTGTGTGTGTGTGTGCGTGTGTGTGCACGCGTGTGTGTGTGTGCGCGCGCATGCACCATGGCACATATGGAGGTCAGAGACCACCCTTCAAGAGTCAGTCTCTCTTACTGTAAGTTATGGGGATCGAACTCTAGTCTCCAGGCTTGCGCTGCAAGCTCTTTTACCTGCTGAGCCAGCGCCATGATGGTGAATCTTCATCCTCACCTTGACTGTCTCCTAGCTGATTCTAAATCTTGTCAAGTTGAGTCAGTCTCTTGTGTAACCCAGGCTGGTCTCACACTGTCAGCAATCCTCCTGCCTCAGCCTTCTGACTGCTAGGCTTCTCTTTCAGTACTTCTAACAGCCAAGCCCAAGGGAGAGCTCACTGCAGCTCACAGTGAGACAGGTGTCCATGGTGTATGGTGTCAGATGCCATCCCTCTGAGATGAGTAGAATGGACGTCTTCCTGGGGTGACCTGGCTGGTGGGTAACAGTGCAGATCTGAAACCAAGCCAGGCTTCAGTTCCCATCCTGCACTGGCTCCTGACCCCTACAGTTGTTGAATATTCAACAGGCTCCATATTCAAAGACCTTTGTTCCTGGTTAATAACTGCTCTTTGTTGCTGCCTAGAGGAAGGAGTGGCCCAAGGCTTCACCAGTGCCCTGCTGCCTTCTAGATTGAACCTAATAGCTGGAGGCAGCTCCGCCTGTCACTGGAGTGGCTCACATCCTCAGGGTGTGTGGGTGTGAATGTGGCATGGCTTGCTAATGGACATTGGCAGAGCTCAGGCGCGTGCCTCTGCGTCATCCACAGTGAGACAACTGCGGTCCTGTCTGAGCATGCCTGTCAGGGAGGGGCAGAGGTTAGGTAATCTGCACATTCCAGAGAGACCTGGAATTCGGGTCCCTTGTCTTCCCTCAGCTCTCCCACACTTCCTAGAACTTTAGGGGGAGCACTGTGTGTCTGTCATATCACTGAGACCTTGCACCCTTGTGAGCACCTGTGATGCTGTGACCATACACATGGTACCCAAGCCTGCCCTGGTGGAGTACCCAGGCCTGCCCTGAGGGTCTCACTGAGTAGCTCAGGATGGTTTCAAATTCAGGATCCTCTATCTCAGTCTCCCGAGTTAGGACCACAGCATGAGTTACAGCGCCCTACTCAGAGTGGCCAGTTAAAGTGTGGACAGAACACAGTCAGCTCTGGCCCCAAGTCTTCAGTGACTCCTTGTTTGGGCCCATCTGCTGGTCATGAAAGCCTGTAAGATCTCACTGGTGTAGCCCAGCCACACAGGCATCTTGTTTTTTCCACATCCCGCATACAATGCCCACATGGATATTCTCTGTGGCCAGAAACAAAGTCAGGGGATTGATTCTTGTCAGTGGGTTCTACTGACAGGATATCTTTTAAATTACATTTGTTTGTGTGTAGTGTGTGCGCGTGAATGTGTATGCACACATGTTGTGGTGCATGATGGGGGGTCAGAGGACAGCTTGCAGGACTTGGTTCTCTCCCATCATGTGGGTTTCAGAAATCGAACTCAGATCCTTAGTGTCAGTGGCAAGTGCCTTTACCCTATGAGACATCTTGCTGACCCTGGCTGGTTCTTATATGACTGGCTCCCAAATGCCCAGAAATGGCTTCTGGGCTCTTTTATAACCTGGTGCTGGCAGAGTATTTTCTTTTGTGCCTTTTGGTTAAAGTAAGCTCAGGCTTAGTGTCAAGGGGCACAGAAGGGCTGGATGACTCCACCATATGCCAACCAAATGGACCTCTAGGCTCCTGTCTGTCCACCAGTGCTCCAGTCAGAAGTCTGCATACTCCTCTACAAATGTGCCCGTGCACGGCTACCCCAGGATCTTTGCACTTCCTGCTCCCTCTGCTCTTCCCCACATAGCCTCAAAGCTGGCCCTTCTTTTCACTGAGCTTCAGCTAAGTCTTCAGCTATGTCTTAAGTTTAGCACCAGCTTATTGTCTGGTTGTCTTCTCCCCACCTCAGAATATTAGTGCATAAGAGCAGGTCATTTTCCTTGATTCCCATGCTATCCCTAGCTCCAGAAAGGATGTAGTGTGGTATTGGTTGAATGACTATTTGGTCAGGAAACGGAAGCTTTGAGAAGTTAAGTAACTCCCCCCTGCTCCCCAAACACAGCATGAAAGAGACTAGGTCAGGATGTGAACTTAAGCCACTTAGCACCCAACAGGAGTTAGGATGAGCACGAGGTAAGCGCTTAAGCAATCGAGGCTCTTATACAATATCATCTCCCCCACTCACCGGAGACACAGCACACACTGCTAGCTTCATTCAGCAAATGGCCCATGCATTTAGCTAATGGCTACAGGTATCCCGCAACCTGTGTTTCCTGTAGACACATCTATAGAAAGTGAGCTGATGTAGAGATGAAAGTGAAAGACCCCGCCTCAGTATATAAGGTATAGTGCGGTTAAGGGAGACACCTGGCATTGTTCTCACCTACACATGTGCATATGTGTGTACTTACACACATACATGCACTCACACACGAGAGAGCACTCATAGCTGCAAACAAAGCAGAATAACCCAGATTTGTAATTTGGGTTGGCACAGCTTTGTAATTCCAACTACACAGGAGACAGAGGCAGGAGAATTTTAAATTTAAGGCCAGCCTGGGAAATTTATCAAAACCTTTATAAATAAATAAAGGGTTGGCTATGTAGCTCAGTGGTGGAGCACTTGCCTAGCATGTGTGAGGTCCGAGAGAAGAAAATCCAGCTACTCTGTCACCGGCCTGATGGGTGACAGTCTGCAAGCTTGTTCACAGTCTGAGCCGATGGCTTCCAATTGGAGTGAATTTTGCTTTTTTTTCTTTCACACAGAGAACCTGTCTCTGGGTTCTAGCGGCTTCTCTCCACCTGTGAACTTCCTTCAGGAGCTGCCAAGCTATCGGTCAGTGGCACGCAGGAGAACAAACATCCTTTCTCGGGACAAGCAGAGTGGCACCCTGCTGAAGCCCACAGACTCTTTCAGCTCCCAACTGGATGCAGGAATCACCGAAAACCTCAACAGCCAGTCCATCCGCAAGTATGCACTGAACATCTCCGAGAAGCGGAGACTAAGGTTCGTTCAGTAGCCGCCTGGAAGTGGCCATGTTATGATCTGGGAGAGGGGTGTGTGTGATGTTTGTAGTGTGTATGGTGTTTTCCTTGCATCTGGAACCCAGAGTTCATTCTGTAGTGAGCATTCCTAAGCGCCTGTGACACGTGACCTTCAAGAAGTCGTTCACCCCCTGCTTGAATAAACAGTCCCAGGTTCAGTTCAGTGAGGGATGTGGTAGCCATTCAGTGAGCCAGACACACACACACACACACACACATACACACACACACACACACACACACTGAGGGAGAGGAGAAGAATGTGTGCGCATGCGTGTGTGGTCGTGTGCACACACGCGTGTGCGTGCACCCATGTAGGGACAGAAGTTGAGATTCAATTTCTCTGTCATTTCACCTCATTGGGGGGGGGGGGCAGGCTTTCTCACTGAACCTGGAGTTTAGCAGTTGACTATTCTGGCTGGCCAGCGAGTCCCTGAGATCTACCTGTCCCGATGTCCCCCAGCCCTGGGGTTACGGGCGGGTCCAAGGGATCCTAATCAGATCCTTGGGCTTGTACAGCGAACACCATACCCACTAAGTCATCACTCCAGGCCTCTTCTCCCAAATGTTAGGATTACAGTTGTGCACAGCATATCCAGCCAGCACCTCTGTATCCATCATCATCATCTATTCACCCACTAGTCTGCATCCGTCATCCATCTATATCTATATTTGTTTACATCCATCAATTTATCTGTATCTATATTCATTTATCCAACTGTGTATCCTATCCATCCATTTATCAATATCTGTATCTATTCACCTGTCTGTCTAAACTTTTCATGAATATAGCAGTATATATTTAATACACATATTTTTATGAATATTGCTTCTTGATTAGTGGTGGATATTAAGAATGGATTAAGCACCAGTTACTGAACTTAAGACAGTGTGCAGAGCAAAGCAGAAACAGTCAGTCTAGGATTGTCATGAAATCGGCTGTCTGTGTTCTGTGTTCTTGGGACAGAGGACCACAGAAACAAATATATATTCTCAAAGGTCTTGTGGCATCAGGCTGGGTGTGGTGGTACACACCTTTGATCCCAGCACTTGGGAGACTGAGGCAGGTGGATGAATCTCTGTGACTTCACAACCAGCCTACTCAGCATACCAAGTTCCAGGTCAGTCAGAGCTACACGGTGAGAGACTGTCTTAAAAAAACAACCAACCAAACATTTGTAGCATATTGGGAGAGGCAGATGTTAATTAGAGATGGCATGCTATCAAAACAAGGGGTGTCCTGGAGGTGAAATGGAATTTGGTCAGCTGGCAGGGTGGGGCAAGAGGTCAGGAATGGCACTATAGGGTCATTGTACTGAGCACGCAGTACCCATGGCAATGCTGTGCAGTCAGCACCACCAGCTACTTCCAGAAATGTTTTATCACCACAGCTAGAAACTCTACCCATGAAAAAAAGTGCTCCATCCCTCCTCCCTTCAGCCCCAGGTGGCTGCTAACCTACTGTCTCTGGACTTACCATGGTGTGAGCATGCAACACGACCTTCATGTCTGGCCTTTTTCACCACTCTGTGTAATGCTTTCAAGGGTCACTCACACTAGAGCATATATCACTGCTGCATCCCTTTTTATGGCTGAATAGTATTCTAAAGTTATGACCGAGGGCTCCCATCCGGGGCATCGTGGGGCTTGGACTTGATGCTGCTTTGTCATTATGCTCATGACCGTTTGTTTGTTTGTTCTTGATGCAGGGACATTCAGGAAACCCAGATGAAGTATTTATCAGAGTGGGACCAGTGGAAACGGTACAGCAGCAAGTCCTGGAAGAGGTTCCTAGAAAAAGCTCGAGAGATGACAACCCACCTAGAACTGTGGCGCAAAGACATCCGCAGCATTGAAGGTAGAGCCCATCTGCTGCTGGCCTTCCTGCAGGCCGAGCAGCCCTGGGGTTTGTGCCCACCCACTTGCAGCCTTCCCTGGGGCAGCTGAGGGGTGTGTGTGTGTGTGTGTTGGGGGGGGGGTTTAGATTACCTGTTGGCCTGCAAGCAACTTGGGTGTGCACCTGCTGAGGATTTCCTTCCAGGATGAATGTTGTTAGTGATTGTTCTCGTTAGTTACTGTAACAAAATACCCGACAGAAGTAAACTAAGGAAGGAAGGTTTATTCTGGCTCAGTTTCAGAGTACAGTCCCCCGTGGCAGGGCAAGGCATGGCACTGGGGGTTTGAGGCAGCTGGTCACAGGGCATCTGTAGTCAGGACACAGGAGCGATGGATGCTGGTGCTCAGCTCACTCTCTTCTTGTCATTCAGTCTGGCTCCTTAGCCCATAGGAGGCTGCTGCGCACATTCAGGGCGGTCTTCCCCCTTAGTCAAACCTCTGTAAATTCCCTGACAGACATGTCCAGAGGTGTCTCCTGGGTGAGTCTAGATCCAATCAAGACTGGTGGTTTCAGGTATGAACTTAACCTGTGTATCCTTTGTCACTTAGAAAGGCCACCCAGCAGGGCTGGGGACAGGCCATGCCTCTCCCATTCCTTATTTCCTACCGTAAAACAGAACGATTTATAATCGGTGCCTTACAGCTGCTAAAGTAGAAGTTTTCCTCAGCGAAGTCTGTGAAGAACATGGCAGGATGTGTGTTAGAAGGAACATCTTCCTTATTGCCTACTCTAAAAATAAAGGGCCAGGTGTGGGGGGCATACAGTTAATCCAGGCACGGGCAGCTGAAACTGAGTTTCAGGCGAGCCAGGGCTGTACATTGAAATCCTGTCCCTCCCTCCCTACACACACACACACACACACACACACACACACACACACACACACACACACACACACACACACACACACACATTTTCTCCTGAGATGGAATCTTACCATGGTCCTCAGCAAAATACAAGCAAATCTTTACTGGGCATCGGCAATGAACCGAGTGTCGCCTTCGGCACCTCATTCTGTAAGTCCTCCTAAGAAATCCCTACCCTTTTGTTTTTCTCTATGTGTACCAAGCTGACCTTGAACTCAGAGACCTGCTAGTTCTCACAGGACCTCATCCCCGCCCCCCACTTGGCTTCTCTCTGTGTAGATTAGGCTGGCCTTAAACGCAGAGATCTGCCTATCAGTGCTAGTATTAAAAGTGTGTGCTCCACTCCCAGCCTCACAAAACCCTTTCATGTGGACACTTCACCATTTCCTTGCCATATCGAAGTTAAGACGCTTGCCCAAGTACACTCAGCTAGGATAAGGCAGGGCTGGGCTTTGAACTCAGGCCGTCATGCTTCCCAGGCAAATGTGTATTGAATGTGAAATGTGCCCCCGCAGACTCCTGTTTGAACACTTGGTCTTTAGCTGGCCTCAAAGTGGTGTCTAAGTGGAGGAAATGGATCACTGTGGGGATGGGGGAGGGGGCTTGAGATTTCTTAGCCAAGTCCCGCTTCCTGTCTCTCCTCTGCTTTCTGACCATGGACACAAGGTGACCAGCCCCCTTAGCACTCCTGCTGTTGTGCCTTCTGCTCCATGATGGACTGTGTCCCCTCAAACTGTGAGCCCCTAGATTCCTCCCTCCTTGAGTTGCCTGCCACAGTAACAAGGAGAGTGGTCAGTATGGTGCTCCCAGCGTCCTCTCTGGTTGGGTGGGACATCCTGGAGACTTCTGTCTGACTGTCACATGCCTTAGAGGCTTTCTTCTCCCTGGGGAACTGGGGCTTTGCTTTTCTCATTTGTTCTACTGGGATTTCTTGGCTGACTGGATGTCCCTATGGCAGAAGGAGAAGGAATGCAAATCAAAGCCGTTAACCTCTGGTGACATGGCCAAGTGTTTGACAGAGCATGGTGTTGGTGCCAGCACGCGTGTTCTTGATTCCCAAGGAACAAGGACCTCTCTCTGCAGCCCATCCTCAGGGATTCAGTCCTTCTTTGCTAAGAGGCTGCTCTTCTGTTCCATTGCTGTCCCTAAAGTCACCTCAATTGTCCCGGGAGGGGCAGAGAAGGGACTGAGAGCCCTAGTCCTCATTCTTAGCAAGTGTGAGCTAGACAGAGCGTCTGCCTTTTAAAATGTACGGAAAACCTTCAGCAAGTGTCCTAGTAACTGAAATGCTGTGGAGCCTGGGACGGAGAATGAGGAAATGTGCCTACCACAGTCTCTTCAGCATTACCCTGGATGTCTTAGCTAAATACACCTCAGGGATGACAGAGAAAGGGGAAGAATTATATAATATCATTTGTCCAGATTGTATATACATAGAAAACAAAAAGATAAGTTATTAGAATCAGTATGTGAAATTTTTTAAAAGATTTATTTATTTATTTTATGTATGTGAGTACACTGTCACTGTCTTCAGACACACCAGAAGAGGGCATCGGATCCCATTACCGATGGTTGTGAGCCACCATGTGGTTGCTGGGAATTGAACTCAGGGACCTCTGCAAGAGCAGTCAGTGCTCTTAACCACTGAGCCATCTCTCCAGCCCCAGTATGTGAATTTAACAAGGTTAGTTGTTGATGTGACAAGGCCTGTATAATATTGGCTATATCCCCCCACCTTTAGGGGGTGCTGGAAGTTGAACCCAGGGCTTCGAACATGCTAGATAAGTAGGTAGCTCACCTCTGAGCTACAGACCCAGACATAAGTGTATGTCTTTATGTTAGCAACATTTAGAAAAGTAAGTCTTTTGTTTTTTTTGTTTTTTTAAATATTTTAAACATTTACTTACATGTGTTTAGGGTATGTGCCCATAGGTGCTGGTGCCTAAGGAGGAAGTTGGATACCTGGAGCTATCTATAGTGACAGGCAGTTGTCCTGAATAAGGCAGGTCCTCCCACCTCAATCCACAGTGTGGGACTGGTCACCGACAGCCATGTTGCTTCTTTTCCAGGGAAGTTTGGCACGGGGATCCAGTCCTACTTCTCGTTCCTACGGTTCCTGGTGGTGCTGAACCTGGTGATATTCCTGATTATCTTCATGTTGGTTTTGCTCCCGATCATACTCACCAAGTACAAGATTACCAACAGCACTTTCGTGCTCATTCCATTCAAAGACATGGGTGAGTCAAGTGCTGCCGCAGCTGCACCGCCTCCCTCCCTGTGCACCTTGGTTCTGAGCCTTAGGCGGCTGTCAGCAGGGACGGTGCTGGTTATGCCGCACAAACAAATGATCCCATTATCCTCCGTGGCAGTGGCTGTAAACATTGACTTCTCATGCATAGTCTAGATCCATCATGGGCCAGGGAATCTTCACTCAGGAGCCCGAGCTGTTGGGGCAGCCATGATTGTCACCGTGATGCAGCGGAAATGAGCCACAGCAAATGTGTGCTGATTCCTGATGCTGCTGTTTGGGGATGACAGACAAACATACTTCTTCCACATCTCATTGGCCAGACCAGGACACTCAGCCCCTCCTGGGTTCATGAGAACTTGTGGGAGGAGCAATGCAGAGTGGGATATTTAGCAAACCTAAAAGAATCTACCCCTAGTCTAACATGACATCATTTCAAGATGGTCATCTATGGAAAGAACATGCTTGAAGCTAATAGCAATTCCACAGTGATCTCGTGCCAGACACTACAGTAGGTGCTGGGTTAGGCTTTTGTATTCTCAACACAACCCAGATCTCCAGGGGATCCTATTATCCCAGATGGGGGAGGCTTTCTTCCACTCCACAGACATTCACTGCGAACCTCCCATCCCAGATCCCAGGCTCAGTGGAGGAACCAGCTTGGGCCCAAATCTTCTGAAGGTCTTGGGAACCCCCCATGCCCTCCTGTCACATGACTCCTTACCCAGAAGAACCCTGGAGAGACACTTCAGAGATCTTATGCATGCCAGCTTCGCTTTGTTTCCACCTTAAGTCACTTAAATTCAGATAATTCTGCACTTCAGACTTCGTGTGAGGCCTGATTTCTGCCACGCATGCTCTTCTGTTTTCTCATGTATCCACCTTTTAGAAACATTTTTCCTGCTGTGTGAAAATCAACATTAGGTTTCCAGGTCAGATGTGCAGGTCAATTATCCTTCCTGGGCCTCAGTTTCTCTCTGTGTTGAACTAGGGTGGCCATTTAAATGATGAGATGTTTCTCCCTCCCTTGAATTACTTTATTGAATACTTAGCTCCTTTAAAGAACAATAAATATTGGAGCTGCTGAGGGGGCTCAGATTCGGTTCCCAGCTCCATAGTGGGCAGCTCACAACTGCTTGCAACTCTAGCTGTGGGGATATGATGATCTGTTCTGGCCTCGGGGGGCACTTGCATGCATGTACCCTTCCATGCATATAATTAAAAATTAGACAAATATTAAACACTAACTGCAGTGGGAGGTACATACCTTATAATCCTGCTTAGGAAGCTGAGCTAGGAAGATACTGAGTTGGGGTCTAGTCTGAGCTAGATAGTGAGACCTTGTCTCTAAAAACTGAAACGAGGAGATGGAGAGCTGGCCCAGCAGCTAAGAGCATGTACTGCTTTCACAGAGGATCCATATCAGGCAGCCCACAACTGCCTATAACTTCAGTTCCCAGGGATCCAATGCCCTCTGTGGGCACCTGCGTGAATATGTTACACACACACACACACACACACACACACACGCACACACACACACACACACACACACGCACGCACGCACGCACAGTCAAACAAACAAATACATAATAAATAAATGGATGAAACAAACACTCACTAAACACATAAAAATAGAGATAGCTCTAAGCTGTTTAGTAAAGGAATTTGCTAAAGGAAAGTGGGAAGTAAAAAGGAAATGCTACTAATGGAAGAGGAAGGGGGGGGGGGGTATGGTGTGAAGGAAATGACGGACAGAGCATGTACCAGCAGGCACATCTGAGTATGTAGCCGCTGCAACAGGAGAGTTCCTGACCTAATGAACCTGTAACACATAGCCTTGTTTTTGTTTCTTGCAGATATTCAGTGCACACTGTATCCAATAAGTAGCTCTGGGCTCATTTACTTCTACAGTTACATCATAGACCTACTGTCTGGCACAGTAAGTATTTAACTCAATCCTTTGTGGACCTGTACACTGACAACCCTGTGATTTAGACTTTGGAGTCCTGAATGAGGCTCTGCAGTGCAGGTGGAGAGACAGAAGGATGGTAAGGCCAGCCTAGGCTACATAGTGAGAGCCAATGTCAGCGTTGACAGTGAGCAGAGGAGGTGGGTTGCACTGAGTGCTTCAGCAAGTCCTGTGCTTACCGAGACCTCCCGCTAGAGTTCAGGAAACACCCCTTGCTGGCTTACCTCTGCCACCTTTGTATTGGCCTGGATTATAATGCCTTGAAGTTGGCATCTCTGCTCTGAAACCTCAAAGCCAGACTGGAGCATCTTTGAGATTGTGTGATGGACATTAAACTGCTGAACTCTATGGGGAAATATCTCAACTCTGAAAAGGTCTGAAATCTCAGATGCTTCCGGTTCCAGGCATTTCAGATAGAATGCATTCAGCTTACAGATTAAACCATCTTTCTGGAAGTTGCTAGTATTAAAATGCCATGTTGTAGAACATGCTGCTTTTCTGAATAGACGGGTTAAAAAGCCTAGAATCTGTCCATTTCATTTAATATTACGGGGATTGGGGAGATGCTTTTACATCTCCAAAGTCAATGTTTTCTTCAAAACAACTCAGGGATGGTTTGAGGCACAAATGCCACGGGTACTTGAGAAAATGGAAGCTCTGCAAATGAGAACAACTTGGCGGCTTGCCTGAAGTCATTGTTACTGAAAGCAAAACTTATCATGGTGGCACACGCCTTTGGTCCTAGCACAAGAGGCAGAGGCAGGAGGATGGATTTCTGTGAGTTCTAGGGTCAGCTTGGTCTACAGTCAGGCATACACAATGACATCCTGTATCATTAAAAAAAATTGTGGAACCAAACCTCAGAGCTGCTGTCTTCTCTATTTCTCTCTTCCTCTTGTTCCGCCTCCCTCCTGCTCCTCCTCCCTCCTCCATCTCCTCCTTCTCTTTGGTTTCTCAAGACATGAGCTCACCTAGCCCCATTTCTTTCATTGCATCCCCCAGGCCACATGTCTTAGTGTGTTTTCAGGACAGTTAGTGGCACACGACCATAGATGTACAACACAGGAAGCATGCTTCAGCAGCCCTGTCCAAAAGAACTCCCTACAGAGTTCTGGAGAGCAGCCTGGGTCTGTTGGGCCCACAAGAGAGCCACTGACTCTTGAGCTCTTGAGATGTGTCATCTGTGACTGAGGAATGGGTTTTATTTCTTGCTGTTGCTGTCCTATTGCACTGAAATAGGCCCAGCAGGAAGAAAGAAGGCCAAGAGGTAAGACAACAAGGTTGGCTTCTGAAAACAGGCTCCTTTTGAAGACAGGGAACTTACCTTCTAGGCGCTCTTGCCCTTTGACCCTGTTTCTTAGTTAGGGTTTCATTGCTGTGATGAGACACCATGACCACAATTCTTTTTTTTTTTTTTTTTTCTCAACAATTCTTATAAAGGAAAACATTTCGTTAGGGCTGGCTTACAGTTTCAGTTTCAGAGGTTTAGTCCATTACCACCGTGGTGGGAAGCAAGGTGGCATGCAGGCCAACATGGTGCCGGAGAAGGAGCTGAGATCTCTGTATTTGGATCCGCAGGCAGCAGGAAGAGGAGGAGGAGGAAGGAGAGAGACTGGGACTGGTTTGAGCATCTGAAACCTCAAAGCTCACACTCCTTATGGGTCTATGGGGGCCATTTTCATTCAAACCAACACACCCTGTGATGGCCCTTTATTGTGAGGGAAAGGTTGGTGAGAGCTGAGATAACCTGGGGCCATGTGGAAAAGGATCTGAAGAGAGAACAGGGTTTTATGATGTCTGTGCCCAGCCTTTGAGAGAGTGGAGGACAGTATAGCGTCTTCTCTCTACATTTGCTTCTATTTAAATATTTTCTTACTCTGGTAGTATGAGAATACATGGTTGTCATGAAGCAAAATTAGGACTTTGTCATCTACTTGTTTCTTTTTTAAGCAGAGTCTTGCTGTTTAGCTCAAGCCGATCTTAAACGTGTCTCAGCATTTTTGTGTGTTTGCCTCTAATGCTTAGATTCTTGGTCCACTTTAAGTTGATGTTTATGTGATTTGGCTCTCTGCGTGTCTCAGTATCTATTGTGTGTTCAGAAGACATGTTTCCTCCTCTACTAAAAACCTGCTGTCTAGAGATGCATAGGTGCTTTGTTCTGGTTTTCTGCTATGTGTATCTGGTTTTGTTGTTATTTGTTTTGTTTTAGACAGGGTCTCACTGTGTGGACAAGGCTGGCCCTGAACTCACAGAAATCCACCTGCCTCTTTCCTGAGTGCTGGGATTAAAGGTGTGGCCATTATGCTCAGCTTCTGTGCCTTTTTTTGTTTGTTTGTTTTTTGGGGTTTTTTGTTTGTTTGTTTGTTTGTTTTTTCAAGACAGGGTTTCTCTGTGTAGCCCTGGCTGTCCTGGAACTCCAGGCTGGCCTCGAACCCAGAAATCCGCCTGCCTCTGCCTCCCGAGTGCTGGGATTAAAGGCATGCGCCACCACGGCCCAGCTTCTGTGCCTGTTTTATGCTTGCTCTGGATGATCTTGACTTTGCAGTAAGCCCCAGAGACTTTATAACTCTTTCTCAAGGTTGTTTTGACCACCGACTCCCTTGCAGCTGCATCTGAACTTTAAGACCAGCCTGTCATTTCTGATGAGGTCAGCTGGGGTTCTTATTGGGATCGTGCTGGTTCTGTAGACCCATTTGTGGAGTGTTGATGTGGAAGTGCTAAAGCAAAAGCACAGCTGCCTCTCCATTTATTTAGTTTTCCTTGGTTCTTTTATTTGTTTTATTATTTTGAGGTAATGTCTCATGTAGCCTAGGCGGCATCCACTAGTTATATGTCTCAAAGGATGATTTTGACCTACTGATCCAGTTGCTTCTACCGCCAGAGTGCTATGGTTACAGGCATGTGTCCCCGTCCCTAGTTTAAGCTGGGATCAAATTCATGACTTTGTGTATACTAGGCCAATACTCTATCCACTGAACTACAGCCCCAGCCCATCTTTATTTCAATTGTGGTTCATAGTTTTTAGAATATACCATTTATAATTGTGTTAAACTTATTTTTAACTGTTCTTTTTGATGCTGTGGCCTAGATTTTTCCACTTCAGTTTACCAGCTAATTTTTTTTTTAAGTACTTAATTTTTGTTATAGGTATATGGATGTGTCTGTGTGGGAGTATGTGCACATCAGGCAGTTCCCCTGGAGGCCAGCAGAGGGCATCAGGTCTCCTGGAGCCGGAGTTACAGGGGGTTGGGAACCCTCTGCTGTGGGTGCTGGAAACCAAACTTGAGTCCTCTGCAAGAGCGTACATCTCTCCAGCACTTACCAGTTAGTTTTGATGCTCGGCTGTAACAGTATCTCATTCCCTAAACACTAGCTGAGCGTCCCATACACCTTAGGTCTCTTTCTGGTGTGGAAGGATTCCAGGATGAACAAGGACACTTCCGTGTGGGTTCCTTGGGGCAGGGGTGCCTCCTTTGGTTGCCTGCCTGAGCTGACCCACCTGACCCCATGGTCTTGCTTTGTTCAGGGATTCTTGGAGGAGACCAGCCTTTTTTATGGACACTACACCATTGATGGTGTAAAATTCCAGAACTTCACATATGATCTGCCCCTGGCTTACTTGGTCAGCACGATCGCCTACCTGGCCCTGAGCCTCCTTTGGATAGTGAAAAGGTAAGTGTACCTTTGGTTCCCATTTGGGTAGTGATGTTCTTGCTGCTGGGACCAGATACCTGACACAGAGAGTTCAAGGGAGGAAAGATATGGATATTAATTTTATTGCTAATGTATGTAGTAAATTAATATGGTGGCTATTTTCTTTAACCTAGGTAGTTCCCCAGTAATGACACAGAGAAACCAAGATTTATTTTCAATTCATCTTAATCCCCTAAACTAATCTCCCCCCAACCAAAATCCCTATATGTGCATGTAGGGCCTTCCATGCTCCAGTCGAACTCTTCCAGGCTCCCATGAACTCCTTTAGTCCCACCTTGTGGCTCAATTCCCCCCCCCCCTTCTCCACCTCTCTCTTTACCTCTCTCTCCCTCTCTCTCCTTTCCCTAGTTGGAAGAAGTCCCACCCTATTCTCTTTTTTGCACAGCCATTGGCTGGTCAGCTTTTATTGACAAGGCAAGAATAAACAGAAAGCATTACTTACACACACCTGACTCAGGAGATTTTTGACAGAAGCATTACAATGCCGTGTCCAGCTTGAAACGAGATGAGGGCAGAGAAATCAGCATTTGGATAACACAAGGATAATCTTTACACTGCGCACAAAAACATTATGCCTACGGAAAGATTTATTTGGGCTTATGGTTGCAGGGAATTTCATCACATCGGGGAAAACAAGGCTGTAAGAGCTTGACCCAGAAGTTTGTCCGTATGGTGGTGGATCAGAAAGCAGAGAACACTCTGTAACCAGGAGGCTAGCCCTGGGACCTACCTCTGCAAGCTAGTCTCATATCCTAAAGGTTCATAACCACATGAGCCTCTGGGGGCATCTCAGATTGATGGACCTCTTTATGACTTCAGTCTTACTCTTCTGTGGATTCTGGAAGTCAGGGCTTTGGGGGAAGGGACTGAGTGTGCTGTAGCCAAGACTTGGAGGAAGTGGAAGTCAGGAGCTGGCATCTGGAGCAGCAGCCTGCAGTTCAGTGTGCTTAGTGCCTCTTCCAGATCCCTCTTCCTGACAGGCTTTATCCTGGCTGGGGAATGTTTTATTAACTAGGTCTCTAATTGGCTTGCAAATGGCAGAAAACCAACTCTGGTTAATTGGACCATTGGGGAATTTAGTGCACTGAGAGCCGAGGAAGGGGAGAGAGTGCTCTGAGAAGGACACAGCCATAGCTTAGGGAACAGTATCAAAAGCAAGGCTTCCTCTGCTCTGAGTGTTTGTGTGAGGGCAGGAACCTTGCAATGGTGGGGAGTAACACATCAGTTTCTGTCAGCCTGCAGCTGAGTCTGTGCTCGGGTCACAGGCACAGAAATCTATGAAGATGATGTTGACTCTGTCCACTCAGATACCTAAGCCCGACCCTTCCATTGTGGTCAGGGCCAGGAGACAGTGTTGAGCCCCTGTTGGTGTATGTCCAGCCCTTGGTAAGGGTCATGGAGTTTGGATATGAAATTCCCTATAAAGGCTCAGGTGTTGCAGGTTGGTTCCCAGATGGTGGTGCTGTTTAGAGGTGAATGTGTCAGGAGGTGCTAATCTCATAGATGGAGTTCACAGATAAATGGGCTTTTAGGACCTGGGTCGGGTTGGAGGAAGCAGGTAAAATACATTGTCTGCATCCCTTCCCTCTTTCTGAGCTTCCTGGACACCATGAGGTACTTCCCTCTCTCCCCCTCCTTTTCTCCCCTCTCTCCCTCTCCCCTCCCCCCTCTCCCTCGCTCTCCATCTCTCATTCTCTCCCCCTCCTTCTCTCCCTCTCTCATTCTCTCCCCCTCCCTCTCTCCCTCTCTGCTTCTTCTTCCATACCCAGTTCCCATAATGCCCCCCATCACTTCAGGCTCAGCAGTGGAACCAGCCAACAATGGATAGAAATTTCTGGAATAGTGAAACAAACCTTTCCTGCTTTAAGCTATCTATCTCAGGTATTTGCCACGGTGTGAAAAGTTTGTCCGTCAGATCATAAAACACCAAGGCCTGTCCCACGTGACTTCGTGACAGAGCAACTCCCAAGAGAGCAATCCCCAAGAGGGATTCTAAATACTGTTTATAATTGTCTCACTAAACAATAGCCGGACCACAATAGAAGCTGTGTTTGTGAGTACCACAAGACTGCTGAATTAAAACTTTGGGCCATGCCTCATACATGCTAATACGCACCTGTTAACTACTCAGGAGGCGGAGGCAAGGGAATCACAAGTTTGAGAGCCAACTGGGACACCTCAACAAATGTTTCAAAATAAAATTTTATAGGGGTAGGGGAGCTGGTAGTCTAGCTCAGAGATTGACCTGGCTTGGGAGAGGCTTTGGGTTCAATTTTCAGCATTGTAACAAAAAATAAAATACATAAGGTAAAATAAATATAAAGAAACTATTTTTTAAAAAAAGAAGTTAATGCGTGGAGGTGCTGAAGAGACAGCTCAGTGGTAAACATGCACTGGCTGCTCTTCCAGAGGCCTGGGCTTGGCTTGAGTCTCAGCACCCACAACTCCCATTCTAGAAGATTTGACGCCCTCTGCTGGCCTCCACAGGTACTACGCGTGCACACGGTACACAAGGCAAACATGTAGGCAAAATACCCATACACATAAAAGAAGTATATCTTTTAAAAAAGAAGTTATTAAACGGCTAAACGACAATGATTTTCATCAGTGAGATACCTGTTCAGCTGCCATTTGGATTCAGAACAAACTTGACTGTGTCACAATGGGTCAGCAGTGGAGTTATGCCCAACTTTGTAGATCTTAAAGGAGACCGGTTCACCAGCCTATATTTTGCTGCTGTTCTCGGAATGGTGCTTTTATTCCGGGGTCAGGTCGGTGGAAGGGTTCAAGATCAACCTGATTCGGAGCGAGGAGCACTTTCAGAGTTACTGTAACAAGATCTTCGCTGGCTGGGACTTCTGCATCACCAACCGCAGCATGGCCGAGCTGAAGCACAGCAGCTTGCGGTATGAGCTCCGAGTGAGTGCTGCGGGGTTGCCCTGGGGAGGGACCTCCCAAGCCAGGTTTCATGGGATTGCAGGGCCCAGCCTGTCCCAGCACACTTCCCCTTTGCAGTTTTTAAGAGCTCTTTATAGCAAACAGCTTATTGGGCTGATCACCTTTAACCCAAGCACGAGTACTAGTAACTTGGGGCTGGGAAGGGAGGTAAGACACACGTGGGGCCAGCGCAGATGATTTCTTACCTCCACCTACTATCTTACTATATCCTACCTGGCCATAGCTGCCATAAACATTGTTTGCACTAGAAACATGAAGAGAATGATGTGATGATAATGGATTAGAGAGAAGTTGAAAAAATAACAGGGAAACTTCCACATTAATCGAGAAGTGAATAGCATGTTGGTCAAGCCCATCAGAAAAGGACTGGGGTGGGAATATAAAGCTTAATGAAGGAAGGTAGGTGGGGTTGTATCTATTTATTATTAGCATTACACTAAATATGAATGGATCAAATTCTCCTGTTAAAAGCAGAGACCTCTAGGCTAGATAAAAACAAACATAGTAGGACACACCCATAATCCTAGCTACTTGAAAGGTCAAGGCAGAAGAGCTAAAATCTGAGGCTCTTCTGGACAACTTCATAAGGCTATCTCAAAAACAAAAACTTTTGTTAAGGGTTAGAGATGTAGGTAGATGGTAGAATCTTAGCCTGGCAGACACGAGGCCCTGGGTTCAATCCTCAGAACTTCAGATAAACAAATGAGAAATTAATAAACAAAATCAAAACAATAATGGTAAACACTTATATCCTATATAAAGAAATACTGCACAGTCTGCATGTGCACGGATACACACACCATTATAAGTGCTGATTCAGCTTACACATTTATTACAAAGCCAAATGCAGTCTTGAGTAGGGAGATTCTGCCTTACCTTAAGCCAATGGTTCTCAACCTCTGGGTTGTGACCCCTTTAGGGGGTCAAATGTCCCTTTCACAGGGGTCACCTAAGAGTGAGAAAACACAGATATTTACATTACGATTCATAACAGTAGCAAAATTGCAGTTACAAAGTAGCAACGACAATAGTTTATGGTTGGGGTCATCACAACATGAGGAACTGTATTAAAGGGTCACAGCCTTAGGAAGGCTGAGAACCACTGCCATAGCCTTAGACATAAAAACTGGTGGGGCTTAGCCTCGGAAGATACATGAATATTTAAGAGAAATATGAAGAGTTATGTTCCAAATACCCCCTCCCACTGCTCACAAATGAGTTTTCTTCGGTCCTCAGGCAGATCTGGAAGAAGAGAGAATACGACAGAAAATAGCAGAAAGGACCTCAGAGGAAACCATCCGAATTTACTCTCTGAGGCTGTTTTTGAACTGCATTGTGCTGGCTGTGCTAGCGGCATGCTTTTATGCAATCTACCTAGCAACTACCTTCTCACAAGAACACATGAAAAAAGTAAGCGTAACAAGAGTCAGTTGATCTTCCGCTCTGGTGGGGTTTGTGCCTAGGGAGATCAGAAGATGGTGTTAGATCCCCCGAAGTTAGAGATTCAGGTGTCTGCGGATGCCCAAAACTGAATCCAGGCACACTGCAAGAGCAGCACACACTCTTAACTCCTGAGCCCTTTCTCCAGTCTCAAACAGTGATTTAAGAAATTCATGTTGGAATGAGTGTGGTTGCGCTCAACTGTAATTCCAGCACTTAGGAGACTTAGACAGAACTTCATAGTAAGTCCTTTTTAGATATATAATAAAAGGTCTAAGCTGGGCAGTGGTGGCTCATGCGTTAATCCCAGCACTTGGGAGGCATATCTGTGAGTTTGAGGCGAACCTGGTCTACAGAGTGAGTTCCAGGAGAGCCAGGGCTACACAGAGAAATCCTGTCTTGAAAAACAAAAAGACAGTCTAAATTGGTCTAGTGGCTATAAATCATTAGGCATTAGATACCCATATACCATAGATACCATTCAGCTTGTGGCCTTGGCATCAATTCATAGGCTGTAGCTCTTTTCTGTATGGTGCAAGATGGTTCACTGCTGTATCCCACATTCTAGCCAAAGGGAAAGTGGTGGGGTTGGGGCAGACCCATCTCTTCAACTCTTCAAGGATGAGATGTGGAGTTTGATTTTAAATTCCTGCTCTACACCCTCAGCTAGAATTTAGTTACAGTTATGCCTGGTTTCCAGGAATGCTAAGAAACTTGCCTTTCAAGATATATATATATATGGCTAAGTGATCTGCTACCGTAAAGAAAGGAGAGAATTGCAAATCATTACAACATCCTTGAAAGTACCTTGCATTGGCCACTTGCACAGCATGCACAAAAATTCCTTCACAAAAATGTCCAGTAGCATTCATTAGTCTTCCATCCTGGCGCTAGGTCTCTGCATATGTGCCTCTAAGGAAGGATCGAAGCATCTAAAGCTTGTGTCCCCAGCCACGCTGGATGATAAATATGCTTTGTCTCTTGGCTCAGCATGCATAGTTGAGTTCTCTTCAGTTCAAGTCTTCAGGGTCGCCGTCCCACTTAAGGCTGACCAGTGCATTGTGTTATCTTTCCAGGAAATTGACAAGATGGTTTTTGGGGAGAACCTGTTGATACTGTACCTCCCGTCCATTGTGATTACACTGGCTAATTTCATTACCCCAATCATCTTTGCCAAGATCATCCACTACGAGGATTACTCGCCAGGCTTTGAGATCCGCCTGACAATTCTTAGGTAATGCCTAACTGCGTGCATGGCAGGTAGATCATTGCTTGCCCGTGGCAGACATTGCTAGTAGATTGTGGTGTATTTTCTTGCTATGCTGACAATCATCCTTCCATGGCAGGTAGATCGTTGCTTGCCATGGCAGACATTGCTAGTAGATTGTGGTGTATTTTCCTGCTATGCTGACAATCATCCTTCCATGACAGGTAGCTCATTGCTTGCCATGGCAGACATTGCTAGTAGATTGTGGTGTATTTTCCTGCTATGCTGACAATCATCCTTCCTTTGAAGAGCCCATGAATAGATTAATGTTTGGATATGCAGTGAAGGGCCTTAGACTTCAGAGTCTCCTGTCAATATTGTACCTTTGATTCTCTATTAACTGAACACATAGGATGGGTCCTTAGAAGGACATTCTTTTCTAAAGATAGCAGAATTAACAGTATTAGGCAGAGTTTCAGAGAGTTGACATCAATGAGTAAAAAATGACTGAGTGAGTACTTCTGCTTGAATAGAATAATTTTTTTTCCTACTTCTCAAATATGTGAAATTGAGTTTTATCCCCCACCTTTTGAGACTGTCTTAGTTGGGGTTTCTGCTGCTGCAGTGAAATGCCGACTTGGGGAGAAAAGGCTTTATTTGGCTTCCACTTTGATGATGGATGACGTTCTCATCACTGTTCATCAATGAAGGAAGTCAGGACAGGAAACAAGCAGAACAGGAGCCTGGAGGCAGGAGCTGGTACATGGGCCATGGAGGGATGCTGCTGACTGGCTTGTGCCCCATGGCTTGCTCAGCCTGCTTTCTCATAGAATGCAGAACCACTAGCCCAGGGGTGGCCTTCCCCACAATGGGCTGCCCCTCCCCCATCCATCACTAATTAAGGAAATGCCAACAAGTGGTGGTGGCCCACACTTTTAATCTCAGCACTCGGGAGGCAGAGGCCGGCAGATCTCTGAGTTCAAGGCCAGCCAGGGCTACATAGAGAAACCCTGCCTGGAAACCCCCCAGCAAAAAGAAAGAAAGAAAGAAAGAAGAAAGGAGAAAGAAGAAAGAAAGAAGAAAGAAGAAAGAAAGAAGAAAGAGAGAAAAAAGAGGAGAGAGAAGAAATGCCTTACATCCTAGTCTTATGGAGGCATTTTCTTAATTGAGGCTCCCACCTCTTAGATGACTTTAGCTTGTATCAATATGATGTAAAACAAGCCGGCACAGAGACAAGGCTAAGGGATTTATCTTTTATCCTCGATAGCTCTATCTGTGGCTGAGCAAACTGTTGCTGTGAAATAGAATGGCTGTCAGCAATCTTTACTGTGACTATTACAGCCCCGACTCTAGATCCTCCAGCCACCTCTGCCTCAGCCACCTCTGCCTCAGCCACCTCTGCCTGTGTGCTAGGATTTACAGGCCTGAGTCACCACTTCAGATTGTATTCACATCTTTTTTTTTTAAGTAAGCAAATACTCAATAAAACATTTGTATTTTGTATTTCCAAAATATAGGGACACACACACACACACACACACACACACACACACACACACACACACACACACGGGGGGGGGAATACAGAGAAAAATTTATTATTATCACTTACTGGACAAGATAATAAGTTCATTGTGATATTTTCACGCATGTATACTGCATTTCGGTCATACTGATGTCTTCTACACTCCTATGTCCCCTCCCTCATGGGGTTCCTTCCCTGCCACTGTAGGACAGTTCAAGCCCTTCCATACCACGTGATCCAAAGTAGAGCCAGTCTCTATGGTGGAGGGGCTGGGGGCTTGTTCAGATTAGAATCCACATATGCCCACATGCTGAGCTTAATTACTGAATTGGTGTCTCTCTCTCTCTCTCTCTCTCTCTCTCTCTCTCTCTCTCTCACCCCTCCGTCCCCTCTTTCTCTTCTTTCCCACAACTCCTTCCTCTCTCTCTTTCTGAAACAGGCTCTCACTTTGTGGCTCAGGCTGAATTCTGTGTACCACCATGCCTTGATTTTTCCTGCCTTAGAACGTGTAGGGGCTAGAGAGATGGCTCAGTGGTTAGGCGCTCTTGCAGAGGACCTGAGTTTAGATTTTGGTACCCACGTCAGGTGGTTTATAGTGGCCTGTAATCTCAGCTCTAAGGGATTAGATGTCCCCTTCTGACCCCCATGGGCACTTGCATGCATGTGCACGTATCCACACACAAACACATACAAATACAAATAAATACTAAAAATTAATATTTATAAACTTATTATATATATATATGTATCATGAAGTTACCATTTGATCCATTTATAGTGTACAATTTATTGACCTTAAGCCAGTTCCCCACCACCCACTTCCAGAGCTTTCCGTCATCATCCCCAGCAGAAACTCTACCTAGGCTGAGGTTTGCTTGCAAGGGAGGTGCCTGTGTTCCTCAGTGTCAGATCCAGAGGGAGGCCAGCTCTGATGCCCTGTGTTCCTCAGTGTCAGATCCAGAGGGAGGCCAGCTCTGATGCCTCTCTTCCCCTCCCTTTTTCCCTGCAGGTGTGTCTTTATGCGGCTGGCCACCATCTGTGTGTTGGTGTTCACGCTAGGCTCCAAGATCACATCCTGTGGTGACAGCACGTGTGAACTCTGTGGCTATAACCAGAAACTCTACCCGGTGAGCCATGGTCTGGGCTCCCAGCTTCGAGGCAGATCTGGCCTCATGCTGGGCATGGTTAAGGGCTTAGATACTGAAGTCTGTGCAGGAGCTTCTGGAAGAGAGATGTGGGGATTGAGGATACAGAAGGCTGGCGTCCTGTGCTGGAAGCAGGTCTTTTAGTGCGTCTCCATGTCTTGGTTTCAGTGCTGGGAGACTCAGGTGGGACAGGAAATGTACAAGCTGATGATCTTCGACTTCATCATCATCCTGGCTGTGACGCTGTTTGTGGATTTCCCTAGGAAGTAAGTATGGCGGTCTCTGCTGCCCCCTGCTCTATGATTGGAAGCTCTTGACCCACTCCTGTTCCACACAAGTGCTGGGTCACTCCACCGACACCGGGGAACACCACCTTCCTTCTGGTCATGTGACCATGAACAAGTTGTTTCTCTGAGTAACAAGACACTGAGTTTCTCATGTGAGACAGGAAGGATGATAGCAGGGTCACCTCACAGCCTTTCCGTGAGAACAAGCAAGATACCATAGATTGAAACAGGGAGAACACCCCGGAGCACAGAGCTCAACAGAGAGTGACTGTCACCATTGCGACCCTTACTGCTGTTGTCATTGTCTTTCCAGGAGTCTTAAATGAAACTGTCTTCTTACCAGAGTCAAGGCACCCAGGGTGTGATGATGCAAGCCTGTCATTCCAGCGCTCAGGAGGCTGAGGCAGGAGCATCCTGAATTCCAGACCAGCCTGGGCATCTTAAGCAGATTATCCAGATGTGGGTTAGAAGTCCAGAGAATCCTAAAGTTAGAGATTAGAAAAAGAAATTTGAGGGCCAGCAAGATGTCTCTGAGGGTAAAGGCACTGGTCATATACCCCCACTCCCTGAGGTTGCTCACTGGGGCAACATGGTGGAAGGAGAGAACTGACTTCCACAAGTTGTCCTCTGACCTCTAGCTGTGCTACTGCACATCTGTACATACATACAGAGGTGCTGGGGTGATGCACACCTTTAATCCCCCAGCACCTGGAGGCAGAGGAGGGAAGATCTCTGTAAGTTCAAGGCTAGCCTAGTCTACAGAGTGAGTTCCAGGATAGTCAGAGCTGTTAACACAGAGAAACCCTATCTCAAAAACAAAACAAAACCCCAAGTATGTACATACATACATACATACATACATACATACATACACAACATACATGAAATTAGCATTTTTTTAAAGAACTATTGGGCCAAGGAAATGACTCAGTCAGTACAACACTTGCCATACAAACACGAGGACCTGAAATCAGATCTCCAATATCTAGGTAAAGCCTGGAGTGGCAGCTTGTGCCTGCAACCCCAGCATTGGAGAGTTGGAGATGGTGGGGTTCCCTGGGGCTCAATGCCCAGCCACTTCAGCCGCATCAGTAAGCTCCCTGCTCAGCAAGAGATCTTGTCTCAAAAAATAAGGTGGAGCACGGCTGAGAGAGACACCTGATGTCAATCTCTGCCCTCTGCATGCATTCACACACCTGCACACACGAGCATGTACACACACACACACACACACACACACACACACACACACACACACACACACACACACACTCAAACACTCTCGAACTTGCCTTGAAAATGACCTTGGTTGGTGGGTGTGGTTCTGTAGCCTCAGGGCTCTTGTAGAGTCAGATAAGAAAATGTCTAGTTTGTTTCCAGGCTCCTGGTGACCTACTGCGCCTCCTCCAAGCTGATCCAGTGCTGGGGGCAGCAGGAATTCGCCATCCCAGACAACGTCCTGGGCATCGTGTACGGGCAGACCATCTGCTGGATTGGAGCCTTCTTCTCCCCACTGCTCCCTGCCATTGCCACCTTGAAATTCGTTATCATCTTTTATGTGAAAGAGGTGAGGGAAGGGGGCAGGGCTCACTCTCTGCACCAGTCTCTGTAGCTTTGCTTTTGCAGTGCTGTGGACAGGAAGCCAGCATGTCTCCAGCATACCAGGCCAGGGGTGCACCATCTAGGGCGCTCATGTGTTTGAGGGCCATTCTGTACATGAGACACATCATAAGTACATGGCCCCCCAACCCAGGGCTTCCTTAATATGAATATATTCTGGGAAGGGACATCAAATAAATTTTCACTTTTTTTTTTTTTTTGAGACACAGTCTTGCTGTTTTTCTTGGACTGGTCTCAAGTTCCTGATCTTCCTGCCTCCACCTCCCAAGTGCTGAGGTTACAGGTGGGTTCTGGTTTTTTTTTAGAACAAATTGCTTTGTTCCTAGGGCTTAAATGTAGTTTTTATAGATGACTGGCTGACAGGGTGAGTCTGAGCTGTCAATCAAAAGCAGAGGTATATTTCAGTGACATTTAGCCAAGGATTTGATTTCTGTTTTGTAGTTTTGTAGTCAATCCATAGCTTTTCAGAGCTTGGTGACTTGTGGAGGCCCAGGCCCAGTTCATGGTCCCCAGGTATCGAGGTAGGACCAGGTGTTACATGACTGAAGTAGCCCTGCAGGTGACTGGCTTGCCCGACTTACTAGTGTGTTCATTTTTATAAAAGCAAGACCTGCTCATTATTTTTTAAATGAAGATGGAGATCTTTTTAAAGATTTATTTTAACTTTTAATTCTCTCTGCATGTGTTTGCATATGTATATGTGTGTGTGTATATGTGTATGTGTGAGTGTGTGTTTGTATATGTGTGTGTATATGTGTGTGTATGTGTGTCTGAATGTGTGTGTATGTGTGTGTGTGAATGTCTGTGTATGTGTGTGTGTATATGTGTGTATGTGAGTGTATGTGTGTATGTGTATGTATATATGTGTGCATATGTATATGTGTACGTATGTGTGTTTGTGTATATGTATGTATGTATGTGTATGTGTATATATGTGAATGTGTGTGTATATGTGTGCGTATGTATATGTGTGTATGTGTGTATGTGTGTATATGTGTGTGTGTGTGTGTGTGTGTGTGTGTGTGTGTGTGTGTGTGAAGTGCATTCCTGAAGGGCAGAGGTGTTAGGTTCTCAGATGAATTTCCCAGGCAATGGTGAGCTGCCTGGGGTGGGTGCTGGGAAATGAACTTGGATCCTCTGCTAGAACAATACATGCTTCTAACTATTGGGCTATCTCACTCTCCCCTATACTCATTAAGCAGTTAAACAAGTATGTAAATTGTAATTGCCATCCTTCCTCACTATATTTTGTGTTAATAAGCTTAGGATTTATTTTTATTTAGTTTGTGTGTATGGGGGGGGGTACACACTGAGGCTAAAATCCAGAACTTAGCAAATACCACCCCAAGCCTAACACTTATTAATTACCTGGTCCTAGCCATTCAAAAGTGGAAACACTAGAATTCACAATGATGATGGTGACAATAATAGGATAATAATACTATGAGCCTGTGCCCCTCAGTGCCCCTACTTTCTGTGGATTGTACCCTGGTACTCTGCCCCCCCCCCCCCCCCCCAGCCCTGGAAGAGCCACTGATGTTTTAGGAAGGAGATGCCAAGGCTCGGGTTAACTGACCCCTGGACATATGGTGTGGCCATGTTTCCCTGAGTGTTGGAGTCAGGTGTTGCTCACCTCACCGCGGCTGAGCATCGGCTCCCACCCTATGAGAAGGGCCTTGCACTGGGCGGGACTTCATCCTGGGAGCCTTTGGCCTTAGGTCACTGTTCTTCCATCTTCATTTGGAAACACCAAGTAGCTGACGCCATCCGAGGAGGCAGGAGTGTTGACACACTCGCAGGAAAATACCGGCTGGCCAGTGAGTTCCCTGTGTGCTGTAGTGAAGGGCAGGTGTGTGCAGCAGTCACTGGCTCCAGGCCTGCCCTGCTGGCTGGCTGACTGTCCCCAGAACTAAGCTCACAAGTTGCTCTGGTTCTTATGGAGCTCAGACAAGTTTCATGTCTTCTGCAGAAATGCAGGTTTAAAGAAATTAGAAGTAGTATGCCTTTCTTCTTCTTTTCTTCCTTCTCTACTTAATATTTCCTTCAAGTCTTTCCCCTCTGTGTTAATATTTATTTTTAACACATAGGAAAGGTTATATGTGTGTAAAATGTTCAAGCAAAATATCTCCCTAGTTGGCATACATCATTGTAGATCCACTTTAAACACCTATGAATAATAAAATAATTACACTTTAATAAGTTTATGCTATACAGGAGCTTGAGATTTAACAGTTTCGTTCCACTGTGTTGGATTTAACAGGCTCTCCTTTTAAAGTGCTGCATGCTGTCTCACAGATCACTTTAAAGTACTGCGTACATTAGATCTTACAGATCTACTTTGAGGAGTCCCCACTGTTGGTTTTCAACATTCCTTCTGGATTATTCTGTCTGCTCAACAGTTGAGGTGTTGCTGTGGTCTTTGTCCATTCTCCCTATTATGCCATCAACGTGAATCTGGGCTGAGGATTCTTTTTGATCTGTGTGACACTGTACCCCAGCAGGGGTAGACACTCCCCAGTTGCACTGTCTGGGTTGTGAATGTGTTCCTTCTCAGAGGCCCTACTCAGGACTGTTATTTCTTCCCCTTCTCCTTCGTTCTGTAGTTGAGTCTTCTCTACACCTGCAGACCCTCCCCTCGGCAGTTCAGAGCATCTAATTCTAACTTCTTCTTCCTGCTGGTGTTGCTGATTGGGCTGTGCTTAGCGATCATACCTCTGACAATCAGCATGGCTCGGTAAGTATTTCTCCATTTTCTAAAACGGTCCTTGGTTTTGTGACTAGTATGTTCAAGAACATTCTTCAGGGCTTTTCTAGAGTGTTCTGTCCTCAGAGATCAGTAAGTTCCTGCTGGCTTCTTCATATCTACCTTTTTCTGGGGGGGTGGGGGGAGTTCCTTTGTTTTGTTTGATCTTGCTACTTTTTACTCCCAGTGCTGGGGAGCAGGTAGAGACAGCTGGGGGATGGAGATTAGATCCCAGGGACTCACTGGCCAGCCGGACTAGTCTAGAGGGCAAGCCCCGGGTCCAGTATCCTCTGAGAAGCCTTGCTTTTAAAAGAAGGACGATACTGATGTTGACCTCTGGCCTCCAGGCACAAGCAAGCACTCTTGTGCACTCGTGTGTATATGCACATGGACACACATTCACATGCACACATTCACACGCACACACGCCCACACACAAACGCGCACACCAGATTGCTCATTTATTTCTGCCAGTTTCATATTTCTCAGTTACCCCAGCACAGTCTTCCTTCCCGGGTTTATTTTAAAGTCCCAGTCTTTCCCACTTCCCACATTGTGCTCAGCTGTCAAATCTTTTTAGTTGTCTTTGATTCTCTAGGCCATTTTCTCTGCCTTTGAATTGAGCCTGGAGGATACATGTAAGTCTAATTGTTTTTATTCCATGACATCAAGCTTATTTTTCTGTCTTGAGTGTCCTGTAAACTGAGAGTTAGACCTAGAGACTTGATGTAGTTTCAGGGTCAGCATTTTCAAACATAATATCCCAGAAACTTCTGGACTGGGGAAGTTCCCTATAGGCTATTGTAAATAAATATGGTGGCCACGCAGAGGCCGACCTCTCAGCCTCGGCTGCACTTCCTCCCTCTCTGTCCCGGCAGCATCCCTTCCTCAAAAGCCTGCGGCCCATTTACCAACTTCAACACCACCTGGGAGGTGATCCCCCAGACTGTGAGCACCTTCCCCAGCTCGCTGCAGACCCTGATCCATGGCGTTACCTCAGAAGCCTTCGCAGTGCCTTTCTTCATGGTCATCTGGTGAGTGACGGCCAGGCCAGCCCAGCATTTCCGCGACATGCGTCTCCTCTCACTTGGGAAATGGAGTTTGTGTGTTAGAATTGTTGGGTCCAGGAACTGCCTCACAAATCACACAGAGGCCGATCTCAGTCATCCAGGGATAGTTTATTGAGCATATGCTCCAGGACTGGTCGACCAGGGGCATGGTCCAGATTTGGGAACTGAACCATGACCCCAAGTTAAGATTTTACAGGGTTTTTAAAGCCAAAATCCACAAACATCTATGCCAAGTTATTCCACCAATCAGGATTTAGGAATAGGGGATTTCCTTGGGAACATGTCTTTGTTGTACGCTTAGCCTGCTCCTATTGGTTGGGGTATTCAACTGTGGCAAGGGACTTGCTTTGTCTAATATTCATGTCCTAACTTGTCTACCAGGATGGGACTTGTCTAACATTCACGTCTTAACTTGCCAACCAGGACGTCAGTTACCCAGGTATATGTATGTCTCTTTCTGCCAAGTAGGATATCAGTTTCCAGGGAGATCTTGAAAACTAAAACTCTACTCGACCACTACTCAAAGTGGAAGTCTTATTCCAAATAGTTTCTTATATTGGTGCAAGTGTCTCTCTTCTGTTGGAGTCCATCCCAGGGGCAATTTACAAAAGCTTATATGTTGGTGCAAGAAGTGTTGTTGGTTGGTTGGTTCGGATCTAACCTTATTGTCAGTAACTATACAAAACAGTTCTACTGACTTCTATCATGATTGATTTCCAAGGGCACAGAACATAACAGAATTTGTAATCAGTCTTGGTATTAGAAAGTTCTCTAGTAACAGCAGAACCATATGAGAAGGTTTCCTTATAATGGCAGGCTAGCCAGGTAATAGTCACCTAGGCCGTAATGTTTTACCTAGGTACCAACAGAATGCTTTCTGTTACTGTGACAAAATCTTCGAGAATCAATTTATAAGATGGGAAAGTTTATTCTGACTTAGGGTATCAGAGGCTCCATTCCATGGTCACTTGGCCCTGTTGCCTTTGGGCCTGCATGGTGGGAGCACATGGTGCAGGAGGTCTGTTCACTGTCCAGTGGGAAGCAAAGAGGAATTCCTTTCCATATCCCCTGGCAGGACACACCCCATGACCTGCCCTCCTCCTGTGAGACCACCATCTCCTCCCAGCACCACCTGCTGGGGGCCACAGTTTCAGCACACAGGCCTTTAGGAATGCCCCAGAGTGTCACATGCTACAGGAATGTTGACTAGACTCAGTTCACACATAGAAATGGAGCCCCATGGTCCTACTCATAAAAACAAAATAAATGTGGCCTATTCCTAATATTCTTGGTGGTTTGCCTAAATCTCACACTCAATGAAGAGGGAAAAAAAATGTATCAATGGCAACAGAGAAACGCCAGAGAGTAGCTTGCACTGAACCCTGGCTCGGCCATGTCTAAGCCACAGTAAACTGCAACTAACTGTGCCTTCTGCGCCTTAACTTAGAAATGACTCTTATCCTATGATATCATTCATAAAGTAAAAGACCACTATAGGAAGCAGGTTGGTTTTTTTTTTTTTTTAAAAAACAAAAACAAAAACAAAACTAATTGAAAGCAGAATCCTATCCCTTGCTGAGATTAATAAAATAAATTAGGAATGCTCTGCTGGCTGACCTGGACTTGCCAAGAAGCTGTGCTCCTACCGAAATGGGCTTCGTGGTTTGCTCAGTGCCCATGGTGGTGAGCATCTGCTCCACCTTCGCTTTCCTTGGATACTGTTTCTTAGAGGGACTTAGAGAATCTCTGGATGTCCTGGTGATTTGGTCCTCATTTTATCAGCCTTGTCTGGGGAAATTAGGCAGGGTGGGGCTTACTCTCTGTCTCACTTGGAACTCTCCCAGAAGGTAATTTGTCCCCATCTGAGACCTAGAGTTTTAAACAGGAAGCTGTTGATGGCTTTTAGTCCTAACCTTGTTGTACCCATCTCACAGATGAGGAAACTGAGGCTAGGAGCACTTGCCCAGTGAGCATCCATAGCCAGTTACTGACATCCTGAGCTGACTTTCTGGGCTACTCCTCTTCTTACTTGGTCATTCTGCATGTCAGGGGAGCATTAGTAACTTTGAAATTAACAGAAAGTTAAAGACTTATAAGTCAGAGCCTCCTGGCTCTAGCTGTTTCTCAGGCCATCTGCTTCAGAGATATGAGGAATTGCTTGCTTAGTTATTTTTCTTAGCAAAGTAAACATAGTTCAGATGAAATGTTCTGTGTTGGTTTCTAGTGGCCTGCAGGGGTCACAACTCCCTAGTGAGTGTTGGGTGGTTTTTAGTGGCCTTAGATGATATAGGCTCCCAGGTAAGGCCTGGAGTGGTTTTTGTTGGCCTTTGGATGATACAAACTTCCCTGTGAGGGGTTGGTGACTTTTAGTGACCTTCTGGAGACACAGGTGACCCTGTCTGTCTTGCTTTGCAGCCTCGTCATGTTCTACTTCATTGCGCTGGCTGGAGCACACAAGCGGGTGGTTGTACAGCTCCGAGAGCAGCTGTCCCTGGTAAGGAAGCACAGGCCAAAGGCTCATGCTCAGGGCCATTAAACCAAGGCATGGTGGCACAGGCCTGTCACCCTCGCATTGAGGAGGCTGAGGCAGGAAGTTTGCAAGTTCCACATATGTCTGGTCTACATAATAAGTTCTATACCAGCCTTGGCTTGATAGCAAAACCTTGTTTCAAATAAAGGGGAAAAAATAGAATAACAGCCCTCTCTAGTTTCAGTCATTCATTTGGTCCATCCAGCATTACACCAGAGAAAGTCCTAAAGAGTTAGAGACACTAACATTGGAGTGGGGAGATAGTTCAGTGTGAAGTGCTACTGCACAGGCTGAGGACTCAGGCCAACCCCAGCATCCATGTAAAAAGTCAGGTTTCATGGCCTGTATTCTGTAGCCCCAGCACTGGGGAAGCAAAATCAGGTGGATCTCTGGGCTGACTGGCCAGCAGGACTAAACTCCAAGCAAGTTGCAGGTCTAATTGAGAAACTGACTCAAAAACTTGTGGGCCAGGGAGTGAGAGAGATGGCTCAGTGGTTAAGAGCATGTGTTGCTCTTTCGGAGGACCAAAGCTAACTGCAGCCAATGGCTGGAGAAGGCCTGTTGAAGGCAGTGACATTAAGTAAGATGTGAATTATGGCAATAGCCAGTTATTCCAGGTCCTGATTAGGGGTGGGCGGGCCCAGTGAGGGAATTCGCCAGACACTTTGGAGATACAAGAGAGTGTGTGTGTGTGTGTGTGTGTGTGTGTGTGTGTGTGTGTGTGTGTGTGTAGGGCTGTGAAGGATGAGGTTAGAGGCAGGATAATTCTTTAACACTAGCCAGACTTCACTAAATTGCCTGGCAGCTCTAATAGGAAGTTTGGGTTTTATTGAGTATTTGGGTTAAATTGTTTATCTGTCTATCTGAGACTTTGTAGCCTAGGCTGTCCTTAAACAAAATATGTAGTCAAGGATGACCTTGAACTTCTGGTCTTCCTACATTCACCTCTTGAGGGTTGGGGTTTCGGGCATGGACCACCACACTTAATTTATACAATGCTGGAGATGGAACCCAGGGCTCTGTGCATGTCAGGCACTCTGCCAACTGAGCCACATCCTCAGTCCCACGTATATTTCTAGATCCCCAGCTATTGTGTGGACAAGGAGCTATGGTTGGGACTTCAGTGAGGGAGACAGGCTAGATTAGAAGTCACTGTGGCCATCTGATGACTGACTACTCACTAGCTAAAAATAGCTTTGTATAATCCTAAACATACAAGATGCCCCTTAAACACGTTTGTCTTTTTAGGAGAGTCGTGACAAGCGTTACCTTATCCAGAAACTAACGGAAGCTCAAAGGGATATGCGGAGCCAGCCGACTTCAGCGTGAAGACGCTCCCTGCAGCTTCTCAGTACAGAGCTCTGGTGATTCTACCAAGTTCACCTTGCGGTTTGAGTAGAAATGACTTTTGGTGTCTTAGCCAAGCAGGCTGACACCTAGCCTGACCCCAAGGGAGTGGTGGCTTGTTGTGGACACCACCAAGACACTAACTTCTCAAGCTGCTCAGCCTCTCAAGATCGGAGAGGGGAGACTTTTATTTATTTTGTTTTTGTTTAGTCTTTTGTATTTTTTAAAGAAGGTTTGTGTCTGTTGTTTTTTAGAGTAAAACTGAGATTTCTTTGGAAGCCTTTCCAGGCTGTGTGAATACCTCCCCCCAAATGCCACTGGTGACTTAAAATTAAACCTGACTTCTTTTTTCAAATGAACAGGAATCTTCAGATGCTAAGGCTTAGAACAGCTGACAGGAATGTGGAGAGGCCATCATGGTGGCAGGAAGGACATCTATCCTTGCTGTGTACCCTGGTCACACTTGAATTCCCTCCCATGCCAGTCAGTATCACCCCCTTGAGCAGGGAACTGGGGCAGGAGGCAGTCTCAGCTTCTCAGCTTTCTGGGACTTTTCTCCATCCTTGTTCACTCCTCTAGGGAAAATGGCCTTAGCTAGCTGGTTAGCCAGCAGCCTTTAGTTTCTACCTGGCCCCAAGGTCTAAGATTTGGTGACAGAATCGAAGAGGGTTATAGCCTTGCAAGGTGCACAGACGGTTCCCCTCTGATTTCCAAATGTCATTCCTCTTCCTTGTATGGAGCTCTTCCTTCCTGAAGGCCACAGAGTGTTTCAGAATCAGGCTGAAACAGGCCTTTTGGTATTGGTGCCTGGGGTAAGGATCAAGGGTAATACGTGTGATTTCAGATGTAGGTCCACAGCCTAGCCTGTTCATAAGAATGGCCCATAATACAAACATAGGTTGGGTTCTGATTACTTAAGTACACATTTCAAAGGGCTAGGTTTTGTTTGCCTGAGTTTAAAACTGCATGTGTGTACCTTTGTTTTCATAAAACATTATAAAGACAGAGTATCTCTTGAGATCTCCGTTATAATAAAAGCCGTATTTAATAAATACCTCAACATAAGCCTCCCTGGAGGTGACACTTTTAGTGGTGTCTAATTTGATCTGCTTTCACTTTAAGGTCTTTGTCAGTGTGCTGCAGTCCTGTGATGGACGGTGGAGTCTTCTAATTTTTCCCACTGGCTTCTAACCTTTAAATTTCAATTAATGTTTTAGAAAGCTGCCAAGAAGGATTTCCCTGCTCTGACCACTGCCTTGTTGCTCAAAAATGATTGGCTTCTCCCTCTGGAAGCAAAGCAAACTTGACGTGGCTTACATGTCTCTGTGTATATAAAGAGTGCTTTGTCTCTGTGTGTGTGTGTGTCCATCCGTGTTTGTGTCCATGTGTTACATGTCTGAATTTGTATAAAGAGCCCTTGGTGGTGGTGGTGGTGTGTGTGTGTGTGTGTGTGTGTGTGTGTGTGTGTGTGTGTGTGTGTGTGCGCTCATGCATGTGTACATCTGGAAGTGGAGCTCCTATCACACACTCAACACAATCATTTCTTTCCTCTTCCATGAGGCTGTTAACCTGGGGTATTTTTGTTCCTGGGGGAACATGTGCTTCCTAATATTCTCTTGTGTTTGAAGACCTATGAGGTTTTGAGTAAACCCAAGTTCATTCCATCCTCATTTTACAAATCCTGATTGTTGGCATTTTTGCCTAGTGCCTTCATGTAATATTCTTGTCCTCACCGTGGCCCCAAGGATTATCTGCTTTCCTGCATTTGTAGGAATGTTGGATAAAATGAACAATATATTTTCTTTATTATAAAACAGATACCAAAATATGCCAATTGGTATGTTGGTTTTTAGTTAGTGCTGCTCATGTGCACACCTCTTACTTGAATATTTTGATAACTTTGAATAACCAGGCAATGTCTGTATAGTTTTAAAGTGAGACTAACAGGTGTGTGTTAAACTACTGATACAGTGTCTTGAAAGTCTTAAAGTATGGTTGTCCTCGAACCCACAGAAGCTCCGCATCACGGATCAAGTGATGAGAAGCACTGCAATACTCTGTAAAGTTGCTCTTTGTCACTGCAGTTAGAGGAAGCAGCATGTTGACATTGATGGATGTATTAGATAAGTCCTGTCTCCTCTTGGCTATTCAGAAGCCGAAGAAAAGCATGTTTGTGTGTTTTGAATGTCAAAGACAAAGATATCTTAAGCATTTTATATCTCGCTACCATTGAAAGCCACTGTTTGTATTTATTTTATTATTCTATAAAGATATAATAAATATTGAAAGTAGCTATATATGTGTTGGGTGTGTGTTGTGAATACATATTTCTGAATTTCTCCTTAATAACATCTTGATGTTCTCTGCAAGTAGCTCCATTTTTTAATGGCCATCTAGCCTTCCACAGTGGTAACACACATTTCCAGTAACTATGCAACCACTGATGGGTATTTGAAGTGGGGACTGTCATTCTTCCCCTAATACAAACACTGGGAAATTGAACTTTAAAAGCCTTTGCAAACATTTTAATTTCCCTTCTTTTGCTATAGGCTTCTGTTTTTCTTTCTTCCTTTCTTCCTTCTCTTTTCTCTCTCTCTCTCTCTCTCTGGCAGAGCAGACTTGCAGGTTCTTGCAGCCACAAAATGTTCTCATCCCAGTAAAGAAGGAGAATCCAGTTAGACAGGTCTTTAGTTGGCAAATCAGATTGATGCAGCCAAAAATCTGATGGCAGCTAGCCACTACGCTAAGTATTTGGGAACAGAAGAATTCGTTTTTTCAGGGGTGGTACAAGATCTGACCCTGTGAGAACTTCTGAACACATCTTTACTCCATAGAGTGAGGCTTTACCAGAAACCTGTCCAGACCATGAGAAGTGCTTGAAACCCTTGCTGTGTGACTGTGAACAAATACCTTCACCTTCATATAAAACTAAGACAAATTTGCTTTAATATTTCAGAATTTGATTAGGGAATCACATACTCTTCTCTTTTGAAAATATAAAAGTACTTATCATAAAAAGTGTGAGACCATTGAAAACTACAGAGAAAAATCAAAATCACTCATAAGCACACAAGTGGTTTTTTTTCCTTTTTTTGGTTTTTTTCGAGACAGGGTTTCTCTGTGTAGCCCTGGCTATCCTGGAACTCACTCTGTAGACCAGGCTGGCCTCGAACTCAGAAATCCACCTGCCTTTGCCTCCCAAGTGCTGGGATTAAAGGCGTGCGCCACCACTGCCCGGCGTGTTTTTCTTTTTTCTTTTTTAAAAAATAAAGTACAGGGGCATCAAAGGCCAACCTCGAAGATATAATAAGTTGAAAGACACCTGGACACAGGGTGAGATTCTTACCTCATAACCAGAAAGAAAGAAAGAAAGAGAGAGAGAGAGAGAGAGAGAGAGAGAGAGAGAGAGAGAGAGGGAGGGAGGGAGGGAGGGAGGGAGGGAGGGAGGGAGGAAGGAAGGAAGGAAGGAAGGAAGGAAGGAAGGAAGGAAGGAAGGAAGGAAGGAAGGAAGGAAGGAGAAAGAAGAAGGAAGGAAGAAAGGAAGAAAGAAAGAAAGGTGGAGAGAGAGAGGAAGAAGATAGAAAGCAAGCACAGATGGAGGGAAGAAGAAATAAAATGTAGTAGTCTCATCTTTTCCACTTAAATGTTCTATTGTTTTATCCAAAGTTCTTTCAAAGTTCATTGTTCTGACACCTGTAAGCTCCAGAGGCCAAAGCAGCTGTGTCACCAGTCTGAGGCAAGCCTGAGTGACATGATCAGATCTGAACTCAAATCATGACATACATTTCAGGGAGCTGCTAATTGTGCTCACAAATCATAGTTTTTAGCATTCTTGTGACGGTAAGTGTTTTTTAAATATGTATTTGTGTGTCATATGTGCAGAGAGTCCAGAGGAGAGAGCTGGATCCATTGGAGATGGAGTTACAGGCAGTTGTTAGCTTCCTGATGTGGCTTCTGGGAACCAAACCCATGTCCTCTACAAGAGCAGGAAGTGTTCTCAACTTCTGAGCTGTTTCTTTAGCTCTAATTTTTAACATTTTACTTCCAAAAATTTCCAATAATAACTAGGACATACCTCAACATTCTTTTATCTCTATAGAACAGATCTAGAAGTGAAATGCATGGGAAAGGTTTTGAACATGTGAAGGCTTTAAGAGTCAGATTTAGGCTGAGCATTACACAGGAATGTTAAAGTACCCTCACTGCTGCTAAGGCCCAGTACTTGGGCTCGTCTTAATTTTAAGTTACCCTACTATACTAATTGGAACACTATAGTTATATAGAATGGCTTAGTAGCTTCAATTATTTTACAGTAGCTATGAGTCAAATACATAAAAAAAAAACACAAACAAACAAAGGAGTGCAAACTGAAGACTCTGATTATCCTTGCAGGTATGCTTTTTCCCCCTTATATACTTAACTGACTTAAAATTTTATTTCTATTGGCTAGATCCTAGCTGTCATATTAATGGATATGCACTTTAAAATGTTTAATGTATTTTGCTAAATTTTCCTTCCCTCAACACACAGCTATCTTCACCACTAATGTGCATTAGACCATGAACAATCCAGTAAAGTATGAAGAACAATGTAACATATCTCAATATAAAAATTGAGAAGGAATGGGAAATACCGTGAAACAAACTGTCAAACCTACAATTACACGGAAAACTGGCATGTTTTACCAGGTAATTGCTACTAACTTTTAGGTGTAAATAGACTCTTAACAGAGAAAAATAATCTCCGTAACGTGGAGGAAACAACAGTGACCTACGAGTCGCCTTCCCAGGACAGTGGGAAGCTCACCTAGACTGCTTCTCTAGGGCAACTCTGTATCATCAACCCGAAGAGCGGACCAGGCCCCTTCACTACCTTCCAATGATCGACAGGAAGCACACCCAGTAGAGTACGTGCATCGGTCATTTCCAACCAATCGGGTGTAATTCAGGGCCTAGGGGCGTTTCCGCTGGCCGCAATATATATGCGTCATCGCCCTGAGTCGAGAGCACGATTGGCTGGGCGTTTGGACCGTGGCTGCTTTGTCATCAGCAATGAGCGCCGCGGGAGCGATAGCGGCTGCTTCCGTGGGACGCCTGCGCACTGGTGTCCGGAGGCCCTTCCCAGGTACCGGCCGCTCGGGGTCGCGGTTCGGCGTGGGGTTCCTCGCCGGTGACTATTTGCAGTGGAGGTCAAGGATGTCAAGGGGGAGACGTCATACGTCACAAGCGCGCGATATGAGGTGGGGTTTGTAGTACGTCAAGTTGATTGACAGAAACGGATGTACTTCTGCAGGATGCCCTGCGGGGGACCAAGTGATTATCAGCCTGTGACCTGACGACAATGCAGGTATCCTGCAGTGTCCCTCCAGTCTCCACTCGGGGCTTTCTCGAGCTAAGTAGCCTTCCGACGGCATCAATCTGTTATAAATGCAGATTTTCGGGTCCCGCTCATTATCTACAGGATTGATATGTTATAGATTTTTAAAAACTGGGTTTTTGAGTGTGTGTGTGTGTGTGTGTGTGTGTGCGCGCGCGCGCGTGTGCGGGTATAATTAATAATTATATAATAATTATTATATGTATAATAATTATATACCAGAGAGGCCAGAATTGGGGTTTGAAACTGCAACTAGAATAACAGGCAGTTTGTGAGTCCCTGTATATTGGTGCTGGGAACCCAACTCAAGTCCTCTGCAAGTGCAGTACACATTCTTTTATTATTTTTTAAAAAGATTTATTTATTTTATGCATGTGAATACACTGTCGCTGTCTTCATGCACAGCAGAAGAGAGTGCTCTTAACTACTGAGCCATCTCCCCAGCCCGAAGTATACATTCTTAAGTGCTGAGCCCTCTTTCCAACCCTGGAGTCTCTGTTTTTATCAAGCCTCTCATGGGACTGTTTGCATTGCAAAAATATGGTAAGCTTTGAATTTGGAATGGAGAGAGGTAGGTCTGGATTCAGGTCTGAATCATGTATCATCTGAGCTGCCCCAGAAAATCGTGGTCATTTTCTCACAACTAAATCTTCAAGCACTAGATTTCTATTTTGCCTGAAGGAAATACTGTTTACAGGTTGGAGATGTGTTTTTGTATAACTACGACATATTAAGTAATTTCATCAAAACTAAATCCTTATCGAAAATAATAAGCCAGTATTGCCTGCCCCCAAATGGATAAGTAGAGTACTTAGCAAGAGTTTGGATATTATTCAAGTCATACCATCTATAGAGATCTTTTCCTTGATGATAAATGGATCAGAAGAGACTTTTTTTTTTTTTTTTTTTGGTTTTTCCGGACAGGGTTTCTCTGTGTAGCCCTGGCTGTCCTGGAACTCACTCTGTAGACCAGGCTGGCCTCAAACTCAGAAATCACCTGCCTTTGCCTCCCAAGTTCTGGGATTAAACACGTGTGCCACCACTGCCCGGCATCAGAAGAGACTTTTAAAGAGACTCTTAGTATGTTATTTATGTATGTGTCCATAAGCCACTTAAAATCTTCTCATTTGCCACTTAAAATCTCCCAGGTACCATGGTTGGAACAGCACACTTGAGAGCTTCTAGGTCTCGGCTTCAGTTTTATTTTAAAGTGTGTAACAAGGCAGTCAGGTCTCAGGGATGTGAATTTTAAGACTCCTTGCTAACCCAGTGAACAGGTAACAATAAGAATCATTTGTTTTCATTTATAAAGTAACTTGGCTTCCTTTGTTTCATTTAACCTCATGATAATAATAAAAAAAAAAACTTAAGTGTGTCTCCTTAAAAAAATAAAAATAGCCTTGCTACTGGATAGGTTTTAGTTTGGTTTTAAGACAGCACTTCACTCTAGCATGGGCTGACCTGGAACTTGCTGTGTTCACCAGGTTATCCTCAAACTCACAGAGCTCTCTGCCTCCTCATGCCAGAATTAAGAAATATCTATGCTGATTTCTTAGGTAAAAGGACAAACACTACCCTCTCCCAGTCATTGAATGCAGAGGTTGGGTTTTAGGGAACATTCCAGTGTGTTCTCAGTTACAAAGAATTCTGTTTATCACACCTCAAAAGCCAGCTGTATGAACTTGGCCCACATACTCAGCTCCTTGTTATTCCTTAATATACTTTTTAAAAAAGGAGTACTGGGTTGCCTTGAACTTTGCTTTGCTAAAAAGCAAGAGCACAAGCAAACAAGACTGTGTTGAGAAGTAGAACTGGCTCATCAAGTCTGTCTCCAGACGCTGCTTTCTGCAAGGAGACAAGCTGGCCAGAAGCACGGGCCCTTGAACTTGGACACAGAAATGCAGCAGGTCCCTGGTTATGTCCCATCGCTGTCCCATAAAATATGGGCCTCAGGCCAAACTGAAGACAGTTTGGAATGGTTGCTGTCTTACACTCGGCAGGAAAGCCAAGGTGCTGTGTCTGCACTCTGGACTCTGTTCAGTTAGTGAGCTGGGTGAGGCAGAGCATGTCATGCGCAGTAGACCGAAGCTAGTCCCACTCCTGCAGAACCCATGTTCCTTTGCACACAGAGTGCTATTTGCCCTAGGACTGTTGATGTAGCTCAGTGGTAGCTCAGGCTTGATCTCCAGTACTATAATAAATAGATACAGCATTTAAGATTCTACTTGGTAGCAAAGCTCACGTTCCCAACTACGGCATTCGTGCACATCAGATTCTCCAAGCCTGCCCTGTGGCCTTGTGTCCAAAGACCTTAAGCCTTCTTGATGAAAGAGCCAAAGATGTATGTGAACTTCTCCACCCATTTTCTCAATGTTGAAGTTTGCTTAGGTGAAAAGAAGTGTCTTCCAAAGACATGGTAGTCATAGCAAACAAAGAGCCTGCCTCTCTTTAAACACCATCTCAGTGCAGCTAGAGTGACAAACCAGAGGGCCTGTGGGTTTCCATTTTCATATGGGTGAACACACCTTACTACAGGACACTTCTGGGAGGAGGCAAACATTTAAGCTCCTCTAATTTGGGGCTTGGAGAGTATAGTGAAAGTGTTTGCCATTTAGTTTCCTGAAAAGAATTTACATTTGGAAGAAGAGTTTAGTCCGAGGTCAAACCTTGTCAGGTAGGATCTTGGTCACCTGTCCATGGAACTGGCGTGTTAAAGAATGTTGAAGTCCCAATCCAGGTTGCCAGGATTTGTACCCTGGACTTTTTCAGAATATCAACACTGGCTGCTTCCCAGGGAGAATGGGGAGAGCATCATGGCTTTGGGTGCACTCCAGGGGCTTCTGCTATACAGCTTGGGAGGGGAACCTCCCCACCTGAAGCAGCTGTCATGTCAGCTGCCTGGTGAGGACAGGTTTCAGTGTTTCCAGATCGCCATGTGTTTAAAGCCAGAAGCTCCAGTCTTTAGGTGAAGTCTTTTGGGTGTGAGCATTGCAGGTGATAACACACTGATAGACATGTCTTTCATTCTGTGGGCAAAAAGGCAACAGGCCAGCGATGACTCAGTGGGTAAAGGTGCTTGCAGTCCAGCATAAGGGCCCAAGTTCCATCCCTAGGACCCACATGGAGGACGGTGAGAACTGATTCCTGCAAGTTGTCCTCTGACTGCCATGTGCACATCAACACATGCACACAAATAACTAGGTTTTCATGAATGTCAATGTTCTATGTGGATAATGAAAGATGGCCACTTGGATTTTCATTGCAGATTATGGAAGAGGCCTCATCATCAGGTGTCACAGTTCAGGAATGACCTTAGACAATATTAACCGGGCAGCTGTGGATCGAATAATTCGGGTGGACCACGCTGGTGAATATGGAGCAAACCGCATCTATGCAGGGCAAATGGCCGTGCTTGGTAGGACCAGTGTTGGTCCTGTCATTCAGGTGGGTTCTTCCCTAAGTCTCAGCCTGCTTTATTGCCCTGGCATTGTATCTGAAGCCCTCAGGCATCACTTTTGGCTGTGTGCTCCAAAGGGAAGCGCTGTGGAACAAAGCATATATTCTGATTATCTAAAAGCATAAATATACATTGAATATGGCTGAGTGTGGTGGCACATGCCTGTAATCCCAGCACTCAGGAGCTGGAGTTAGGGTGATCTCTAGAACTTTGAGGCCAGCCTGGTCTACATAGGAAGCTCCAGGTCAGAAAGAAAGAATGGGGAGAGGGGAAAAGTAAGAGAGAAAGAAATTGGGTCTGGAAATTGGGTGTATTTGTGGTGTTAATGTTTCATCAAAGAAAAGACTGAAAATCCCTCCATTAGAAAAATGTTCCTTATGCCAGGAGGTTACTGTAGGCTTGTCCTAGAACAGAGTGCCAGAGAGAGGAGTTAACTCCCAAAGGTCTAGGTTTCCTTCCCAGCTCTCTCACTTATTTCTGTGACCTTGAAGAGGTCACATGACCTCTAGGTTTTCATTTTCCTGTGTGCAAACTAGCCTGGTGACCCCAAACTCACTGGGTTTGGCTGGGGAATACACAAGCTCATGTAGAGCCATTGGCAGCACGACACGTGGTAGCTTAGCATGTGACACGTGGTAGCTTAGCATGTGACACGTGGTAGCTTAGCATGTGACACGTGGTAGCTTAGCATGTGACACATGGTAGCTTAGCATGTGTCCCTTTAGATTCCCTGCAGATCCCAGTGCCCAGAGCTCATCCATGTGTAAGATGGTGTTTATCTACTTGTGGCCCCTGCACATCTCTGCTTTGAAGAGTCCCCCATGCCAGGATAATGCCTCTCATTGTGGTGTTAATGTTTCATGGCAGAAAAGGCTGAGAACCCTTCCTTACTCCTTATTACCGCTTGTGTGCTCAGCTGTGCCCATGGCCCTGTGATGCCTTTTCTTTTTTTTTTTTTTTTTTTTTGCATTTCTTTTCTTTATTTTTTGAGACAAGGTTTCTCTGTGTAGCCCTGGCTGTCCTGGAACTCACTCTGTAGATCAGGCTGGCCTCAAACTCAGAAATCCACCTGCCTCTACCTCCCAAGTGCTGGGATTAAAGGCGTGCGCCACCACTGCCCGGATTGTGATGCCTTTATGTTTTTCCCTCCAGAAAATGTGGGATCAAGAGAAGAACCATTTGAAAAAGTTCAACGAGTTGATGGTTGCATTCAGGGTCCGACCTACAGTTTTGATGCCCTTGTGGAATGTGGCAGGCTTTGCCCTGGGTATGTGTGTCCAGCAGCCGCTTGGGTTCTTGTGATGGGTTGTGCATGCCTCTGGAACCCTTGTCATGTCCTTTTAAAGTTTACTTTGTGTTTTCCTAAAGTTAAATTGAAGTTGATGAAGCTGATTGAATTTTCTTTGCTTATATTACTTTAAGAGAGAGCCATCACTTTTATAAACATGGTATAAGAACCCACAGAGGTAAGCTAGGATTGTGCAGCCACAGCCAGATGCTGTGTCCTGATGACCCTGCCCCACGAGCAGCCTGAGTGTGGGAGTGGTGGTGCCCACCTTTAACTCCAGCACTCCAGAGACAGAGGCAGACAGATCTCTGAATTGAGGGCAACGTGGTCTACAAAGTGAGTTCCATAGTGCGCACACACACACACACACACACACACACACACACACACACACACACACGGAAGAACAGCAGAGAACCCAGACAGCGCTCTCAGCTCTCTGCAGAGGGTCAAGCCTCATTGAGCCCACATGGTGTTGCATGCCTTGTCTCAAACTAAATAAAACAAAAATCCATTCAAAAAGAGCTTTGTGACTAGCATCTGATATGAGCCCCAGTCACTTCTCAACTTGGAGTGACTGTGTCAAGGGATTCATGGGAATATCTAAATGTCCAGTGGTTATGATCAGCAGGTACTGCTGACATCTGGAGGGTGGATATTGGGTGCTGTTAGACATGCTGAGAAGCATGACACAGCCCTCCCATAGAGAGTTACCAACCCAGCTGTCAGGATGCCTCACAAATGAGCAGAGGCATGTGGCTTGACTTTGTTTGGTCGTTGCAGGGGCAGGAACTGCCCTGCTGGGGAAGGAAGGAGCAATGGCCTGCACCGTGGCGGTGGAAGAGTCTATCGCTCATCACTACAACAACCAGATCCGCATGCTGATGGAGGAGGACCCTGAGAAGTATGAGGAGCTGCTGCAGGTGACTGACTGTGCACTGCCCGAGGGGAAAAGGACAGTTGACAGGCGGCGAGTACTGAGGAGACGGGCTTAGACAGCTGGGGAAGGGGGTGTCTCTTCTACCTGAGACACAGACAGGTCATACAGCTCAGAACTGTCCCCAGTCCAGGTCTGTGTGGCCTCTGCACATCCATGACTCAACAGCACGAGGTGAGCAAGGATGACATCAGCTAACATGACAGACAGAGAACAATCCATAAGGCCTCACCCCTATACAAAGAACCATAAGCAATGCAGGAAAGCTAAGATGGGTGGGTGGCCATCTCCAGGGAAGAGCACACAGTTTGTCCAGTGCCAAAAGGTCAGCCCTGAACGCATACGTACATGTGGCATTATACAGACAGAGCAGGTTAGATTTCAGTATTTCTAAACAGATACAGATATGCATGCAACAGCAACTGGTGAAAAGAGAGACCGTGGCCGTGAAGGAGAACAGAGGGGTACGTGGGAGGAAAGGGAGGGGAGAAATGTTGTAGTCAACTTATAATCCCAAAAATAAAATTTAAAAAAATGATGATCAGCTCTTCAGATTGAGTGATTTTTCTCAGGTAATTCTCTATAGGAAAGAAGGAACTATTTAGCCCAGGCTGGTCTTAAACTAGTGACTACAGAGGATCCCCCAGCCTCATCACCATCCCTCTGTCACTCTCCCCAGCAGCAGTTCATTTACTTAGATTCTGTTTGTTTTACTTTTGAGACAAAGGCTTGTCTTGACCCTTGGCTTTCCTGCTTCTGCCTTCCAAATGCTGGGGTTGTAAGTGTGCATTACGGTACTTGGCCATGTGGTGGTTTGACTAAGAATGGCCCCCATAGTTTCATATATTTGAATGCCTAGATAGCGGGGAGTGGCATTATTTGAGAAGGATTAGGAGGCTTAGGATTAGCCTTGGTGGAGAAGTATATTATTGGGGGTGGGCTTTAAGTTTGCAAAAGCCCATGCCAGATTTAGAGACTCTCTTGGTCTGCAGGTCAGGATGTAGCTCTCAGCACCAAAGTGCTGCCATGTTCCCTGCTATGCTGATAATGAAGTAAACCTCTGAAACTGTAGGCAAGCCCCCAATTAAATGCTTTCTTTTACAAGAGTTGCTTTGGGTTTTTTTGGTTTTTCGTTTTTTTTTTTTTGGTTTTTCGAGTTGCTTTGGTCATAGTGTTTCTAACCAGCAAGAGAGCAGTGACTAAGACAGGCAATAACTCTTACTTTTTAAAACCTAATCAGCAGCTGGCAAACTCTAGCCTGTGGCCACACTTGTCTCATAAGTAAGTCTCATCAGAGCCACAGCCGTGGTGTACTCTTGCAAGGCTGTTTGCCCCACTGCAGTGACAGAGTGAAGAACTCTAGCCCTTCACAGAGAAAGCATGCCAACCTTAGCCGTATGCTAGGACACGAAGCTCTGGCCGGGAAGCAGGATGAGCAGCGGGCGACCTGGAGTGCTGACTTACCTCAGTTTGCCATTCCTTTTCTCCCCAGGTCATCAAGCAGTTTCGAGATGAGGAGCTTGAACACCATGACACAGGCCTGGACCATGATGCAGAGATGGTAGGGCCAGCTATTACTGGTGGTGCTCTGGGGACCATTTTAAAGGCCGAGGGACCAAAGGTTTCTGTTCCCAGAAAGAGACTTTTGAAAGTAAAAGGCAGGGAAACAGGTACTTGACAGAAGCCCAGCCTTGGTCCATGGTGAGGCTCCTGTGTCCTGCTCTGTTATTATCCCAAGAAACAACCCAGGGGTTCAGTGGCCATAGATGCTTCTAGCATTCTGAACAGCTTTTGTTTCAAATTAAATCATTTCCCAGATCCTGTCTTACCCACAGAAGCCCAAACCTGCCCTAACAGTCAGTTCAGATGTGACATCTGAAAATAGATGTACCTCATGGGGTTTCGTTGCTGTTAGGCGCTGGTGTTGAATCCAGGGCCTTGCTAGGCAAGCGCTCTACCACTGAACATACCTCTTGCTCCATTTGCTTATTTTCCAAGCGCAGGGTGCTGTTCACGTTAAAGCTACATCACAGCCGTTTCTTCTCCGCAGGCTCCCGCATATGCCTTGTTGAAGAGAATCATCCAGGCCGGATGCAGTGCAGCCATCTATTTATCAGAAAGGTTTTAAAGTGTGTCTACTGATCCATTTCTAGAAAAGGTGGTCGTAACTTAAGGAGTGATGTTTGTGGAGGAAGAACTGTACAATTATCACTGTGTGCGTGATAAGAGGTGGTGTTCGGGGTTGTGTCGTTTGTCAATAAAACTCTTTGGCACTGATTTCCTTGGTTTTCTTGTGCTGTAAGGCTGGCTGTTAACTAACTCTGCTCACCTTACAGTGCATGCAGCTGGTCTTCCCTTGGTTTTGTAGTTAATTTGGGCCTAAGACATCAAGAATGAACCATTCATTAGTTAGCAGGAAAACTTTTTTTTTTTTAAGATTTATTTTACTTTTAGTGTGTGTGTGCACGTGTGTGTGTGTGTGTACATATGTTTGGATGTCTGTGGAGGCTAGAAGAGAGTGTTGGGTCCCCAGGAGCTGAAGTTACAGGCAATTGTGAGCTGGGAACCAAACCTAAGTCCCCTGCAAGAGCAGCAGGTGCTCCCTCCCAACCCCTGGGCCATCTCTCCAGCACCTGCAGGAGTCTTTATGAGGAAAATAAATTGAGTTTGCAGGTTTCAAAAAAAAGTCATTTAAAACATTAGGCCGTATAAGATGGGCTGAGCAAGACTGGGAAGCCTATCCAGGGAGGAGCTGTGCATTCTGATTTCAGCATGGCTGGCAAAGCACTGTGGTGGCTGTGTCTCCTTAAAATCCTGCCCCAGGGCGGATGGTATTAGGAGGTGGGGAATCCCTCACCCCAGAGGAGACACTTGAAGGGAGAGGAGGCTGGGAGGTGGTTAGATAGGGCATAGTCCTCAGGAGTGGGGCCAGTGCCTTATAAAATGAGGGCTGGGGAGTTCCGTGTGGTGCCACAGAAGCTGCTATGGGGACAGACATCACCGGACACCAACCTGTTGCCACCTTGATCTTGGACTTCACAGCCTCCAGAACTGCAAACAACGTTTTGTTGTTCAGGAGCTCCAGAGCCTACAGTATTATAATAGCAGTCCTCATAGACTAAAGCAGGATGGCATTAACACAATCAAAAAATATGCTTAAGTTGGGTGTGGTGGTGCAGGTCTGTAATCTTAACATGTGGGAGGTGGAGGCAAGAGGATCTGCAGGAGTGCAGGGTTATCCTCAGCACACATCAAGTTTGAGGACAGCGTACATGACACCGGCCTCAGCAAGCAACCACAATAGCATGCAGAGCTGTGGGTAATTTACAATTCAATTATAATTTCTGCAAGGTCTGCTACCTCCAGATAAGCCATAAAATGTAGCACTTCTGTGAACTATTTTATAATTTTAATATTTCAAAATATATATTTTTTAAAAAGTTGGATCAAGCAGAGTGTGGTGGTGCATGCCTGTAATCCCAGCTGTGGGAAGCAGAGGGAGGTAGATCTTCATGAGCTCGAGGCCAGTCTGGTCTATACACTGTGTTCCAGGCCAATCGGCTACATAGCAAGACCCTGTCAAATACAAAAACCAAAAACCAATTAAAAAAAAAAAAAGATCACCAGTTCCCCTCTCACAGCAGGATGTCCCTTGGAGCTTCCCCAGGAGACTGAGGCAGGAGTTGGGAGGTCAATCTGAGCAATACAGCAAGGAAAAACAAAAATGAAATTTGCAGACCAAAATTTTGACATAGTTGCATTAATCAGTGGTTCCCATAGCCTAGCGCCCTGTCATCAGTGTCCCCTCATCAGTGTCCCCTCATCAGTGTCCCTGGTCAGAGCCTGAGGTGAGCTGGGGCTTGCTGCATTGGCTCTGGCTTTGCAGGATGGTGGACACCAGGTAGTTTCTATGCCTCAACCTCTTCCCTGCCATTCAGTGAATTCAGCACTCAGGAGGCTGAGGCAGGAGGATTACAAATTTAGGACCAAAGTAGGGTCTATAGTGAGACCCTGTATCAAGAAAACAATCAAGGGGCTGGAGAGGTGGCTCAGCAGTTAACATTTGCTTCTCTTCCAGAGGACCCCGGTTTGATTCCTGCACCCACACTGGGAGGCTCACGACCATCCATACCGCCAGCTCCAGGGGATCAAACGTCCTCACCTAGGACCAGAGCATACACACATAAATAAAGATGAAAGTAAAGAAAAAAAAACAACAACAGCAAAAGTGATTTTAACTTTGTGACCAAGTGATAGTAAGACATAAAGCATGAGAAGAAAGGGTAGACAATGGCTGTAGATTCCTCTGCATGGATTACCATCGGGTCTGTAGCTGAGCTCAGGTTGCTACTGTGTGTGTCTCATTAGTGGCCATTCTCTCCTGTGAAAGATCAGTTGTCCTAGTACATAGTAGGTGACCATTTAAAGGAAGGGATGTAGGAGGGAGGGAAGTGGATGACATACTAAGGGTGATGCTTCCAAGCAGGTGGTGAACTATGAAAACGGAAGACCTGAAAACCACTGGAGGCTCTCCTGGCTTGCCCTTTCCACCCCTGGTCTCTTAATGCCATAAGCTCCAGGTGCACCCTCACCCTCCTGCCATGTCTGTCTCACTGTGGGTGTTTGTCTTGGCCTCCCATTTACCAGCTGTCTATCTAATGCCTCCATTTGGAAGTTGAAACATTTTCACAAAATGCCACAAGTTGAACCCTTGCCTCCCTGTCTCCCCAAGTCTGCTTCCACAGTGGCCTCCATGATAGCTAATGTGGCCTCCCTCTAGTTGTCGAAGATCAATACATCAACACCCACCTACCACTTTCCATGTTCTACTTGGGCCCACTGGGTCACTTCCTTCTCTTGACTAGATAAGTCCAGAAGCTTCCTTCATAGTCTTGTCCACACAAAATCCACCTTCACCCTGGTAGCAGGAAGCCAGCTCAACTTACTCCCACAGCTCTTTTGCAAAGTCCCCACAGTGGTGAAGAGGATTGCAGGTGACCTGGCCTTCTGGGCAATCTCTGCCTCATTCTGATCCAGCCACTGGCCTCCTTGTGCTCCTTACAAATGCTACACACAGGCCTGTCTGTTCCCAGTGGCTGTGTCCTTGACCTAGAATATCTTCCTCTGAGACAGTGGCCATCAAATCCCTCACCACCCCCACTCAAGTTCAAACTCCAGTGTCACCCTGAAGAAGCCCACTGTAGCTGCCCAGTGTCTGTCTCTGTGACCAAAATCTCTAGGAGAATAAATTGAAGTAAAGATTCTGGGGGTGTTCTCAGTCCACAGTTGCTCAGGCCATGTACTGTGGTGGAGAAAGGAAGTTTCCCCATCATTGATAGGAAGCTAAGAGAAGGAAACAGGAAGGGGACGTGTGGGGATCTAGCCCAAGGACACACCCCCAGCAAGCTACTTCTTCCATCGAGGCCCCCCCGATGTCCCTGAAATGCTCTTATAGACACTTCCAGAGAGAGCTTCACTAACTGGGCTGTATCCAGTCAAGGTCACGAGATTAAGCCCAAGGGCCCTGCCCCCGGCCCTGCATGATGCACTCTGCATGACCTTTATGAGTATTTCCATGTGTGAGATTCAGATCTTTGAGTCTCCCATAATAGTGGGAGTGAACAGTGCTCAGTGAACAGTGGGTGGGACTGAATGAAGAACTAACTCTTGTTAGTATTGTATTAAAGTTTGCTTTCAAATAACTGCTTACTGGAGACTCCTGTGTGTGTCTCAGCAAAAACTCAGTGGGGATTCATGTCACCAAGGATCAACAGAGGCCCTTTGCCTGTGTTTTTGCTAATGATTTTAAAGGTACCAGTTGCATTTCCGTCATACGAAAAGAGTGAGTTTGAAGTCAGGTGTAGTAGTGTGTACATTCAGTCAGTCCCAGTACTCAGGGAGTAGAGGCAGATGGATCTCTGTGGGTATGAGGCTAGCCTGGTCTACATGGTGAATGCCAGCTAGCCAAGGACTACATAGTGACACCTCTCAAAACAAAACCAAGAAACGTTTGACCCTTACAGCATATATAAAAGTTAACTTAAAATACACTACAAATCTACATGTATCTTAGTTTGCTTTCTATCGCTGCAATAAAACACCATAACCTAAAGCAAGCCTACCACACCTACAATCAAAAAATGAAGCCCGTTACTGGACCCTGTTAAAACTAAAAACCTATGCCAAAACAATCAAGGCACTGAAAGAAATTGTTATAGATGAATGGTATTTGCAAGTTATTTATCTGATAAGACACTTGTCTCTATAATGCATAAAGAAACCAGGCATGGGTGGCTCATGCTTTTAATCCTAGCACTCAGGAGGCAGAGGCAGGTAGGTCTCTGAATTCAAGGCCAACCTTGTAGGTCTACAGAACGAATTCCAGGACGAACTGGATGATATAGAGAGACCCTGTTTCAAACCCCTCTTCCCCCAGAAAGAATACACAAAGAGCATCTACAGGTCAAGAAAAAGAAACAGTTCAACTGAAAAACAGGCAAAGATTTGAATAGCCACTGCTTCAGAGGAGATACAATTTTATGGACGATCGCTAAGAGAGGAAGCTCCTGGTCATTAGTCCTTGGGGCAACTGAATGGGAAGCCTTAGTGAGGGTGCAGAGGAACCGCGGCCTTCAGGTACTGAGCCTCGCAAGGTCAGTGGCCCAGCTGCTTTGGAAAGCAGTCCGGCAAGTCCTCAGTCATGTGGTTAAATTAACATACCTAAGGTTAAGCCAACAGAAATGAAAACATGTTCATACATGTTTGTACATGAATGTCCATGGCAACATAATTCCTAACAACACCAATGACCCTCAGCTGAAGAACTGAATGAAGAATGGTCTCTACAGAAAATGGAATATTATTCAGCCATCAAAAGAAATGAGGAATCAGTCCCTGCTGTAACATGGATGAGCTGTAAAACATGTTTAGTTACAGGTGTTCAATACAGGAGAACAAGAGTCATGGAGAGGGAGGCTGGTTTGAATAACCTGAGCTGTTTATTAAAAATTGGTCAGAGTAGCAGTATCTTATTAATGTTTTCTCACTATTTCAAACACATGTTCAGTGAAAGAAGCCAGATCCAAAGGCCACTTATGATCTCATTTGTATGACATGTCAAGAACGGGCCAACCACAGAGACAGGAGAAATTGGTGTCTGCTTAGGGCTAGAGTTGGGGATGGTGGGAAAAAAAACTCCCAGTAGATAAGGGTTGCTATCATAGGTAGATAAGGGGGTATCATAAGAATGTTCTAGAATTGGTGGTGTCTGTGGTACAGCTTGTGAATATAGTTAAACCCACTGACAGTTTAACAGTATAGATTTTCTGCCATAGAAATAAAAATAAAACTATACAGTTCCATGCTGTGTTTGGGAGCAGGTTTCAACCCAGGGAATTGACTGCGGCTGCATGGTTTGTGTGTTTGTGGGTGGGGGTCAGTGCATGGAGAGAGGCAAAAGGTGGCTGTCTTTCTCAGTCACTCTGCCTGATTGAGACAGGTCTCTCAGTGAACCTGGAGCTGATGGATTCGGCTGGGCTGGCAGGCCATGTATCTCCAAGGGTTCTCTGGTCTCTACTTCTCCAGTGCTGGGCAGAAGTTCAGAGAGTGTCTTCTGATTCTGGCATAGTCAGTGCTATGGCACTTCCTATAGCAACACTCATGAGCTGCATGAAGGGTTTACAGTCAGCTGCTGTGTGTTTAGCCTCCCCTTCAAAATGGAAGGGCTGGTGCTTGATGCTTCTGAGAGCTTCCAGAACAAGGCCAGAGAGGTTCCGACTCCCCCTCCTGGCATTAGTCCATCGCAGCATGTCCTCACATAGCCTCAGTATTCCCTTGTCTCCCCTTTCTTTACCACTCTGACCTTTCAGGAAATATGATTTAATGTTGGACAGAACCCAGGGCTGATGCCAGGAAGATGAAGGAGCTGTCTCTGCAAGCACTGTGTTTCTGCGGGCAGTTGAACTGGGTTTCTCTGCACGCCCGCGTTCCCTCCCTACTCTAAACAGCAGTGGTACCAACCTGAGAACAGGTGGCAAATACAGTTTGAGGCTGCTCCCTTACCCCAGTCAGAATCTACATCCTGGCCAAGTGTAGTTGCAGGACCCCCACAGGTTCCTTGTTTGGTAGTGCTTACTTTCCCGGGTTAATGGTTTCATCCAGAGAGACTTTTCTCGGTGGTGCCACCTGTAAGTTGCCTGTACTCCCAATCGGCTCCTTGGCTGACCATTCTAGACTTGGGTGGAGTGATTGTGCGGATTTGGGTGGAGACTGACAGCGTAACTACTGGCTCTTTGTGAATCTGTTTCTCTATGCCTGGCCCTGTTGCTGCCTACCTGAACCTGTAGCTCAAGGTGGAATTTTATTGGTGACTACCGGTTGTAGCGCTGGGAGCAGAACTATGGAACTACATGTCCAGCCCCTATGGTGCCAGAGTTTAACTCTGTTGGAGATCACACTCTCTTTGAGCCTCACCCTGGGACCTTGCAAACACCTGTTCATCCAGCTTGAACCTTGATTTGGGGGAAAGGGAGCACGACCTATCCTACTCAGGGAAAGTGAAATCAATGAGTAAACACATAAAGTCGGCCTTTTACAGCAGGTCTTGAGTGCTCCCCAGGGTTGTCTGCAGCTCAAGGGCCCTTTGTCATAGCCACACAGGACCACGCCTGGACGCCTCCCTGAGGAATGGCCCATGATGCCGGTGGCCTCCAGAGGGCGCGCGAACCGAGCGGAGCCCGAGGTGGGAGTGTGGCTGCCTGCAGGCAGTTCCAGCCGGCTTGGGTGAAGACATCCGGGAGAGTCCCTGGCAATGCCACCCTTGCATCTCTGATGCAAAAGGAGAGCATCCCCAAATGCCACACCTGAGCATTGCCAGTTGAAGTGTTCCAGGTGGCGCAGCCCACAGAGTTTCAGTGTCCTTGTCCTGATGGATTAATTTGTTCTCTGAAAAGGGAGAGAGATGAGAATATGGGAGCAGCCAGTCAGTCCCTCCCCCCCTCCACGTCCAGGGTTTCCCTTCGAGGTGCCAGCTTCCAACGCCAGGCAGCACCATGGTTCCTGCTCTTCCTGCACAGCCCGGACTCTCACACTAACTCTGTCCCATACATGGGCTCAGCTGCCCTTCACCTCATGCTTGCCTCTATAACTCACCTCATTCTTATTACCTGAACACTCCCCCACCCCCCACCCTCCCCCCCACCCTCCCCCCCACCCTCCCCCCCACCCTCCCCACTCCCCCCACCCCCCACCCACCCACCACCCTCCACCTCCCGTCCCCTGGCCTGTTTGGTTCTCACCTTCTCCTGATCTCCCAGCACCTGGAGTTGTGGGTTCTTAGCCAACATCTGTAAATGAATCGAAGGTAAACAATGTGGACTCAAAGACTCAAAGTGGAGGACATAGTAGCTGCAAGTTGGAATGGCCCTCCTGAGCTGGTGAGCACCTGAGGCTGTCCCCTCAGAGTCTGTAGGGAAGGAGGGATCCCCTGGACTGGTGGTCAGTCCTCTGTCCCATCAGCACACCCAAACCGAACTCAGGGGTGGCCAAGCTTGCTAGCCCCATATCTGTGCCTCAACCTTCCTCTTCCCAAGTGCATTTGGTTTTGGTTTTGCTTCTGTCTTTGTTTCTGTTTTGGTTTGGTTTTGAGAATTTCGCAGTTCCTCATGCTGCTTTCTGTCTTAGGTACTTTCTTTGCTGTGATGATAAAAATACCCCGACAAAAGCAACATAGGGAGAAAGGACTCATTTTGGTTCATAGTTTGACAGTACAGTCCATCATGGTGGGGAAGGCCTGGCAGTGGAGCTGGAGGTGGCTGGTTGGTCCCATTGCACCTGCTGGTCAGAACAGAGCTGCTGCCCACTGCTCACTCTTCTTACTCAGTGCGGGACTCCAACCCATGGACCAGACAATCAGGAAGGCTCCCTCATAAGCATTCCCAGAGGCTAACCCAATCTAGAAACTCTCTCAACCATACAAGCATGCCCAGAACCTTGCCTCCTCAGTGATTCCGGAAGCTATTGACAGTCAATATTAACCATCACATATACCTATAAAAGTCTATTCCTCTCCCTAGGACTACACAGTGTTCACGTGCGCCATCCTTGTTTGCTTTGTTTGTTTGTTTGTTTTTGTTGTTGTTTTTTTAAAACTAAGTTGGCATATCAGAATCAACAGGTGAATTCTACAACTCTTCTCTGCCTACTGAAGCAGAGACTCCCAGGTCAGGCCTAGGGGACGAATATATTTCAAAACCCCACATGGGAGCTCAGAAGAGCAGGCCAGATTGAGAAGTAACGGTTAATCCCAGGACCTCTGCACTCTGCCCTCCATGGACACCTTCCCTCTGCCTTGCAGCTTCCTCAGCTGAGGCAAGGTCCCCACTGTCCGACCTCCCATTTTCTGATAAGAAGGGACCTGTTTTTGCAATTTTCCTCCAGCCCTTTCGGTGCCTCTACGGCTGGAAACACAGTCCAAGCTGTACGTCTTCACTAGGCGGAGACAGTGGTGAGTGGCCTGGCTCCCCTGCCCCCTTTTCTGCTGGGGTTGGGGGATCTTCTGATTGGTATTTTCAAAGCCTAATTCCCAAACAGCTTCCTCCCAAGACAAAAAACTGTGTTGAGATTCAGCCTTCCATGCTTACTTGCTGACGCAATGTGTGTGTGTGTGTGTGTGTGTGTGTGTGTGTGTGTGTGTGTGTGTGTGTGTGTGTGTGTGTGTAAATAAGGCCATGTGGCCATTAAAAGAATAAGTTAAGGGTACACCTTGTCTGAAGGCTGTGGAATAAAATAATTTTTGAATGTGAATTCGCTATATCATTTGGAAGGGCCATAGAAATCTGACCTTTTTGCCTAATAGGAAATTAAGAGCTCTACTAAAGGAAGAGCCCAGAGGTCCCTTTATTCGGGGACAGCTTGGTCTCTGTGTTAGTGACTTTGCTTGTCACTCTTTCCAAGTTACTCAGCAGATGCACGCTGAGGGAGGACAGGCCTATTTTGGCTCACAGTTTCAGCACTGTCAGTCCGTCCTGGGGGGAGGGAGCACTGAGCAGTTCACATCCTGGTGGTCAGGAAGGGATGGAGTGAGGGCAGGATATAGTCCCACATCACCAACCAGAGACCTATCACCTATTCCTCTATCACCTATCGATTTGTCTGTTGTCTGTCTGTCTGTTTATCTATCATTGATCCATCATGTATCCATTCTCTTTTTATCTCTTTCTTCTCTCCTCTCCTTTCCTTTTTCCTCTCTCTACTCTCTCTCTCTCTCTCTCTTCTCTCTTTTCTCCCTCACCCTCTTTCCTGTTCTTTTTCCTTCTCTGTTCTTTCTTTCTCCCTCTGTTCCTCTCATCTCCTCTCCTTTCTGTTGGTTCTGAGTCCCTGGAAACTCTGATCACAGACCCTACAGGGAACCTGAGTCAGCTGTGAGCCTCAGCAGAATGACCAGGGATGGCATCACGATACAGGGCAGATACAAGGAAGGACATGACTGGTTTGGGGTATGGAAAACTTTTTTTTTTTTAATGCAAAAGCATTTAGTTAGCATCTGCCCTGTGCCAGATGGAGCCCTAGGCACAGGAATGAAAGTCTGAGTGTCTAACCAGAAGCCAGGTTCACCTTCCACCCTGCCTGCAGCCCCCCACACAGGGTGAATTCATCTTTCAAACTGAAATATTACCTCCCCACGTTGAGCTTTAATTTTGTTTCCTTGGCAGGTAGAAAGGGTTTGAAGGGCCATCTTCAACCCAGAAAGTCACTGCCCCACACCCTTCCAGAATTGTTCCTTTTTTCTAACGACTTGCTCCTGCATCAGAGGACTGTGGAAATCCTTGAATGAGTTAGGGAGTTCCTGAATGTGAAATTAGCACATAAGAAGTTATGGGTGTTGGCCAAAAGTCCAGGACATAAAGTATATTTTGCGTCTACATGTTCAGACAAAGAGGAAAGGTGTTGCTGTCTGTCTTGTGTTTTCGAGGCACGATGGTGTCCAAAGGAAAAGACCAGAAAATGCCCCATAAAAGGCCATTACTCCAAATCAGGCCTTGATTAGAAGGCAGATGGATGGAGTGGTCACCAGTGGTGGCTTTATGTCACTGTGACACAGTACTTGAAACCATCAATAGAAGAAAGGTTTACCCACAGACTCAGACAGCTCACATTGCCCGGCTGGCTCCACTGTTGTAGGGTCTGTGACAGGGAGTAGGTGGCAAAGAAGTCACACACACTGTGGCAGCCACAAGGCAACGAGAAGGGGGGTGACTTTGAGGGAGTGGAGTTCCGACACCCCTAAATCTGAAGTGTCCTCTGTGGGCTCATGGGCTGTGCATTCAGTCCCCAGCTTGGTGGTGGTGTCTGGAGGCTGTGGAGCTGCCTGGGCCTTTGGCAGCTGTACCTGATCCTGGTTCTGGTTTTGCTTTCTTCTTCCTATCCAACATGCTAAGGGAACCACAGACAGAGCCCACCATGCCTGGCTATGGATTCTCAAACCACAGACAGAGCCCACCATGCCTGGCTATGGATTCTCCACAAGCGTGAGCCGAAAGAAAGCTGTGGGTTGTTTTTGTCAGGTAGAGTTTTTTTGTTTTGTTTTGTTTTGGTTTTTTATCACAGCAATCAAAAGCAACTAATACAACATTCACTTGCATCCTGGGGTATTACATGTTCATACACGCACATGTCTATACATGAACGTACACACATCTATTCACTATAATTTGTGTGGGACAGTTGTGGTCCGTGTCTGTTGTCCTAACTCAGTTATCCTTGTAACCGCATTCTCTCCATCAAATCTGAGTTTGGACAATAGATTTTATGGTCCATGTATAATTTCCTAGACTGGAAACATCTGAACGATAGTGAGGCCTTTGTTAACTGAGTGTGTTCTAAGCATCTAGAACAGAGGATGACACACTGGAAATAGTCAGAGTGTCCAATCACAATATTGAAGGGACCATCTGCCAGCCTGTAAGTAAGCAAAACTCCAGGGGGTCAAGGATGTCCTGCTCAGAGAACTCTGGGCACATAGACTGTCCTCCGTTCTTCCACATGGCTGTGGGCCACTGAAGCCAGTTTACATGTTATGTCTTACTCATGTGGCTCAAACACCCTTTTCATATCATGAATGACACAGGCTGGACATCCAAGATGACTGGTAAGCAGGTGTCCTTCCTGGTCCCTACTGGGGTTTGGATAAAAGCCCTCAAACACCTTACTTTCCAGGCATAGAAGGACCTTTAATGGGTGGAGCAAAGCTGGAGGCCTATCTGTCTTTGGAGGTCTTAGAGAAGATACCACAGAGACATGCGCGGGAACACACACACAGACACACACACACACACATACACACACACACAGACACACACACACACTCGCACACAGCATGCCTCCTCTTCCCTTTCACCTCCTCACCACTGTTCAGACACCTGCCAAACCCCACCCTGTACCACATGATCATTTCTGCTCTCCTACCCCCTACCTGGATGTGCGACCTTCCCACAAGCTTGAAAGAAATGAGGACCAACTGGCCACAATCTGAAACTCTAAAACCGTGAGCCTGAATTTACCTTTTGACTTTGTAAGCTGACAGTCCCTGGTATTTTGTGATTGTCATGGAAAGCTGGCTAATATTGCCATCCAAAGGATACTGGTATTGGGACAACCCTTCATGCAGAGTCAGAAATAAAATTCATCAAACTGAACCTTAGGTGATTTTGCCCAAGAAAAAGAAGTAGATTGTGTGCTCGGCACAGGTCTGACGGGAAGGCAGGCTGATAATCCATCCCTTTTATGCACACAGTATGGTGTGGGCTTTTCAGCTACAAAACAAAGCCTGACCTTTGCAGAGGACTATAAAAAGGCAGCCCAAATTCACCTCTTCTTCCTCACAGTGTGCCCTCCACAAAGGAGGAAACCTGCAGGGCCTCTGTGTTCAAGTGGATGGTGCATAAAGGCAGCCTGGCGTTTTTCAGGCTGATGGCTAACGCTAGAAATGACAGACAAGGTGCTTAGGCTCCAGCAGCCAAAGTGACCATGAGCACTGCTGGCATTGTGGCTGTCAGCAGTGGGCGTCTTATTTCCACTAACCCTATAGCACAGTCAGGGGGTGGGAGGTGAGAGAGAAGGGGCAAGGCCTTCAGGAGTGATGAGAGAGGCTGGTACTGGAGGATAAAATGGATAAACAGGGAAAGAGTTTGAAACTGTAACAGATTCAAACTTTCCGGAGAAAAGAGAGAGCTGTGCACTCAGCCCAGGTTACTCAAGGTGGAGACAGGGCAGAGGAAGGCTCCACACTAGCAAGGTGCCCTTGAAATAGTTCCCTAGTGTTTTAGTTAGGGTTTCTATTGGTCATGAAAGGGTTTATTTGACTTACACTTCCAGATCATTTTCTCATCACTGAAGGAAGCCAAGGCAGGAAGTTAAACAGGACCGGAACCTGGAGGCAGGAGCTGATGCAGAAGCCACAGAGGGGTGTTGCTTACTGTTTTACTCCTCATGGCTTGCTCAGCCTGTTTTCTTATAGAACCCAGGACCACCAACCCAGGGATGGCACCACCCACAATGGGCTGGGCCCTCCCCCATCAATCACTAAGGAAATGCCCTACAGGCTTACCTGCAGACTGATCTTATGGAGGCATTTTCTTAATTGTAATTCCTTCTTCTCAGATGATTTTAGCTTGTGTCAAGTTGACATAAAATTATCCAACATGGGGCTGGAGAGATGGCTCAGTGGTTAAGAACACTGACTGCTCTTCCACAGGTCTTGAGTTCAATTTCCAGCAACCACATAGTGACTCACAACCATCTGCAGTGGGATCTGATGCCCTTTTCTGGTGTGTTTGAAGACAGCAACAGTGTACTCATATACATTAAATGAATAAATAAATCTTTAAAAAAAAAAAAAAAGACAAAAACAAAACTATCCAACACACCTAGAAAGCACGGTTGTGGGACCTCTCAGGAACCTATGCACTTGGCTGACTTGTTTCCAATGTTGGGACACGTCACCCCATTTCTCTCATAGATCTCAGTGGAAAGTTGTTTCTAGGGACACGGTGAAGGAGACTGGAAATCATTAAGTATTAGTCACATGTGAGTCTGCTTTCCTTTACTGTAACAAGGACTAGAGACAATCAGCTTACAAACAAAAAAAATGTTTCTTTTGGCGCCCAGTTTTGGATGCTCTGGGCCGGCAGCCACACATCACAGTAGGTGCATGTGGCAGGTCTAAACTTCTTATTTTGTGGCCAGAAAAGAGAAGAGAGGGAAGGGCAGAGGGGAAGGAAGGAGGGATGGGGGAGGGGAGAACGTCAGTCTATCCCATAGCCTTAGGTTGTTCCGCAGGGCCTGTAATAGTTAATATTGGTGGTGAACTTGGCTGACGCAGAAGGGGAGCCTGTGAGGGTCTGTCTAGGTTAGGTTGGCCTGTGGGTGTGTCTATGGGGCAGTTTCTAGACTGGATAGGAAGACCCACCTTAACTGTAAGTGGCACCATGCCAAGAACTGTGGTCTCCCGTAAGGATGCCATGGGACCATCTGCCTTAGTTCCTGGCCGTCTTGACTTCCCCCATGAAGGTCTGAACCCCAGAATTGTGAGTCTGAATAAACACTTCATTAAGTTGCTTTTGTCAGGGTATTTTACTCCAGCAACAGGAACATTAAGTCAAGGCTCCGCCCCTTCCGGTTCTACCACCGGATAACAGCTAATGGTAGGTTAAGGAGTCGGTAGACCTCAGCTCTGGCTGTCCTTACGGTGAGGCATTCACCGCTCAGTGGATTCTCACATAGGAAGGTGTGTGTGTGTGTGTGTGTGTGTGTGTGTGTGTGTGTGTGTGTGTGTGTGTACCCTGTGATTCATTCTCTCCCTCTGCCCCTTCCCCCTTCCTCTCTTTTTTTTTTTACCGTATCCCCTCTGTTCTCCATGTTTGTGTCTGTGCTTAAGATAAATTACAAGGCCCATTCTAGAGAGGAGGCATAATCCATCCTCAAGATCTTAAAGCTCCATCACTTCCAGAGCAGCTGTGAATCTCTCACATCCGCTTGGTCTCACATCAGATGCTCAAACAGTGAGAGTTTGGTTTTGATACTAGAGAATCTGACAGACATAGCCAACGAGCGAATGAATGTCAGTGGCTTCTAAAGAGACTCCTAAGTGTATTGTTTCCCTCTCGACATTACATTTAAAAGCCTCCTGAACATGCAGAGAAACAGCCACGCTGTCGGCTGGGCCCTGTGGATGAGCCGTCTGGAGCTCAGCACTGCGTCTCGTTTAGCCTGTTTTATCTTCCATCTTCTGTCCTTCCCTTTGTGCACCATTCTTTCAACACTGCAGCCTGCCCCTCGCTGCACTCTATGACATGTTCGTGGAATTTAGAAGTGAAATTGATATGTAATGGAACACACGCCACAAGCCGGCTGGGCAGTGGTTCTGATGAGCGTGTCATGCAGACTTCTCTGTCCACAGAGTGAAGACAATTTGAACTTAATGCAGTTTTCTTTTGCTAAGTGCTAGATTTGAAATGTCTCTGTCCTGTGAGATAAGACTCCACCGTAAATGGAACTGATTTAAGAGTTTGACTGCTGTGAACAGACACCATGACCAAGGCAGCTCTTATAAAGGACAACATTTCATTGGGGCTGGCTTACAGGGTCAGAGGTTCAGTCCATGATCATCAAGGTGGGAGCATCGCAGCGACCAGACAGTCATGGGGCTGGAGGAGCTGAGAGTTCTACATCTTCATCTGAAGGCTGCTAGTGGAAGACTGGCTTCCAGGCAGCTAGGATGAGGGTCTTAAAGCCTACGCCCACAGTGCCACACCTACTCCAACAAGGCCACACCTCCTAATAGTGCCACTCCCTGTGCCAAGCATATTCAAACCAACACAGGAACCTTATGAAATTTATCTTTATATGTTTTATTTTGCACCAGACCATGAAAAAAATGTCATCAAAACACAAAGTGGGTAATCTGGGAAACAACGAACTTGAAGCAATGTGCAGGGTAATGAGGGAGGCATGGGTTCAAATCCCAGCTCTACCACTGCGGGCTATAGGATCCCAAGCAGTTAGCTTGCCTGTGCCTCAGTTTTCCCATCTGCAAAGTAGAGATGAAGACAGAAGCTGCTTTGTAAGATTGTTCTGCATGGGAGGGCTGAACAAGTCCCACATCAGGTGGGACTACTTACTAGAACTTTGCCTGCCACTGAGGAAATGCTCTGGCTGGCTTCCATCTCTCTCCACAATGCTGCCAACAGACAGGGAAGAGGGGTCTTGTATCTGACATGCTTGCTTTGCAAACTTTATGCACAATGGCTTTGAAGTTCTCTGTCCCACTCCCTTCCAAGTTTCTTTGGCCCTGTTGGACTTCTGGCCAGAAATTTAATGGCTGTCAGGATTCTCACCATGACATCACCAGACAATGTCAGTGGGAACTTGGTGTCTATAACATGACTCAAAGTCAATGAGATGGAGCAGATGAGTTTGTCTCTAATTGTGTGGTATTTACACTGCAGTTCTCATGGCCTTGATTCATGTACTGACAATTTATTGGTACCCAATTACATCAGAGACTCATTAGTTCTCTCTCGGCTCTTCATCTTACCCAGACCAAAGCTTTCCTTTAACTGATGTTGGTTGCATAACTCACAGCAGTGGCCTCTAAAATGCAGTTCAGGGAATGCAGTCTCTAGGGAAGGACTCCTTATTGATCCTGGGTACTCTTCTGGACTTCTGATATAAGACTTACCCATTCTTTCGGTCTTCTCTTTCACTGGCACTTACTGATCAGCAAACAGGAGAGCTGGGTGAGGGAGCTCACAACTGGAATCACAGCACTTGGAAGACTAAGCAGAAGGCCTGCAAAGTTCTAGGCTATCTTGGGCTACAGAATGAGGAGATAGATGGATGGATGGATGGATGGATGGACGGAAAGACAGGCTGGCAGATAGATAGATACAGATAGACAGACAGATATACATACTACAAGAGGAAGGAAGAGAGGGAGGGGATAGAGAGTGATGGATATGGTGGTGTGAAGTAGAAATTTCTGGTGTCTTTGGAAACTCAGTTATGTCATATGATATTTTGCTAGAGCAGACAGGTGAAAGAATGTTTTGCTGAAGTAGACACAAGTGAGTGGATTTTTTTGCTGAAGCAGACACAGGTGAGAGGATGTTTTGCTGAAGCAGACACACGAAAGGATGGGTGATATTTATAAAGAATATAGGGCAGGAGAGCTGGCTAGGCTCACAACCAAAACTTTAAGAAAGGATATAAATATGACCCCATAGACAGCGGGAGAAGGCTCTGGCATTGGTTTGCCCTGCTCCACCTTCCTCGTCCCCGCTGACGACACTCTTGTGTTGTTTCCCCTTGTATCCCATTGCTGATCTTTGCTTGTTGTGACTTCGTAGAGAGTAACTTGCCAAAGAACTTCTCCTGATATTCCAGTGGTTTCTTGCTGCTTCCATGGACTTTGGCTGATTACTGATTCCTGTTAGTGTTTTGCTTGAGGACTGTATTGCTGACAATGATGGCTGGAATAGCCCCAAAGAACTGCTTCTAAACAGCTCCACAAGCCCCATTTCCTATTAACACTTCTTTTCCACTGCCTTTGGTGGGTGGTGGGCTAGAGGGAGGTTGAAGGGTTTAAGAACCCTTAGTAATGTAGGTTTTGAAAAATCTAAGCCTACAGTGGTGTATATCAATAATCTAGCACTTAGTAGGTGGGGTCAGGAGGACCAGAAGTTGTAGGCCAGTATGGGCTACACAAAACCCTATCTTTATCTTTAAGTGAAAAAACTAAATAAAACAAAACAAAAAGACAGTTCTTACTCTTAAAAATCATGTAGTTCCACACTCTAGAGGTTGAGGCAGGGGGTTTGAAAGTTTGAAGTTTGACATCAACTAGGCCACATGGCAAGACTATCTTTAAAAAGAGTATTCTTAATCACCTGTACTAAAAAAATTCACAAAAAATTTAAGCCAAGAGCTCTTACAATCTATTTGTAAATGCAAGCATTTATCAGTAACTATGTGAGTTACAATTAACAAGGGACTGAGGCGTGAGTGGATTCTGTTGGTGTCCTGCTGTGGCACAGCCTGGCAGTTACCCTTCAATATTAAGACTCATTATTTCTCATAATGATAAAATATGTTTTAGCAGGATCCATGACATCTACAGGGATTACTACACTCCCCAGCCTCCCTTGTTGTCCCTTGTGACCGTGTGACTAATTCATGAAATGGCTGAAAGAATTTCCTGTTTTCAACAGGCCCCAGAAGGAAAGACAGGCCCTCTTCCAGTGTGGTTTGGTAGGTGTGCTGGGTTTTCTTTTGCTCCTTCTTCTTTTTATTATTTTCCATGTGTGTATGGGGAGAGAGTACCCACCCATGCACATGGAGGTTATGGGAGGACACTGAGTATCTTACTCAGTTACTCCTGTTTTAAATCAACATTTTTTTTTTAATTTTAAAAATCTTTTTAGTGATTCTTCATGAGTTTCACATCATGCACCCCAGTCCCTCTCATCTCCTTGTCCCCTCGCATCTGTACTTCATTCTTGCAACCTCCCCCCTACAAATAAAACACACACACACATCATAGGAAAACTGTACTATGTCACTACATATGTATATAGTATGTAATATGTGCCCCCGTGGTATATCCGTCTGTCTACACATCTTCACGTGCAGATGTTCACTGAAATGCGTCATTGGTCTGGTTCCAGCTCCCTGGCTTCTGTGACACCATCAACATTGGATCCTCACCAGGACTCCCGGTTTTCCCGCTGTTGCCCTGTGTCATGGTGACTCTGCAGCTTTAGATCAGCAAATCTGCCCTTTCATATGCCCCAACCATTTGCAGATGATATAGATTTTGGGATGGGCCAACTCAGAGCCCTGGATGTGGGCCTGGGTCGTAGCTGAGCTGGTCTCACTCTGGCTTTCCCTTATCTGCACCACCAGGGCGAGCTCTCCAGCACTGCTCTGTCTAGACCAGTGGCATCATGGGCAGGAATGCAAGGTCAGCTTTCCTGCTCTCCTGCCCTCGGGGCCGCTCACCTGCTCCTATGGCACTGGAGCCAACTTCACTGTCTTGCTCAGTCAAGGCCTGGGCCCACCCTCCCTGGTGCTGCAGCCCATGAGGGGCTGGGACAGCTCTCCTGCTCTCACACCCTCAGGGCTGGCTCACCTGTGCCCACCTCCACCAGGGCCAGCTCTACTGTGCTGCCCAGGAGAGATGCAGGGCCTACTCTTCTGATTGCTACATCTGGTAACGAGCAGGGCCAGCTCATCAGCTCTCATGACCCCAGGGCCAGCTCTCCAGACTGCGTGTGTGTGTGTGTGTGTGTGTGTGTGTGTGTGTGTGTGTGTGTATACATATACATATACATGTACATATACACAGGCGCCTAGCAACTGCAGGACATCTTCACTAACTACCAAGGTTCGACACAACACACCACTACAAGTCACCTATCCTACCTATGTGCAAAAAAGGCCGGTGGCGCCTCTCCCCATTCTCCTTTCCCCCTCCCCCTCTTCCCAAACAAACCTCCCATGTGAGACCTGCCCTATCATGTGATTTTGTGGCTTCTGTCCCTTAGATGATAACACTCACCTTGTCCTTAGTGACATGTACTTTACTCTCTGAGCCATCTGGCTGCCCTCTTAGGTATGCTTTCTGATGGTTGTTATAATATTTGGATATGCCTTCCCAGAGCCATGGTGGTCATCTTTGATCAGGAGGAGGGCAACGCTGTACATGGCAGAGCAGAGAGATGGAAGCAACCATCATGAACCACTGAAAAAAACAAACAAACAAAAAAAGCAAGCTCTTGCACCCCTACTTCCAGTTATGGAGAAAACATGTTTTTATTGTCTCTGTTTGACAGTTCAGTATCTTCTGTCAGCTGCACTGAGGACATCCTAGCCAGGCACGGTAGCACTTGAGGCTTGTGACCTTGCTCATGACTAACTCTCCAGTCTCATCTTCCCAATGTTCTACCTACACTTCAGACCTACTAAAAGCCAAACCAGCTTCCTCAGGACTCTACACTGGAGGGTGCCCCTCTCCACCCTGACTGTTATCCTCCAAGGTCAACTCGGCAGGTGGCTTCTCCAAGGGACGTTTGGTACCAGAGCAGCTCAGAGGTTGCTCCGGACCCATCTGGCCCCTTGCACCCATTCTTAGCTCGGTTCCTTGTTCCTCAGACAGAGCATCTTTGGCAATCATTCACACCACTCACTTGCACAGTTAACAAGACTCAGTGCCACCTGCTCCTGTCCCAAACCAAAACACTTCCTTCACTAGGTGCCAACCAATGGTCCTGACTTGCTGGGACTCTAGCTTCACCAAGCACCCTCTGGGTACAGTCTATCCTGTGGCTGGCAGGAGGTGGGAGGAGCTCTAAGCCTCTTTGGACAGCAGGGAACCGGCTCAGTTTGCTGCAAAGCTTTTTTTGGGCTCATTTTCCAAGGAAACATTTGCAGGTGAATTGAGGTCTGCTTCCTGGGGAACAGGAAAGGCCTTTGCATCCCATGCCACCCCTGCCCCTCCCCTCCTAAATCTGAGCTGCCCGGAAGAGACTCATGCTATGACCTCAGGTCCCATAGGGAATTAAATGAATCCTGGGAACAGAAGCAACAGCTGTTCCTTCAACCAGAAGTTGAGGCCCAGAAGCTGGAGGCCTTACTGCAGCTCTGTGCCCTCCTGTCAGCTGGTCAGCTGGGGTCTGCCATTTTCAACCTCCCCTCACCAGTTCAGCCCCTCACGACTCACATGGTTTCTGTGACTGGAAAGCCTTTGCCTGTTCCAGAGTTTAAAGCTTTTGTTTATTTCCCACTCCTGCTCCCCTGTTCCACTCAGATGCATTAAGAGAGAAGACTGAGTTGAGCCAGGTGGTGGTTTGGATGAAAGTGGCCCCCATAGTCTCACAGGGAGTGGTACTATTAGGAAGTGTGCTTTGTTGACAGGACTGTGTCACTGGGCTCCGTGGACTTTGAAGTTTCAAATGCTCAAGTCAAGCCTAGTGTTTCTCTCTTCATACCGCCTGCCAATCCAGGTGTAGAACGTTCAGTTACCTCTGTAGCACCATGTCTGCCTGCACAGCACCATGCTTCCTGCCAGTAATAATGAACTGAACCTCTGAACTGTAAGCCAGCCCCAATTAAACACTTTCCTTTATAACAGTTGCCCTAGTCATGGCGTCTCTTCGAAGCAATAAAACCCTAAGACAAGCTACTTGGCTGCTCAGTCATTTATAGATCATTGTTAGTAGTGTTATGTGTGGGGTCCTGTTTTCACCGGCTTCTCTGGAGTAGGCCTGTGAGTCTTCAAACACCTGCATTAATTCACCATCACAGGGACAGCCATGCAGATGTCTGCAATCGGCTTTTCTCTCTATGGGGACAGCAGGGTGTGTTTGATGATTTGGGTGTAATATGGGTGGGAAACCTACACATTTGTTTTTGAAACAGGGTCTTGTGCATTCCAGGCTAGCCTTGAACTATGTAACCAAGGGTGACCTTGAACTTCCGGCCCTCCTGCCTCTACTTCTTGAGTGATGGGATTACAGATGTGCAGCCCTATGCCAGGTCTGTGCGGTGCTAGGGATCCAACCCGGTGTCTCAGGTAAGCTAGTCAAGCATTCTAACGGAGCCGCATCCCCAGCCCTAGAGATAACGTAAAGTCATAAAACAAAAACAAAAATTCGGCAGTGTATTACTTGTCACATATAGTTTGAGAATCAGGTAGGAGTACAGAAGATGCTAAGTGAAACTTTCAGAAGACTCCAAAGCCACACAGCAGAGCTAGGTATCAAGGAATTGTGGCACAGGTCTCACCAGGGAGGGACTCCCAGATTGCTTGAATGTCACGTGCTCACTGACCACAGTATTCCCATATTCGTTTCGCCTACCTGAGCTGGCTTTTCTGGCTCTCTGCTGCTCATACTCCTGCTTATTCATGCATTCATTCGATAAACCGCTCAAGTACCAAGTGTGGCAAAAACTGCAGGAGTACTGAGGTGAACTCGAAAAGATTCTGCCTTCGAGAGCCTCATCCCATAGTGAGGCAGATGGACCAATCTGTGCCTTCCCATGATGCTCCACTGCTGTCTTCTCAAACTGTGTACCAGGGAGTAGACCCCAGAGGGCTCCATAATCAGGCATGCGCGATGTATGGCCTGGGATAAGTCTGCTACCCTCTCTCTCAGCCTCACTTTACCTAGACAGGGAAATGGTGCCAGCCTCACTGCACCGCCTCTGAGCATTTGGGAGCATGTGGGCTCAGCACAGGCCAGCCCACAGAGGCACCTGGCACAGATCTGCCAGACTGCCCATCATGCTGACTTCTGGTCTCATCCCCTGGACCTCCTATGTGAAAGCAGTCACTTCTTTCTCTTCCGCCTTTCTGCTGTCAGAACCTATCTCTACACCAAAGAGATGTGTGCATAGCCTTGCTGGACCATCAAGGTCTAGGTGTGCCTGACATCCCATATTAAACATCAGTGGTGATTTTTTTTTTTAATGAAAAGATTATCTGAAGTCTAAGGAAATGGTTCTTTTCTGAAGTCACCTCCTCTCTGTGGACCTTTTTATCCTGTAACCTCAGAATGTCTTATTTTCCTTCAAGTTTTCTTCTGCTGCCTGGCACACTGAAGAGCCCACAGACATGGGTGGTGAAGGAAGCAATGGATGAACTTGTATTTGGTCCAACACCAACAGCAGACGCTCCCAGCTCCCAGCTCTGAGCCCTTTGGAGAAAATACTGAGGAAACAGGTGCTGAGAACAGAACAGCAGCAGGGCCTGTCATCACTCAGCCCAGCGGGGCAAGTATAGGTGCCCCTGTATGCGGCACTTGTCTCATTGTGACCAAAAGCAACATAAAGGAGGAAGGGCTCCATGTTGGAGAGGTCAGCTGATCACGACAGGAAGGTGTGTGCTGGGAGACTGCTTGTTCACATGGGCATGTATTCTTTTGCACACAGAGGTGGTTTGGCTTTCTTCCCCATGGTGTTTTTGTTTTTCAGTCTAGGAAGTCAACCCACAGGGTGGTGCTGCCTCATTCAGGGTGAGTCTTCTCTCTTCAGTTGAACCTCTCTGGGGGGTCACAGACAGGCCCAGACTTAGGCTTCCTTGGGGATTATAAATCCAGACAAGTTGACAATGAAGACTGACCATCACACCTCCTAAAAAGATGTGCCCACTCTGAGTATTACCTTATTTGGAAAAAGGATCTTTGCAGATATAATTAAAGATCTTTGAGTTAAGACTCATAAATTAAGTATCTCTTGATGAAGTCCAGGACCCAGGTGAGGAAAAACAAAAACAAAAACAACAACAAAAAAAACAAAAAACAAAACAAAAACAAAAAACCCCAACCAACCAACCAACCAACAAACCCAGGAGTTCGTATAAGAAGCAGAAAAGGAGATAGAATCCCAAAGAAGTTCATGTGTGGACATAGGCAAGAATTGGAGATTTGCGTCTACAACCCTGGAGTGCTAGAACATCAAGACATGAAAGAGTCAAGAAGGACCCTCTCCTTGGAAGGGGGCCCAGCCCTCTGACACCTTCAATTCTGTTCCTTGGAACTGGAAGCCCAGCCATTACTTTCTTGTTACTCAACTTAAGGGACTGTGGTGAGTGTGGTGGTCTGAATGGGATGTCCTCCATATTCTCAGGCAGCTGAATACTTGGTCCCAAAGATGCTTTTTAGCTAGGTTTAGGAGGTGTGGCCTTGCTGGAAGAAGTATGTCACTGAGTGCAGGCTTTGGGGTTTCAAATGCCCTGTGCCATTCCCAGTGTGCTCTCTCTGCCTCCTGTGGTTGTTGAGCTTTCAGCTGTTCCTGCTGCTATGCCTGCCTGTGGGGATTCCTGGAAACATTACAGTCAGCAGGGACCTTCTGAAGGAGGTAAGAAGGAAACTGGTTCAGCGTGTCTTAGTCGGATGCTGGTTCAAACTTCTGAAGTCTGACACCAGTTTATTTTAGACATCTTTAAGCCTAGTACAATTCTGGAAAAAAAGCTTACTATAACAATTATCCCAATCCTACGTGTACAATAAAGCTTCAGGTGTGACTGCATCAAAACTCTTTGCCAAGTACAAGTGTCATCTGCCAGATGGGCTTTATAGCTTAGGGGCCCAGGATCCGGAGATAGTGTAGAGGTCACCAGACTATAAAGTACACGAGACATCTCCCCTAAGGATGCCTTCTATTGGCTGAGAATCAAGGCTAAAGATAAAAGTCCCTGAGGGGAGAGTCTGGGATAAACATTCTGGGGATTGCGGTGAGGTCCGGCTCTACAGATAGAAAAGGTTAACGTCTGCTCCCATCCTTCTGGGTGGAAATGGGTATACATTCCTCCACTGAGGAGACAGCCCTGTGTGATTAACATTCCTTGTTTCTCCTTATCTGTGAGTACTCTCTACCCTTGCCTGCTTCCACGCCTCTCTGCTGTGACAGTGACAGACTCTTATCGTTCTGGGGCCATAATACCTAATAAACCCTTCCCTCTACAAGTTGCCTTTGTCATGGTGTTTTGTCATAGCAACAGAAAAGTAACCCATATAGGAAGGAAGGACTTATTTTGGTTTGTGGCTTAGAGGGCACAGTCTATCATGATAAAGAAGATATGGGGGATGGGGCTAAACTTGTTCACATCCAGGTGGATCAGCAAGCAGAGAGCTCTGGTGGGGTGGGGACAGGGCATAACTCTCAAAGGTGCAACCTCCCTCCCCCAGCCCTCCCCACACCTGTGACTCACCTCTGGCAGCCATGCCTCCGTGTCAAGGTTCCACAGCCTCCTCAGACAGCACTGCCAGCTGGAGACCAACTGAGCCAACCTCAGCCTGTGTGGCTGTTCCTACCCAGACCACAGTACTGAGCAGATACACCTGGGTGGTTTTAAGCCATCTGGTGTGTGGTGCAGTCACAGGAAACTGAAACACTCAGCAAACCCAGCCAAGAGCGGTGTGCTTTGTTCCAGAATGGACCCTGGTGGTCCCATGGATGATGACACCCTTAGTTCCTGCAAGTATAGTCTGTGATGTTCTCGAAACAACGAGATTGCACAGCAAAGCTCCTTGCAGAATGCAACCTGCCATTAAGCGAATGCCCAACCATATTTATGAGGGATTACCATGTCTTGGACGTGGTTCTGGGAGCCGGGAGTACAGTAGTGAACGAGAAAACAGACACGGGTCTGCTTCTGTTGTACCCTTCACAAGAACAAAAGAATAAGTCACAGAATAGCCAATACATACTCCACATCCCTGAGTACCCAGGGGGTGGCACATACTCCCCGTCCCTCAGTATTGAGGGTGGGTGGTGATTTGTTTTAGGACCCCTTTGGATACTAAAACCCAAAAGGCAGAGGATATACATGTAACCCCTGACTTGAAATAATTTGTAGATGACTTGTGATAGATGCCTCATACAAATGTCAAGGCTGTGTAGATTCTTATTCCACAGTCCTCTGTAGGGAGCAATCTGCAATGTAGAAGTCTGCACATGTTCTCTCTCTCTCTCTCTCTCTCTCTCTCTCTCTCTCTCTCTCTCTGCACACACACGCACACACGCACGAGCATGCATGCATGTATGTCCTGCCAGAGCACGAGTGTAGAGGTCAGAGGACAGCATCAGGCATCAGTACTCTCTCTTTCCCCTGTAGGAGCTCTGAATTGAGATGGATGCTACCAATCCTGGCTTTTATGGCTTCGTGGAGATTTGAGCTCCATTTTTCATGATTTTGAGGCAAATGCTTCACCCATCTCCTGGTCCCAGAGGAAATTTTTAAACAATGTTTTCAACACACAATTGCTTGAATCCAAGGATATAGAGAGCCAACTGTATCATGTGGCAGGAGGTGGATAATGTTTAGAAGAAAAATAAAGTGGAGTGTGAGCACAGAGTGGTGGGGTCTGCTGTCTTAGGTTCATTGAGCATAGTTAAGGAAGGGGTCTCTGACAGAGTGTGGAAAAAGGGAAGGAGGGAGCTATGAGTCAGGGAAGGACCTTGGTCAAAGGGAATAGGTATAGGGTATGGGCAGGGTATAAAAAGGAACAGCCTAGAGCAGGAACAAGGATGGTATGCTGGTTACTTCTTGTCAACTCAACAGGAGCTAGAGTCATCTGGGAAGAGGAAACCTTAACTTAGGAACTGCCTCTGTGGTGGTTTGAATAGCAATGGCCCCCACTGGCTCATATATCTGAATTCTTAGTTTTCAGGAATGGGACTCTTTGAAAGGATTAGAAGGATTAGGAGGTGTGGCCTTGTTGGAGGAAGTATATCCTTGGAGATGGACTGTGAGGTTTCAGAAGCCCGTGCCAGGCCCAGTGAGTCTCTCTCCTTATGCTGCCCTGGATCAGGATGTAGTTCTCAACTACTTCACCAGCACCAACCATGCCTGCCTGCATGCCACCATGCTCCCCGCCATGATAATAATGAACTAACTTCTGGAACTGTAGCAACTAAATGCTTTCTTTTATAAAGGTTGCCTGGGTCATGGTGTCTCTTCACAGCAATAGAACAGTGACTCAGAGAGCCTCCATCAGATTGACCTGTGGGTGTTTTGTTGATTAATGATTGATATGGGAGGTCCAAGTCTCCTGTGGATGGTGCCACTCCTGGGCAAGTGATCCTGGGGTGTAAAAGAAAACAGGTCAAACAAGCCAGGAAGAGCAAGCCAGGAAGCAGCACTCCCCTATGGTCACTTCTTCAGTTCCTGCCTCCAGGTTCCTGCCTTTAGTTCCTGCTCTGATTTCCCTCAGTGATAACACATGACTTTGAACTTGTTCTTGGTCAGTGTTTTATCACAGCAACAGAAAAAACAAACTAAGATAGATGGGGAACCTAAAGGCAGGTAGGTATGTGACTAAAGTACTGAAGGACAGAGAGCTGTGGGGAGGAGAGGAGAGAGCACAGGAGAGGAATACGAGTGTGTGGCACTTTCTGCAGGGTCTTAGAGATTACAGAGGCTTGGCCAAGGGATTTTATTCTGAATAAAAAGGAAGTGTGTCAAGTTTCAGAAGAGAGCCCATGTGGTTTGATCAGGTTGTAGAAAAGCCACTCTGGAGGCTGTGTCAGGGGTATGGGGATTATGAATGGAGGACCCCGTAGGGGGCTGCTGGAGCAAGGCAGGGAGGAAGAATTTGACTACATTGACGGGAGAGGGCTCTACTTGAGGCTGTAGCAAACAAGTCTTAGAGATGATGGGTTTTGATCCCAGCACCCAGCACAGTGCAGTGACCGAGCACGGACTACCCAGCGCTCTGGTTTTTCTTATTGCCCTTGTCATTTTGTCTTGAACAAAATAGAAGTTCATTCTTAGACCTAAATTTGGACATGTTCTCCACCAGACCTGCCAGCTCAATAGACCAGAGAGAATCTACATGCCTTTGCAGTTTGAACATGAAATGTCCTCTGCTGGTTCATATGTCATGGTCCCAAGTTGGTCTCACTATTCTAGGAGGTTCTAGAAACTTTAGGAAGTGGACCTTGCTGGAAGAATGTAGGTCACTGGGGTATGATTTTAAAGGGGATACCTGGTCTCTGCTTCATATCCTGTCCACCATGAGATGAAGCACACACCCCCACCTCCCACTCCTGCCCCCCCCCCCGTTATTCCTTAACTCCTCCCACTTTTCTATGGCCGATGAAGGGAGCTCAGTGACCACTGAACCCTCGAGGCTGTGATCAGAGAGAAGGAAACCCAAATAGTCTTGATGGTGCATAACTTTAGTCTCAGCACTTGGAAGGCTGAGGCAGGCAGGTCTCTGAGTCTGAGATCAGCTGGTCTACATAGCGAGTTTCAGGACAGCCAGGAATACATAAAGAGACACCCCCCCCAAAAAAAAAAGGAAGAGGAGGAGAAAAAGGAGGAAGAGAAAGAGGAGAAAGGAGGAGGAGGAGGAGGAGGAGGAGGAGGAGGAGGAGGAGGAGGAGGAGGAGGAGGAGAAGGAGATCTTTCTGCAAGTTATTCTGCCCAGATAATGCTGAGTACAAATAGTTAACACTTTGTTCCCATGATCAAGGTCAAGGGCAGCAAATCTACATGAGACCCCTCAAGCTGAGATTTTTAATTTTTTTAGCACCAAGTAACTAATTGGTTTTCTTGGAACAGGGTCTTGCTCCATAGTCTAGGCTGGACTTGAACTCATGATACCCCTGTCTCAGTCTCCTGAGTGCTAGGATTATAGGTGCATACTACCATACCTGGTTTATGATCTTAACTACTTGGGGAAAAAATTAATGTTTAGAAATTCAAGCTTCAGCATCTATAAATAAGTAGTACAGTTGACTCCATTCATGCCGTGACGTGGTTTCTGAAGCTTCTACAGGTCGGGTGTCCCCCAAACACAGAAACATTCTGGCTCTGCTATCTATGAATCAGACTTCATTCAAAAGTGTCTTTGCCGAGGTAAACAATGTGAGATGACATCACACTGGACTAAGGTAGGCTTTAAAACCAGTAACTGACGTCTTCTCCCCACACTCTTGGTCCTGGGTATTGGACCTAGGCCCTCACATGGGCTAGGTGAATGCTCTGCCCCTGAGCTCTACCCCAAGCCCTCTCTGTAGTTTTCAAATTTATGATACAAGTTCTCCCTAAATTGTCCATGCTGGCCTTGAATTCTCTGTAGCCCAGGCAGGCCTTGAACTTGAGCTTCTCTTGCTTCTGTCACCCAAGTAGCTGGGATCACAAGTCTGTGCTATAGAGACAAACAAGAGATCTCACTCTGCAGCCCAGGCTGGTCTGGTATCTACTGTGTAGCCCAGTCTGGCTTCAGACTCATAAGATCCTTTTGCCTTAGCTTCCCAAGTGCTGAAGCTACAGATGTGAGCCACCATGCCCAGCTTACAACTGACATATTTAAACAAAACAAAGGAGAGATATATTTGGAGACAGAGAAGCCAACAAACTCAGAGGAAAGAGATGGCTGAGGCTGCAGTGTTATATAGCTCTGGGGCTTTAGGGGGAAGAAGAGCCTGGACCTGTGGCTTTGCTACGGAAGCCTCTAGAACTGTAAAGAAATCAATTTGGTTCTTCTGATATTTTGAGACAGGATTTCACTACGTAGCCCAGGTTGGCCCTGAGCTTATGATCCTCCTGCCTGAACTTCCCGAGTACCAGGATTACAGATAGGTGTCACCATGCCCGTTAACTTTGTTTTCAAGGGACTCCATTTGTATTACTTTATTCTAGTGGCCCAGGAAATGAACAGAGCTACACTTCGGCTACTGAGCAGACCTGAGCGGTTGTGTGAGTCTGGCTCACAATCTGAAACTGTTCACAGGATGGGTCCCCACAAAAAGTGTTTTCTGAGCTCTGATCTACAGTGCTGCCATTGTTTGGTGGTAGGAGATAGTGTGCCACCATATCTTATAGGGGAAAATTAATCACCTAGTTAGTGTCATGACCCTTCTGAGACAAGAGGACTCAAGCAAAAAATAAGACCAAACATAGATGGGGCAGCCTCTGTTCTTCCTACCCCTCTCCTATCAGCACTGTGACTTGCTATAGGGTAACACCCTTATCACAATGACCCTGTGTCCTGTTCCCAGGCTGGGATACCCAGAGTATTAGTCATTGTGGACTGACTGCAAATACCACAGGTTGAGCAACTTAAACAATGGGACTTATCCACACCTGGGGCTGGGGGCTGGGAAGTGAAGGATGGAGATCTGCTGGGGTTAGGTTTCTGAGGAGGGCTGCTTTCCCAACTCGGAGATGGGCACCTTTCCCTTAGTGAGCTGTGCAGCCGGGCATCTGTGTCTCATCACAGATTCTATCAGGTTAGGGACCCATCATTACATTCTCATTTAAATGTAAGGAACTCCCCAAAGTCCTATCTCCATGTGGTCATCTTGGGGGCTGGGCTTAAACAGAGAGTTTGGAGGTGGGAGCACAACCCAGGGGAGGACAGTCAGTGCCTTTTCTTACTTGGTCATTTTCACACATGACCTGGCAGTATCCCAAGGCATAGCATTGGTTACAGCTTTTGGGAAAGCAAGACTCTCTTTTTCTCTGAACCCAGAAAAATGTGCGGCTAGGCTAGCCCTTGGCATATAGAGGTGACCTGTCAGAGCCCCATCCATTGGGAGAAAACAGGGCTAAGAAGAAGAAGGAAAACAGGTAGGAGCACCTTCGGCTCCTCCATTACCTTGATGTAACACATTTCCCCTTAAACCATGTCTGCCTGTCTTTCTGTCCCCTTTAACTTGTTAGCTAGTCTGTAATTTCTTATCTAATACACATTCTGAGATAGTCAGCCTCTTTGCATCCCTGTCACTGCCCAGTAGACCCATGAACAAAGTGGCCATGGTAGTAGAGATGCAGGTTATAGATTGGCTCAGCAAAACAGACTTGCACTCACAAAGCCTGACCTGGCTCCAGTTGCTGTGTGCTAGATCTACCAACAGCAGAGACCACCCGATGTGCCAGCACTCCCCAGGAATGAACAGCAGAGACCACCCGATGTGCCAGCACTCCCCAGGAATGAACAGCAGAGACCACCCGATGTGACAGCACCCCCCAGGAATGAAGGGATGCTCACTCCTCCAGGGAAAGAGCCAAGACCTGCTGAAGTACTTACTGAGAGTGGAGGACAGACAGAATGGCGCATAGAGGAAGGTAGTCATAAATACCCGCTGAGGCCACGTGACCAGCTGCAAACACGATTATAGTGGACACAAGTGTTTCTGTCGTATTTTGTTAAGAATGTGTTTGTGCATGTGAACACATACATTAAGCAGATATTTGTGCTTTATTCCATTTCTCTAATGTAATATAACATAGGTTGAAATAATATCACTGATTATTGTTATATTTAAGACATGAGACACTAAAAGACTAAGCATTCCTCAAGGGACATTGCCATCTATTCTAAAATATATAGTGCATTAGCGATTATATGTGACTAGTTATATCATGTGGGGTAGAATTATGACCTAGTTACTGTTTTTATTTGGAAATTAAGCATGACATAAAGTGATGTGACTGTGTGTCAGGTTGTCAAGGGGTGGGTATGTAGTGGCAAATCTTGGTTGTCAACTTGGCTGCATCTGGTATCAACTGAAACACAAGGGGACACCCTTGTGAGTGATTTTCTTGATTGGATCATTTGAAGTGGGACTAGTCACCCTAAATCTGGACCGCAGGTTTTGGTGGCACCCCAAATAAAAGGACGTGGAAGAGGCAAGCTTTTACTTTTTGACTACTGGTCCTCAATCTTGCTGGCAAGTTCATATATTCTGCAGCTGAGCATTCCTTCACTCTGGTTAGACTCTACTTCTTCGGGATTCCAGCATAGACTGAAAACCAGTAGATCCCTAGGAATTCTCTGGGACTCTGGCAACAGCATACAAGGGATCTAGGAATAAATCCGGAGGCTGGGGAGGTGGCTCAATCAGTATACCACTTGCCTCGCAAGCATGAAGACCCTAGTTCCATCCACAGAACCACTGTGAGGAGGCAGGTATGGAGAGGCAGCACATGATGGCACTCATGTGAAATCCGAGCACTAGGGAGGTAGAAACAAGCAGACCACTGGAGCTGCTGCCCACCAAACCAGCAACATCAGCACTGGTAAGAGACCCTGTCTCAAAAACCAAGTTGGTCCTGAGGAATAACACCCAAGGTTGACTTACAGCTTCCACATAGAGATGTGAGTGAACACACACACACACACACACACACACACACACACACACACACACACACTTCTGCTTAGCCTGACTGGTTCAGTCAGGATCTCCTGGACCCTCTGTCCTGGTTCCATGGTTGGGCTCTGACTCACTTACCCTTGCTCTCCTTTACAGCAGCAAGGTGTAATGAGTGTGCACAAATTCAGACGGCTACTCAGATGCATTCAGACTGCTTCTGGGACTATCATGTTATGAAAAGGCGCAGGCTTTCCAGGTTCCAACAGAGTTCTCACAAAGGACTCAGAAAGAAATGCCAGGAGGATGAGAAGGGACCCATGGACCTCTTCCCTGGGCACCCTGCCCTCTGACTTCTCCAGATGGAAGCACAACTCTGCAAAGGTTGTGTGAACTTGGGTGATCTTTGGAACCTGGTTGGGCTCTAGTATCAGTAAAACAGAGAAAATATTACTTGTTAATAATAGATATTAGCACTAATGTCTTATCAGTATGTATTAGTATTAAAGTGCAGAGTGAATATGTATCACGTGACTAATGGAGGCGTAAGTCCTTTGCAACACAAAAGCAAAACACAGTTCTTTCTTTTTTAAAAAAGTGTGTGTGTGTGTGTGTGTGTGTGTGTGTGCGCGCGCGCGCGCGTGCGCGCGTGCGCTTGCATACACGAAGAGGTCAGAGGGTAACTTGTGGAACACCTCTCTCTCTCCAGGATGCAGGTTCCAGAATCAAACTCAGGTGGTGAGGCTGTGCATCTAGCCTGTCTCCTGTCCTGTCTCCTGTCCTGTCTCCTGTCCTGTCTCCTGTCCTGTCTCCTGTCCTGTCTCCTGTCCTGTCTCCTGTCCTGTCTCCTGTCCTTATCACTATCATTATCGCCTTGCACCAGCTCTCCCTGGTCTCAGATCCAACACTACCCCCTCAGACACCCTATGGCGGGACTCTGGGGGTTGATCCTCCAAAGGATCCTTCATTCAGCTTCCTTTCTGCCGGTGGGATCTTTGTTTTTGAGACAGTCTATGTAGCCCAGACTGGCCTTGAACTCATGATTTCAGCCTCTGGAGTACAGGGATCAGAGGCAGTCACCACCACCTTTCTCTGTTCAAAGTCCCATTTTACAAGGCTGTGAGCTTAAAAGGCAGGCAGGAGAACCTCCACGCTGTCAACTGCATTCTCACCCCTTAGGCTCCTGCCTAGTGCTTAGTAGATACTCTACGTATTACAAGACAGCACAGCCGCAGACAGCTAGGGGCCACTTCCGCCCGAGCCTGCCACGCCGCCAGCGGGACTCGTTGGGGGTGGGGCCGGGCGAAGGGAGGGCCGGGCTGTGGGACTGCAAGCCTTCCTCCGGCAACTTCCCAGTAAGTGCGGGATCAGATGCAGCCACCGCCCCGGAACCAGGCCTTCCCTGCTCTGCCTTCCAGGAGGGGGCCCTGGAGTAGCCCTCGGGAGTGCAGTCTCCCGCAAGTCCCGAAGTCCCTCTGGCCACCCGGCGTCGAACCAGGCGGAGGCTGGGAGGGAGCCGCCCTCCCCGCGAGGCTCCTGACTCCGGCATTTCCTCCCGGCTGCCCGGCGCGGCCTTCCCCTCCGAAAGAAGAAAATCCCGGGGCCCGAGTAACCCGGCCGATCGCCTCCGTGCGCAGCTGCGGCGGAGCAAGGAGGGCCGCCCAGGGTAGGGTAGGAGTCCGGGGCAGAAGCCAGGCAAGGGCAGCGCGGCTGGGACTGAGCAGGACAGGGACAGGGCGCGGTCAGGGGCCGGAGCGGGCTGCGCGGGCGGCGCCTGGAAGGGGAACTTGAGCTGGGAGTGGAGGCAGAGCGGCGGGGCTGCTGGCCCCGGCGCTGCGAGCGGGGAGCCTCCTCCAAGGCCAAGGACACGGGGGCCTCGGGGCCGCCGGGACGCTGCGCGCATGCTGGGCAGGGGACACCACCCGGGGTCGCACCCTGGGCCTCCCGGGCTCCCAGCATGTCCGTGCAGTACACACTCAACCTGCGGGTCTTCTGGCCCTTGGTGACCGGGCTGTGCACGGCGCTGGTGTGCCTCTACCATGCCCTACGCAGCCGCGAGGGCGCCCGGGCCGAGCCCCCCGACGGCGCAGACAGCGGCTTCCCGCTACTCAAGGTGGCTATCCTTCTTCTCCTTGGCTACATCCTTCTACGATGTCGCCACGCCATCCGCCAGCGCCTCTTGCCAGGCTCTTCCCGCCAGTATGGTCATGCCAACTTCTCAGCCAGATCCTTGCAAGAGCCAGGCCTGAGCATCTTACTAGAGAGTTACTATGAGCACGAGGTGCGCCTATCACCACATGTGCTAGGTCACAGCAAGGCGCATGTGAGCCGGATCGTGGGGGAACTGGTGCAAGCTGGCCGGGCCCGAGGGTCTCCGGGCCCCATCACTGGGGGAGCGCTGGCTTTGGCCTTCCGGGGAGACTTCATCCAGGTGGGCAGCGCCTACGAACAGCATAAAATCCGCCGACCCGACAGCTTCGACGTGTTGGTGCCACTGCGACTCCCGCCGCAGGTGGCGCTGGAGCCGCGGAGCCTGGGGACCGAACCCGCGCTGACCCCGGCTTTCCGCAGCTGCTTCGTGTGCGCCCTCAAGGCACCGCCCTCGCCATCGGGGACCTCTACGGGCCAGTGGCATCGCAACTGTAAGCCCTTCGCTGAAGGCTTCTGTGTGGATGTGCAGGGCCGTCGCCACCTCTCAGCTGCCCTGGTGCTGCGCTGGTTCCAGGCGCACCTACAGCGCTCCTTGGCCACCGTGCGCTACAGCTTGGAGGGTCGCTGTCGGGTCAGCCTGACCCCAGGTGGTCTGGAGCAGCCCCCCACCCTCCACATCCTTCCTTGCCGCACGGATTACGGCTGCTGCCGCCTTTCTATGGCCGTGCGCCTCATTCCCGCTGTCCACCTGGGTGACAGCGTCTTCCTTGTGGCACCGCCACCACCACCCTCGCCTAGTGGGACCCTGTCAGAGCTCCCGGGTGGCCTGCGCGCCGAGGCACTGTGGGGTGTGAACACAGCACGCCAGGAGCAGAAACTGCTGGGTTGGCTTCAGGAACGGGCGCTACCAGGTGCCTGTTACCTCAAGTGCCTGCAGCTGCTTAAGGCTCTTCGAGACTTGGGTGCCCGCGGGCTGGACCCGATGGCTGCTACACACTGGGGACGCATCCTCTCCTCCTACGTGCTCAAAACGGCGGTGCTGGAGGTGCTTCTGAACGAGGGCGGCCCAACGCCTAGCTGGGACGAGGCACACCTGAGTGAGTGTTTGGAAAAGTTGGTGAAGTTCCTTAGGGACTGCCTGCTGCGACGCCGAGACCTCTTCCATTGTGTCCTAGGTCCGGCAGGGGCAGCTGCTGAGGTTGGCCCCCTGCCCAAGGTGCTGCGCGAGGCTGCTCCAGTTGACCTCCTGGCGCCTTTCGACCCGCACGCCCGGGAGCTTGCAGCGGCGAGGTTGCTGTCCACCTGGAGAAGGTTGCCCCAGCTTCTCCGGGTCTACGGTGGTCCCCGCTACCTTGCCAGGTGCCCCGCACCCCGGAGTCCACGCATCCAGGGCTTCCCCGAAGATGAGCCATGAACCCTGATTACACTCCACCTGACCAAATTGCCCCTTTTCCTCGGGATGAGAGCACGGACGGCAGCTGAATTCAAGACAAGCTGTTCCAGAGGTTGGAAAATTTGAAGGATGTCACAGGATTTGGTGGCACAAATGTTCTGTCCTAGGCTCCATGGCCTAAGATAGCAGTGGCATCTTCTGCAGACCTATTAGAGTATCCTGGGTGGTCTTATATACAAATCTCTCTGCCCCCAAATTATTAGAAGCAATCATTTTTATATACTTATTTGGTAGAGACTAGGTTCTCAATCGACCCATATTTTTGGAGGGGTGTTGTATGTGTGTTTCATGCTGGGGCTGGAATCCTGGACCCCTATGCTAGGCGGGCCCTCTACCCCGAAGCTACATCCTGGGCCCCCTAAGTTTTTTGTTTGTTTGTTTTTGTTTGTTTTACTTTAAAGAATCCTTATCCACAACTGGAATTGAAATTCTAGTCCAGCTGTTAGCATTCCAGAGTCCTAATTTAGCTATTTCCATGAGCATGCATGTATTTTTTTAGTGGTGCCATCCCAGGTTTGTTGAATAAGATTAATGGAGTTATCATAAATTAAGTGACCCATGCTAAGAAGTGGCCAAGAGCTGGTTAGAGACTTTCAGAGCAAGTGGCACTTTCTGTCTAGTCGTTTTCTTGTTCTGTGTTTAATGGAAGCAAGGGCTGTTCAAAAGAGCTTCCATGCATAAACGAAAGACCGGGACTCTGAGAAGCAGGTCACAGGTGGGGATTTGCACTTGACACCCAATACCTGTTCCTTTGAGCCAGGCAGAATGCAGAGGGAAAAAGATCCTTAATTAAGACAGGTCTGGCAAAAGTGTAGACACAAGTCCTGAAAAAGATCCAGCTCACAGTCAGCTGAACACAACCCACTTGCTTATGTTTCATAGCTTCTGAGCAAAGGCCCTGGACCTTTGAGGAGAGACCGCTTGGCATGCTGCCTGGCATGGGTCAGGGATCAAGATGCCTGATATCCAGGTTAGTGGCTGGAAGGCTCTTGATTGCCTGGGCAGCTTTACATTGCCTTGAAGGCCAGTTCTTGCTTCTGCTTGTGACTTGGAAAATAGTAGCTTGAGATGTGTGGCCAGAGACCTGCCAGTCCACAGCAGTGGGCAGGAGAGAGGCAGCAGGTGCTGAGGGAGAGGGGAGGGAGCTGGCCTTACACTGCTTTGCTCTTCTCATAAGCATAAACTTCCCTGGCCTGGGTGCCTCTTGCTGTTGGGAGGAGCCCATTCCCCAGTGCCTTCTATCCTCCCTCCTTCCAGACAACTTCCAATAGCTAACCAAGTTTAGAAAACTTCATCTTCCTCTCTCCTGGTGGGAAGTGTGGCCAGTCTCAGTAATACACTTAGGTAATTTAAAACAACAACAACAAAGATCTGTACTCCCTTTGACTCCTTAAAATGAAGGTTAGAAGACAAAAATAGTCACATGAATAGGGTCATTGTTTAATTTCTTAGCTATGTGGAGGGAACTCTGCAAACCCCCTTTCTCTGGGGCACCCGGTTGGCAATCAAGGGGAATAGATTGTTTGTAGGGACTTCTCATTTGTCCTTTACAACTCCAACTGAAAAAGGAAGAGCTATCTCCCTGAGTTGTTTTGGGGACCATTCCTCTTGATACCCCAGAGGTCATTCCTAGGTTTTTGAGGCCAATATTTGGTCATAAGGTACAGCATTGGATGAAAGGGTTGTTCTGTCAGTCTCTCACAAAGATAAAAACTGCACAGTAGATTTGATTTTTATTACTTTAAAAAGCCAATGCCAAGGGAAGATTGTGCGTACATGCCTGTGCCTGTCTGTCTGTCTGACTCTGTGTCTATGTTTGTGTCTGTGTGTCTGTCTGCCTGTCTCTCTGTGTGTGTGTGTGTGTGTGTGTGTGTACGATACACACATGATTTCTAAACTCAGCCTGTTGCTTCCTCTGTAGTCATTAAGTTAGAACAGGGGAGAGGCAAGTTTCCAACTATTTCTAGCTAAGCTAGAAATTTCTAGCTAATGAATCCTCTTTGTTTTTTGTTTTATTTTTTTAAAATCTTGATAATATTTTAAAGTATAAATCTGGTTAGGATCATAAATATGAATAGCTTATATAAATATCTTTCTTGTAGGGTTTTTCCCCCTTTTTTGGTATTAATTACCCAAAGCTTCATCCATCCTCAAACTTTTAAAGTTTATTATTATTATTATTAAATTAATGAGCATTGTTTGTAAATTTTTTAAAAATATTAATGTTTTATTTAAATGCCATGCTGAACAGTTGTTCTCGCTATGTGGCAACAAAAACTTAGAAGATTTCGATCAATTTTGATCAATGTTTAGCGATCTGAAACATGTACTGTGTACAGATGCAGTAATACAACTGTTAACGGAGCACAGTGGCTGCCCAAAGCCTTGAAATTCAGCTCAGTTCTGCATTTCATTATGGCTACTGTCATGGCCTCTATTTGACATGCATACATTTTTGGTGTCTATTTGGTGCTGGAGAGTCATGTATGCCAATATTCTCATATAAGATGGCTCTACCAAAAAATAAAAAGAGTTGTTTAGCCAGTGCCCAAAGAAAACGTTTTTTTGAAGAAGATGACTCAGCTCTTTTGCATGCGCAGTCTTCAGCAACCCCCACTGCCCAGCTCTGAGCCTTCCTGGAATGCTCATGGGCTGGGAGAAGGTGCGTTTTGAAGAATGAAGGAGAGGGCAGTTTGAGTGGATGCAAATATTCTCTGAGGATTTGGGGGAGGAGGACCTAAGGTGTGTGTGAGAGGAAGAGGTGGGAGGGAGATGGGTGAAGACGCCTCAAGGGTGGGAGAGAGTTTTGGATGAGGAAATGTGTTTTTAGGTATGTGCTATTTCTGGTCAGGAGTCACAAACTCAGTAGCCTAAAGGCAGGGAGAAAAATAAGAGGGGGGAGAGTATGGGAACTGTGCCTCCCTTGAAGGAGGCAGCTCACTTCAGCTCCAGGATGGAAAAGAAAGGGTGGGGCATTTCAAGTTAAAATACTAAAGCTCACTGGTTTTTAATTTAAGAAGTAATTTAAAATGTCTAAAACCACCAAGTGAGCCAGATAAGATATTTGGTTGAACTGAGGACACCAGTTTGCGACCCTTTGCCTTAACAGTTAGCCTTCCCCCAGGTATATATAGGCTTATATTCTTTGCCATGGAGACCATGGTTAAATATATATAAGTGGGGGTGTGTTAGTTCATTTCTACTTTATCTCTCAGACTTAAGCTTTGTTATAGGAATAACAGCAGAAAAAAATTAACACAGCCACAGATGACATTTATCCCCAGTTCCTGGTAGGGCTCCCATGCAAGCCTGGCCCTCCAGTTAAAATCCCAGCTAAAACACTTGGGGAGATTTTTTTTTCCTGGTGATTTGAGGACAACTTCTTAACCTGGCTGGAGCTTGCAGATGAGTAATGAAGAACTGCAGAATAAGTTCTTTCTTTGTATTTGGTTCTTATGTGAAAATTAATTTTTTTGTTGTTGCTGTCCATGGTAACCTAGCCTGGGCCTTTACAATGTTGGTTGGAGACATTAAACACCAGCAAAACCAAAACAAAATCAACAGCCAGTGTTCCAACTTTGGGCCAAATTGCATGGATTTGTACTAGTCCCACCTCCAAGAAGACTGGCAGTCTTTCTATTTCTTTCCGACTCAGTGTCTCCCACCAAAATGAGCACCAGCTGAGCCTCCTCCCAAAGTTTCTCTTGTCACTTCCCAGAGAAGTCACGTTTTCCACAGAACTGTGCTTCCTGGCTTTGACCTTGACAAAGAGGTTTTTCCCCATGTCTACACAAAGGAAAATTTTCTCCTGAGGTGGAAAAAATGAGCCTCACCCAAATTTGTGACATCCCCAAGAGGGAAACTGGCTCAGTGTTACCCTGTGGTATGTGTTAGTTTTTTTCTTTCTTTAACTGCTTGTCTGTAACTTAGACATATGGGAGTAGTGCAAGTATATAAGTCAAGAGGGGGGGTAAATTCCAGATCGTGTACACAGAAAAAATAGACCAAGATCTGCAGCTAACTGATATGTAATCTGGTTCTGGAAGTATTAGATATGCAGGGATATTTTAGCACCTTTTGGGGAAGAAAAAAAAAGCTGTCTTGGCTCAGTCACTTGACTTGAAGCATTCCAGCTCTGGCTGTTTTTAATGTGCCTTCTGACCCCAAACTGCATATTGGGATACAGTTTGGGGTCACAGTTACAGCCTAAGTTTGTTCCAATAAAAGAGACCAAAGAGTTCATCAGACCTGGTTGGCTGCTATTACAACTGTGTGATTAAGGATGTCTTCATCACGCAGTTTCCATGACCTCAGTGGTCAAGGCCTGTCACTCATCTTCATTCGAAGTCGAGTGTATTTGCACTTTCGATCCTGTGGGTCACTTGGGGACCTTGTTCTTTCCAATTTTGCTATATCAATAAAGGGATTTGTGGAAACCTCTAGACTGTGTGTGGGCTTTGGGGATCCGGTGCTGGTGCCTGTGCCTGGACTAGCTTTAACTTCTTTGCACAAACCTCAGTGGCAACCCCACCCGTGTGTGTGTGTGTGTGTGTGTGTGTGTGTGAGAGAGAGAGAGAGAGAGAGAGAGAGAGAGAGAGAGAGAGAGAGAGAGAGAGAGATGGGTGTTCTGTGGATTAACTCAGGTCCTCCTCCTGCTTGGGTGGCAGTGACATTACCAGCTGAGCCACCTCCCCAGAGGCTTTTCTGGAACTCTGTCTCATGATCCTTCTGGAGAGAATTGTTTGCCCATGTGGAAGAAAATGCCCGCAGACATACAGCTGGGCCCCTACCAGCCCCCTCCAACATGACTCAAGTATTGGCCTGTGGCTCATTCATAGTTCAAACATTTTGCCCAGAAACTGCCTGGGCCCTGGGGCCCTCTTGACACGGTTAACTGCTAACACTGAAAACCACCCAGCTTAGCTGAAATGAAATCTTGGAGACCAAGCTGGGCGGTTGACATCTCAGCCGGGTAGGCCTCACTGAAAGCTGCAGCTACCGATGACTAGGCATTAGTTGTGGGTGAAGCCTCAGGGAAAGTTGATGAGTATGTTTTATTTGGTTTTCAATTAAAGTTGTAAAGTCCCAGGGCATTGAAGACAGCACAGAGATAGCAAAGACATACACTGCCTCTTCCAAGTTTACAGACAGGGGCTGGCAACCAAGCTTCCACATTACAGACAGGGGACTAGGGTACTAGGCAGGGAAGTCAAGGAAACTAACAAGAGAGACACCTCCTAGGGTGTAGAGATTTCCAGGAGGGCTACTTGGAGGAGGTGGTGCCTAAGCAGAGATCTAAAGACAGGAATAAGGCCAAGCCAAGGAAGTTGAGTGCTGCGGAAGTCTACACCAAGCCCCATGGCGAGGGAACTGTGTGGCAGAGGAGAACTAGTCACCTCACAGTCACAAGGAACCAAGGAAAGGAAGGAACTATGGTCACAGTATCTGCTCTCAATGACCCGGCCTCCTTTCTCTATGGCCCAGCCCCCAAAGGCTCCACCATCTCCCCTTAGCACCACAGCCAGAGGACCAAGTTTCCACCTTAGGGACTTAGGGAGATGTTAAGACCCAAGCCATCCCAGAAGAGCATGGAGGAAAGGCTACGTTTGGCTACCGCTTATAAAAGCCTAATCTACAGTGACATCAACATGTAAGGATTTCAAAACCCACCCTGTCTAGTAGCTTGGATGTAGGGCTCCACGGTTGAGGATGATTTGGGATCTCGGCATCTTTTTGCCTTGGCTTTCCAGATAGTTTTATCTTATCTTCATGCAGTGAATGTCAAGATTCCACAATGACCACTATCTTTTCCTACAGCTGACCTGTTAAGAGAGAGGAAAACTGACTATGGAAAGTGAAGGATTTCATCTCACTTCCTATTGGACAGAGCCCCATCACATGACATATTTGCAAGGGACGCTGGGAAAGAGCCTGTTGCATGGCTTTATGCAGCCCTGAATGAAATAAGAAAGGCAATGGATATTCGTGGTTACTTTCCATAGAATATGCCAATAAACAAAGCCCTAGAAACAAATTCCAGAAGATTCTACCAGAAAAGGGAGCAGTAGAGGACCTACCATTTCATATCTACTTGATTTAGACTGTCCTAAGTTGGCATTCCATAAACTTGGCAGGTGTGCCTAGTCTCATGTTTATTCATGATGATGCTTATCATTATTTTGTTAAGTCAGTTAATTTTTTTTTAAATATCACCCTCCAGTATTCAACATGAGAGTGAAAACTCATCCCTTGATAGGGGTTCTGGAAGAACAATGTATGTCCCCAGGGGAAGTGTGAGTCAGATGTTAGCAGTCGGCCCCTAGGATCTGCACACCAGATTTTGGAACAAACAGAGGGTGAGTTTACAGGAGGGGATCCTCTCCATCCTAAGACTCTTCTTGGTGAGACCAAGGCTGACTCTGCAGTTTTGAACACTTGGAGTAGCTATCGGTAGAAAGAGGTCCATCCAGTTAGAGGCTTGCCCGTGCCCATTTCCTCTTCCACAGGGCCTCGTCTTCTCACCAAATGTTCTCCAGTTGTCTTAATTGCTAGAGTTCCAGGCACAAGGCTCAGGTTCTTAGTGGTCCTGGTCCTAGCTTTCTTAGAACACAGAGACTTTGCAACGACACCCAAACGTGGAGTCCTACTCTATGCCATTGAGATCAGAACTTCACAGGGAGCAGCCTGAGCAAGGACAGAACTCCATGGATGAATTTAGACGAGTCATTAACCACTGACTGTTTGGTTGCCCTTCAGAACATTCTTCCTGTGGTTTCAGCATCAAGAATGACGGAACCAGTTGGTATTTGCCATATATGCTTCCTGGCAGAGACAGAAAGGTTGGACGGTCAGCAGCAGAGGTGATAATGGACAGAACTCTTGGGCTGAGGGACACAGGCTAAGCATTATTGCTGAGCAGGCATTGGGGATTACATTTGTAGGCACTTCTCCTTTCTCAACCCCAGGAAGACAGAGACAAGCTGGCTAAGATGTTGGAGTCATAACAAAACTTCTTCACAGAGAAAAGCTTTGCCGGGCGGTGGTGGCACATGCCTTTAATCCCAGCACTTGGGAGGCAGAGGCAGGCGGATTTCTGAGTTTGAGGCCAGCCTGGTCTACAGAGTGAGTTCCAGGACAGCCAGGGCTACACAGAGAAACCCTGTCTCAAAAAACCAAAAAAAAAAAAAAAAGAAAAAAAAAGAAAAAAAAGAAAGAAAGAAAGAAAGAAAAAAAGAAAGAAAAGCTTCAATATCAAAAAGAAAAACACTACCCTCTTTCTATAATCTGCCATCTGGGAGAGAGTATCCTCCAGACTCTTGCTTTCTGTTACTTTGACAAAATACCAGACACAATCAAGTTTTAAGAAGAAACAGTCAGAAAACCTGTCTCAAGAAGAAAAGGAGGAGGAAGAAGAAGAGGAGGAGGAGAAAGGGAAGGAGGAAGAGGAGGAGGAAGAGGAGAAGGAGGAGGAAGAGGAGGAGGAGGAGGAAGAGGAGAAGGAGGAGGAAGAAGAGGAAGAGGAGGAGGAGGAAGAAGAGGAGAAGGAGGAGGAGGAGGAAGAGGAAGAAGAGGAGGAGGAGGAAGAAGAGGAGAAGGAGGAAGGGGAGGAAGAGGAAGAGGAGGAGGAGGAAACAGTGGACTTGGGCACAGTCTTAGAGACTTCAGGCTACTCCCTCATTGCCATTGGGGAACACCAAGGAAGAGATAGAGCTGAGTTTCCCTTCAATGGCATGACCCCCAAGACCTAACTTCTTCCCATCAGGCCTAACTACATAGCTGTTCAATCCCCTGCATCCCTTCCAATCACACCATGGACTGGGAACCAAGTCTTTAATACATGGCCTTTAAGAAGAGACATTCAGGATTCAATGTGCAGCAGTTATTGCCTGTCTACATAAAATGCTAACTCTTTTCATGAACATCCAGTGACTTTATCCACATGTGAATGCACATGCCCTGTGTGTGTGAAGGCGGATGTGGGTGTGCATGCATATTTGTGTATATGCGTGTGGCAGTCAGAGGTTAACTTCCGCCGCAATTTTCAGGCTTCATCTGCCACTCCTGCTTTTGGTGTTCTTGGTTTTAGTTTTGGTTTTGTTTCAAAGCAGTCTCTAAGTGGCCTAGAATTCACTCCTTTGGCTAAACTGACTGGCCGCCAAGCCCCCAGAAGCCATCCCCCTGTCTCCACCTCCCCAGTACTGACATTACAACCATGTACCACCACACCTGGCTCTTTAACATTGGTCCTGGAGACAGAACTCAGGTTTCATGAAACCAAGGCAAATGCTTTAACAATGGAAGAAAAGCAGATCACTGCCCAGCTCCTAGCCACCATTACCTCACTCTCCCTCCAACCCCTCTTTAGGTGCAGTGACTCTGAGCTGGCCCTGAAGAAGAAATTCAAGTCCACTGAGCCACCTTCCACTGAAGCCAGGGAGAAAGAACCCAAGAATCCCTTTGCCTTCCAGACCCAACCAAAAGCTTTTAAGGACCTAATCTCTTGAAAGATGTTTGTCTTCATGGTTAATTTAATCATTAGTCACTTCAAATCAGGACCTAGTCCTCTAATGAGTGGCTATTGATACCTTATCAAAATGAAAGCATCAAAACAATTCCTGTCTCGGAAACAAATGGCCAAGGTGCTGCGACTGAGCAGCCTTCCAAATCTCAAGGGAAAGAAACTGGAGACCGATGACACTGCCTCTCAGATGTCACATGGGCAAAGGCTGTGTGAGCCCTATGCTTTTTCTGATAAATACAGTTATCTTTCCATATCTATGGCTTCCACATTTGTGAGTTCAGTCATCCTCAAATCAAAGATTCAGGGGGAAAACAAACAAAAGAAAGAAACGAGTCTGGAGGCCAGCAAGATGGCTCATCAAGTAAAAACACTTGCCCAGAAAGCCTGCTGGGAACTGACTCTTAAAAGTGCCCCTCTGATCTTCACATACACATCTGTAGCATGTTCATACCCACATGTACACATATCTGCACACACATGCACACATACAATAATAATACATTCAGAAAATTACATCTGGGATGGCAAGATGGCTCCCTGATAAAGGTGCTTAGTCGGCCAATCTAAGCCGACCCCTGCAGCCCAGAAGGGGCTGTCTTCTGAACATTGCTCTCTGACCTCTACATGTATGCTGTGGCACACGTGGATTTAAAGAACATGGGAAACGTTCATAGTTTTGGGAGGAAGCACCTCACTCTGTAGCTCTGGCTCACTTAGAACTGGGTGTCCCGAGTGCTAAGATTACAGGCAGGGGCCACAGTGTACATTTATTTTTTTTATTTTGTTGTTGTTGTTCTTGCCATTGTATTCAGAAGACCTGGGCATCTACAGTTTGGGTGGTTCTTGGAGTGGATCTTAGAGCTGATCACTCAAGGATGCTGCGGTGCTATTTGACCTGGTTTTCGGAAACCGGCTAGTTAGTAGTGATCTGTTCTTTCCAAGTCTTCAGAAAGCATTGGACTTCCTCTCCATATTGACAGATACATGAAACTGCCCTCAGAATCTGAGCCCTCTAAAGCAGAGGTTCTTCCACATGCTTGCTAGCTATGAGTAGTCCTCTACTTCAAAGTCACCGGTAGGTGCACAGGGCCAAGTGACCAATTATATGCAATGGGCAGGGAGCAGAAAAGACATGTGTTTGGTCCTGCAGGGCAATAACAGTGGCCAGTTACAATGACAGCTTCTTAAATTGCAAGTGAGTCATTAACACATAATCACTGCCTGTAAGTCACAGAAATTATATTAAATAGCTGAGAAGTCAGTCTTTGTGATGTCAGGCTTCCAAAGCTAAACATCGGGGTCTCTTGTCCCTACAACACAGCCTAATCTAGCCTAACCTAAACTAGCTGATGCATCAGGATGTTGCCCATTAGCTCAGCAGTTCTCAGCCTGGGGGGTCATAATCCCTTTATGGATTGAACAATCCTTTCCTTTCACAGGGGTGGCCTAAGACCACTAGTGAAAAACATTTATATTACAATTCATAGCAGTGTAAATTTACAGTTATGAAGTAGCAGTGAAAATAATTCTATGGTTGGGGTCACCACAACATAAGGATCTGTATTAAAGGGTCACAGCATCAGGAAGGCTGGGAACCGCTGCTTTAGAGGATCCCCTTGGGGGTTAAGAAGTATATATCAAATATAGCAAATATATCGGCCCTGTGCAGAGGACAGGGATGCAATGGTTAGCAGACAGAACCTCCCGTGTCTGGAGCTTACGTATGGCTGGCTAGAGAGAGATTGTTATCAGACACAAGGGCCAATAAAGGTGCATGCTTTGAGGCAAAGTAACAGGTTTCTATAATCATAAATGAACCTAGCATAGCCCAGAGGTGTTGGGGATGACGTCTCTAAAATCTGGAATCCCAGAACACTGAAGGTCTGTCTCAGGGTGCTGCACAAAGTTCTGCGTCAAACATTTGACATCCACGATTTGAATTACTGCTATTGTCCCAGGAGGTGGCTCTAGGAGCCACCCCACTTTACAGATAAGGAGCTCTTGGCTCAGCAGAATGAGGTCATAGACCCTAAGGAAGCACACATCAGGTTTTGAACCCACATCTACAGGCTCTATTGGAAAAACAAAAACAAAAACAAAAACAAACCTCTCAGCAGCCAGCCCCTGTATTCCTAGCTCTTTAAACTCAGCCAGAGAAATGACTCAAGCAGGAAGTTACCCTTTGAGAGTCCCAGGGGGGAGATCAAAATGAAACGGGCAGTCCAGTGTCCACAGTCACCCTGCAGGAGGAGTATACAGCCTTCTCCAAGTCTCTCTTTAAAAGCTCCCTGGTTCCTTTTCATTTTTACAGCTTCTTCTCCCCACCCCCACCCCCAGGGTGATTTCATTTCTCTTTTAGCAGATGGGGAAAGCGTGGGCTGTTGGCCCTACAGTAGGCCAGCCACTGGCCTTCTTTTCCTCCAGACTTAATCCAGAGACCAACAAGGATGCAGCAGCAACCGCCTCTTCTCTTGGCTTCCTCTGATGCCTCCCTTTCTCCTGGCTACAGAAACAGGAAGTCCTTAGATCACTATGTTGAAATGTTGCCTGGGTTAAGCTCCATGCTTTTCCTTACAGAATCCAGACAGGGGCACATTGACATATTCAGATACATGTTTCCCGTGGAGCCGTATGTGCACAGGCTCATGTGTATGTATGTATGTCACACATTTTCAACAACTGTTCAGGTAGAACAAACCTTAGCTGCCAGCCACTGTCAATAAAGGTTTATTCAAACGCTCGCTCCCGAACATCACATCTATGCCTGCTTTTGGCACTAAATGTGCTGCAAGTGACCTTATTATTTATGGTTTTCAAAACCTAAAGTATTATTTGCCTCTCGGCAGGAAAAGTAAGCCTTGTTCTTGCTCATCCTTCTTCCAGTGTTTGGTGAGGTGCCTGCTACTTACAGGCTTGTAATAAAATACCTTAAAATGCAGCTGCTCAAACCCCACTGTAAGGGCTGGGAAGATGTCAGAGTCAGTAAGGTGCCTGCCAAGGGAGCATAAGGAGCCATGTAAGACCAAGATGTGGTAGTGCTTGTAACCCCGACGAATGGTAGTGCATGCTCATAATTCCAGCTCTGGGAAGGTGGAGATAGGCAGATTCCCAGGCTGACCACAGATGCACCTTCTACACACACACACACACACACACACACACACACACACACACACCACACACCATCACCACCACCACCACCACCCCACCATTGTGGCTTCTCTCATGATTCTGCATGTTGACCAAGCTGGGCCAGGCAGTATCCATGATGTAAGATCTGAAGCCAGGGCACCTCTGTTCACTTCCCTCGTGTGGAGGAAACTGACAATCACAGATGAGCTCAGCCTGTGTTCTGGGTGGCAGAGAAGCCCCTGAGTTAGTGGTGCATATTGACCACCCTTTGTGGAAAGTCCCAGCCCATTGTCCCAGGAATGAATGGGCTATAGGTGCCTATTCAGTAGTGATGTATTGGGTATGTGTATTTGTGTGTATGTATGCATGTGTGTACAAAGGTATGTACAGATGTGTGTGTGTATATGTGTGTATGTGTGTTTATGTATATCTGTGTACTTTCTGTATGTGTGTGTACTTGTATGTGTTTGCATATCTGTGTATATATATTTATCTGTGTATGTATATAGCTCTGTATGTGTTTATATATCTGTGTACTTTCTGTATGTGTGTGTACTTGTATGTGTGTGTACTTGTGTGTGTGTGTAAATCTGTATGTATTTGTATATGTGTAATATATCTGTGTGCATACATCTCTGACTCTTTGTCTCTGTCTCTCCCTCTCCCTCTTCCCCCTCCCTCTTTGTATGTGTGTGTATGTTAGGACTTCACCCTATGGCTCTAGTTCTACTTAGCTAGTTTGATGGGCCAAGGACCTCCAGAGATCTGCCTGCTCTCCATTTCCAGTGCTGAGATTACAGACACACACTATGTGCCCAGCTTTTCACTGCATCAGAACTCAGGTCCTCATTGCTTGCTCAGAAGCACTTTACCTACTGAGCCATATTCCCATTCCCCTGATATTCTTTATAAAGTATCCATCTCAAATATTTTGGTATAGAAACTGAGCACCTACTAAACACTAGTAAGATTAAACATTTTTTTAATTAATTAACTTGTAGTGCTGGGGATCAAAGCCAGGGCCTGCCGGCTACCTGAGTGCTCTCCCACAGAGCTCCAGCTCCAGTCTCAATAATATTTCCTTTGCTTTGATGCACAGAGATGCCTGAGTTCCATCCCCTGAGACTAAGATTCCATCGGTCTGGGCTGGGCCTGAGTACCTGGTTGAAGCTCCGTGTAGTTCTAAGTGTATCTGGACTGGAACCTGACTAGTTCCTGGAGAAGCTGCTATAGGAAGATGCCCCAGGGGCCGCAAAGGAGAAGAAAGGTTATCTGCTGGAAATTCAAATCAGGAAAGTCTGCACAGCAGCGCTGGTAGGTTTATCTCAGCAGAATCAGCCACTCTCGGCAGGACACACCCACTCTCTGCTCTTGGATGCTGACCCCCATGGCCTTCCACCATGTAGCTGTAGACCCCCAGACCCATTTGCTTTTACTGTGGTAGCTGGCTTTGGACAAATTGACCATAGGTCTCAGTCTGTCTGTGGTGTTTCATGTATTATATTATTTTATTTTTATTATGTATATAGCTATTTGGTCTGCATGTATGTCTGAATACCACCTACGTGTCTGGTGCCCACAGAAGCCTGAAAAGGGGGTTGGATGCCCTGCGAGTAGAGTTACAGATGGTTGTTAGCTACCCTGTGGTTTTCAGAAATTGAACCTGGGTCCTCTGTAAAAGCAGTAAATGCTCTTAACTGGTGAGTCATCTCTCCAGCTCCTAGGAGCCTTCTCATATATCCAGTGTAATGGCTAGTTTTGATTGACAACTTGATGGTGTTTAAAATCTCCATGGAAACAAATCTCTGCGTTTGTTTAAGGTCCAGATTAGGTTAACGGAGGTGGGAAGAGTCACTGTAAATGTGGGCAATGCTATCCCATGGGCTGCAGTGCTGGACTGACTGCAGAGGAGAAAAGCAGCCGAGTGTCAGCATTCATTGCCCTCTGCTTTCTGACTGCCTGTACACGGCAAGCTGTAGCTTCAAGCTCCCACTGATGCCGCTGCCATGGAGGACCAGGCAGCACCTGTCCCCCAGCAACTGTGAGCCAAACAAGCCCTTTCTCCCTAAGTTGCTTTTGTTGGGTTTGTTGTTGTTGTTGTTTTGGTCATATCAAGACAAACATTACCCTAAGTGCTTTAAATCTGAGGCTTACTAGAGGGCTGGTGGTAGTTCCACCCTCTGCCCAGTATCTGTAGATGATGGAACCTCAGGAGAGCCTCCTGATCCTGCTAGATGGTTTCCAGAAAGCAAAGCCAAGGAGCAGGTAGCCCAGGTAAATCAGAAACTGGTCCCAGGCACGTAGAGGAATGCCAGCCAATGCAGGGTGGATTTTTCATGATGGAAATGTGTTCTTGTGTTTGAGATCATAGAAGTCTGAAGAATGCAGAGGGGTACAGCAAGAAATGGGGATCAGTAGATGCCTCCTAAAATTTCAAGGCAGAACTTCCTCATTTTGTTTCAGAGTAAGAGAGAGAAGGGGCTCCCTGGGAGGGCTTCTCCACCCAGCATGGCTTCAGAGTAAAGCCAGCCATTTTCATGATGTCATCTTTTTGATTTGGGACTTCGGTATGGGGACAATGGCAGGATGCAGCCTTCCAATTTAGCTCTTGACATCAGCCTGGTTGGAAAGGACTTGGCCTAGAGCCTCTCCGTGCCCCTGGGGAGGGATCCCTGGGCTTGAGCCCAGAGCCTGTGTCTGGAGTGACTAATAACATGGCTGTTGCCTGGACACTCCCTGCACATCAGCCATCAGTCCACAGGCTAGCTAACTCAGACCTAGACACACCACAACACAGGGACTGGTGTACTTCCCATGGTGACTGTCCCCCCAAAGGCCATGTGCTGAAGGTGTGTTCCCCAGAGAGGCATTATCGAAGGTTGTGAGGCCTTTAAGAGGTGGAGTTTAGTGGGAGGTCTTCGAGTCATCCTGGAAGCCCTTTCTTTCCTCTCATTTTGAGCCCAGTCATGAGGTGAATGGTTTTGCCCCACAATACACTCCCATCACTGCACAAAAGGGAAAGGATCAATAGACCATAGGCTGAAGCCTCCAAACTGTGAGCCAGGGCAAACCTTTCTCTGCTGTAAGCCGACTGTGTCGGGTATTTGTTACAGCAACAGAAAGCTGATGGACAGACACACACAAAGTCGCTCAGGGAAGTAAAGTAACCAGCCCAAACTCACAGAGCTGGAAAGTAGCAGAGCCAGGCCCGAAGCTGCTCTTGTTGGGGCCACATGCTCTTCATCAATTAATTGACAAGGAGTTGAACAGAGCCTTCCATCTCTGAGACGACTTAGGAGGAGGAAGGGTTGATTTGGCTCATGGTTTCAGTCTATGGTCTGTGGTGCCTTTGTTTCTAGATCATGCAGTGTATCATAGTGGGGGCCTGGGGCGGAGCAGAGCTGCTCACAGAAGGAGAATGTTGAAGCAAGAATACAACGGACGGGCCAGAGCTGTACTATCTCCTTCAGGAGCCTGCCACCTCTGTATTCGCCACTCCTAATTTCCGTCATATTCCAGTATCTTACCCAGGCAGGCATCTATCTTTGGATTAACTCATGATTAAAGTCAGACCCCTCGAAACCCAAGCACCTCCCATATTCCCCACCTGTGAACACTGCTGCACTGGGAAGCAAACCTTCAGCATGTGGGTTTTGGAGGGACCTTTTAGGTCCAACCCATATCAACAAGGGATGCTAGAGGACGGGTTTGGGGTGATCCTTCAGGCTATAAGAACTGAAGAGAGAGGCCTATGCCTAGGGGAATGACCTCAGAAGATGGGGGAAGACCACCACTATACCGGTAGATGCAGCTTTGAGGAGGTATGGATGAAGCAGTCTTGGATGCCACCTGTGCCTACAGCTGTGTTGTTCCTGGCTGTCTCTTCCCTCCCAGGCATCTATGCAACAGGGACTGGAGTGGGCCTACAGCTTGGTGATCAAGTGCTCAAGTTGAATTTAACTGACTTGGGACCAGGTCCTGGCTTTTGAAACTACTATCTATATGATGATTTCACTAAGTTCCTTAACCACTGTTTTGTTGCTATGAAGAGACACCATGACCAAGGCAACTCTTAAAAAAAGAAGGCATTTAATTGGAGCTGGCTTTCAGTTTCAGAGGTTTAGTCCATTATCATCATGGTGGGGAACATAGCAACACAGAGTCAGACATGGTGCTGGAGAAGTAGCTGAGAGTTCTACATCTGGATCTGCATGCAACAGCAAGAGCCAGACACTGGGCCTGGCTTGAGATTTTGAAACCTCAAAGCCCACTCCTAATGATATATATACTTCCTCAAACAAGGCCACACCTACTCCAACAAGGCCACACCTCCTAATCCTTCTCAAGTAGTACCATTGCCTGATGACTAACCATTCAGATCTATGCGCCTCTTCAAACCACCACAACTTCTGAGCAAAGTCTGCAGTGAGCATACTCTAGAAGTGTTGGATAAATGCTCTCTTGGAGCACAGCCCTGGGGGTGTGTCAAATGTGCTCAATTGATGGATCTGCACAACTTTAATAAGATTTATAAGAGATCTATAGCAAGAACAATTCACAGTCAGACAACAATAGGCATGCCCACCCCTGCATACCATGGATCCCTTATATAAACACATCCTATGACATGAATATTCCTCATCATGCCCCCCCCCCCAACCTGTGTGGTGGTTTGAATAAGGATGGCTCCCATAGGCTCATATGTTTGAATACTTGTTGCCCATTGTTGGAACTTTTAAGGAAGGATTTGAAGGTGTAGCCTTGTTGGAGGAGGTATGTCACAGGGGTGGGCTTTGATTTTAAAAGCCCATGCCATTCTTGGTGTCCTGTCTGCCTCTGACTTGTGGATCAGGATGTTCCTGACATCATGGCTTTGCTCTACCATTATGGATGCTAACTCTCTGAAACCATAATACCAATTGAAGTGCTTTCGGTTATAAGTTACATTGGCTATGATATTTTGTCACAACAATAGATACCTTGTGTGCTGGAAGGCTTTGCTTAGCAACCCTTCCAGATGTGCCTCACTTTCAGCATATCATTGAATTCTAACATAATTATAGTAAAATATGTAGCTTAGTGAAAACTTCTTGTATAAACTTCACAACTTGAATCCAACATTTCCCTCATTATTAGAAGCCACTTTCCAGCCTCTGCCCTCTCCAATCCACATGGCTTTACATATGTAATAGATGTACACAACCTGGGCTACACTGGTAAATGGTACGGTTGCGAGGTATAACAGGGCCGTCCCATGGCAGTGTCTGCAGGCCGTGTGGGTTGTCTTCCCCTGCAGAGGTGAGATTCTATTCTCATCTATCAAGGGACCCATTGTATAACAGTTTCCTCCGAACTGAAACATTCTAACCTGAAGGGAAGGTCATTGAGGCTCAGAAAGTTCTAAAGGGAAGCTGGCTAAGATTCCAATAGTAAACAACTTAAAAGTCTTAGGAAGCCCCTAAAACTTACCAAATTCACAAGGTCCTTCCCCTTCCTAAGGTAATATAAGCAGTAAAAACTGCTCAAGAGAGGAGACTCTCAAAACTGTGGAGCTGCCTGCAAGTTTTACAGTATGCTCCAGGTTTCTAGCTTATGTGAGCAATTACCCATATTGGTGTAGGCTTTGGCGATGCAGCTGTCTTTGAGTCATTTTTGCTTTTGTAAGCAATGCCTCATCCATACTCCTTAAATTAACTCCAATAACTCATGGTTAACCAAGTTGGACTTTAAAATAGTATCCTTACTTTGGTCTATCATCAGTTCATCTTTGGGTTAAGTATGTCCAAGTCTCCCCCACGAGTAGTATCACCCACTAAGTCCAGGGATGCTGTTCATCATCCCACAGTCCTGGGAACCCCCAAAGCAGAGAAAGGGACTTCTCTGAGTGTCAGACATGCTGAAGTGCAGAAATCCACTGTAGACCAGACTAAGAGGTTCAGATTGCATTTGAAGAGCAGTGGAGATGGTGGCATGATGATACAAGCCTGTCAGCCCAACCCATGTGGGAGGGGAGGCAGGAGGATTGTGAGTTTGAGATCAGCCTAGCCTAAGAGAAAGACCCCGTGTCAAAACAAAGTGACATGAAGAGTATAATGGTGATGGGGAGACAATGGCCTAGAGTGCATTCAGCTCTACTGAACACTGCTGAACCGCATTCCGAGGTGGGCTACATCCTCTTTCTCTTTCAATTCTGACATTTTACCAGTTCCTAGTGAATAACTTCTCCCCATCTTTTGGTCACAACAGTAGTGCTAAATGAAAGCCTGTAGAACAGTCTATCTAGTCAGAATAAATCTATGTCTAACACACACACACACACACACACACACAGAGGCCCCCCACAGACTTATGCATGCACAAAGGTGCACACAGACACACAGACAGACACACACACATAGCACAGACACACACAGAGACACCTCTCCACACACATACCACACACACACAGAGACCTACACACACACACACACACACACACACACACACACACATGCATGCACGCATGCATAGATTCATGCATGCACCTTGTTCTTTCTGTAACAGGACCAAGACAGAAGCGTCACTTATATGTAAATCTCCCCTCTTTCTGCTTAGCATGGGATGAGCACCCTAAGATAGCTCTGGTTATCTTGGCTTCTGCTCTGGTTTTACATCTTGTGCACTGGAAAGATAAACAGGAAGTCTCTCCCTGATGGGGAGGATGGGACAGGCCTCTGCTCTGGGACTCAGAAGAGCTAAGTGTCCCTCTGGGAGGGGCCCCAGGCCCTGGGATAAACTTCCTGCCTACAAAAAGAGCAAGATGGCTCAGGGGTGGGGTGGGAGGTTGCAATGCCTTTTTCTGCCTCCTAAATGCCTGCTGTGGACTAATTTTAGTTGGAAATTCACCTGGAGCATCCAGGAAACTTTTGTCTTTGTTTAAAAGTTCAGCTTGGGTAATGCTTTGACTCTTGAGCACATGGTGGCTGTATGATTGCACTGGTCGTTTTGGGGTCACTAATATTTTTCCTTTTGCGTGTGTGTGTGTATGTTTGTCAGTGTGTGTGTGTGTGTGTGTGTGCGCGCGCGCGCATGCATGTGTGTGCACATGTGTGCAGAGGTCAGAGGTTGACATCAGGCAGTTTTTTCGTCATTCTCCACTTTATTTATCGAGATAGGCTCTCCCCTGTACCTGCAACTCTTCAATATGGCTGTTCCAGTTAGCAAGCTTGCCTGGGATCTTTTGCCTCTCCAGCCCAAGCACTGGAGTGACAGATGGGCCACTATGCCCACCTACTAGTTAACATGGATCCTGGGGAGCCAAACTGTAGGTCTCATGCTTGGATGGCAAGTGCTCCATCCACTGAGCTGTCTGTCCCTCTGGCCATGCCACTGATGTTTCAAGCAGATGGATCAACAATCTCCTTCAAGTAAACTCCATGTTAACAGAATTACGGTATCAACAAAGCAAAAATTTTAAAACACAGCACCATCAAGGAAGATAACACCTAGACTCAGCAAACATTACCAAGGTCTGGAGTCAGTTGTAAACTTTCTACAAAGCAGAACAGAGGACATAGTACAGCAAGCTTTCTCCTCTCTCCTCTCTCCTCTCTCCTCTCTCCTCTCTCCTCTTTCCTCTCCCTCTCTCTGCCTCTCTGCCTCTCTCTCTCTCTCTCTCTCTCTCTCTCTCTCTCTCTCTCTCACACACACACACACACACACACACACATACACACACATTTATTTATAGTTGGTTTGGAGATGGAGTCTTGTCACATCTAGACAGGCTGGCCTCAAACTCAAATTCCTTCTGCCTCAGCCCTGAGTGCTGAGATCACAGGTGTGTGCTACCATACCCGGCTCCAATTTCTCATTTTCTTTCATTTTTGAAAGAAAACAATTTATTTTTAATTATGTGTGTATGGGAGTGCTGCGAGCATATGAATAGAGGCGCTCACAGAGGCCAGAAGAGGGAATGAGGTTCCCTAGAGCTGAAGTTTGGGGGAGTTGTAAGATGCTTGACCGAAGTCCTGGGAACTGAATTTGGGTCCTCTGCAAGAGACACTTGAGCTCTTAACTGTGGAGCCATCTCTCCAGCCTGTTTCTCACTTTCTAATAGAAGGAGAGGCATACATTATTAACTGCAGTGGTGTTTATATAATTTATAATATATCTGTGATCCTGAGATCTGAAGGGATGGAGTGTGAAGAGTTTAACCTTCTAGTCAGCGTTTCTGTGTCTGTTATTCTTGCTTATCCCAGATGGAGTACAGATGGACCAGTGCTTTGCTCATACAGTGATGGCAGCTGGTTGACCATTTATATATGCTGGGTAGCAGGTGTGTGTGTGTGTGTGTGTGTGTGCGCGCGCGCGCACGTGAGTGCACTTGATATATGGACTGTAATAATCTCTATCGTCCAGATAAGAATGCAGAGTCACAACCCCCTACCCATACCAGCAAGTAGTGGAGGTGACAGGGAAACAGGACAGATGTTATTGTCTTCTTAGGGCATAAAAACATCTGGGGATTGGGAGATGGCTCCGTTGATAAAATGTCTTTCATGGAAGTATGAAGACCTAAGTTCTGATCCCCAGCATCCATACAGAAAAGCAAGGTGTGGCAGTGCACACCTAGAATCCTCACGTGGGCGGGGCAGAGATGGAAGGAAGGACAGTCCTTGAAGTTCACTGTCCAGCCAGTCCAGCTGCGTCAGTGAGAGACTCCTCTCCAAAGAGATTGATAAAGGCACCTAAGGTTGACCTCCAGCCTCCAGACATTATGCCCCCCTCTCAGTGTGTGTGTGTGTGGGGGGGGAGGTTATGGGACTTCCCCAAGGTCACCCAGCAGAACAGATCCCAGATCTTCTGCCTCCAAGTCTCCAAGTTCAGGGTTTGTTCTACTGCAGCCAGAGTTAATAAAACCATTTCCAGAAATAGTTAAGAGCCAGAGCTGGGGGGAAACTATTTGGAATTGGCCAAGAGGGAATTGAGAAACAGCACATGTCAAGTCCTTGTCTTTTCTCCTAATGTGGTTGCTTGCCTTTCCCGATTGTATTTTTCTTACTGCTCTAATCTCTCCCAGAAGAGAAGCAGCATAGTAGTCCATTCATTCATTCATCCATTTGCTCATTCATTTATTCATTCACTGTTATAGACTGGAGTTTTTGTACACCAAAATGTATCTGTTGAAGCTCTTACCCCCACATCTCAAGGTTGTGGCTAAGTTTTGAAATATGGCCTGTAAGTTATAACTAAACTACCAGCTATGGTAGACACATACCAGCACAGGAGGATCAGGCAGGAGGATCATGAGTTCAAGTCCAGCTTGGATGACATAGCCCAGTCTGGGCTACCAAGTAAGACCCTATTTCAAAAACATGAAGTTGCATGGGTGGACTCTAGTGACCAGTGCCCTCATAAGAGGTCAGAAGGTCACAGACTACATAGAGATGAGGGGTGACTACACCAAGGAGTAGGACTGCCACCTGCAAGACAGGGCAAGGGGTCTCCAGAGAAAACCTCACCCTGCTGACAGAAGACGGAGGAAGGATTTCTGTTGGTTAAGTTGACCAGGCTGTGACTTTTTTGTTACAGTGTTTAGGAAAACTTCATGTACAACCTTTTTCTCTTTATTCCATATTCACACACATTGCAGCTCATGCGGGTGTGAACTCAGCTGTCAGCTTAGTGGGCTTTCTGGACCCCACTCTAATGCTGTGACACCACAGTCCCTGGCTCACACTCCTGTGGAATATTAATTACCCTGTGGTGCTGATCATGAACTGGGGTGTCAGAAGTTACTTCTTCATTGCTGTGTGTTTCCTCCCACAGGAGTGTTAGCCGGATGTATACAGGCGTCACTAACTGGACCTCTTAACTGTGTGTATACAGGCAGCATGAACTGGACCCCTTGGGTTACTAAACAAGAAAACAAAACAGAGAGGAGAGCACAGTTGGAAGGGTCTGGGGGACTGGAAGGGGTAACTTGAGCTAGATATGATCAAGATACAGGATACGTATGTAGCAAAACTGTCAAAAGCTGGATTAGAATTTTTTTTTTTTTTAAATTGGTGTAAGCATGCAAATTCCTCAAACACTCACCACACTTGGCATTTCTTCCTGGCAAAGCTTCTGTTTAGAAGTTTTTGAAGTGTGTAGGGTAGGGCAGTGTCATCTTGCACAGTCCCCTGCTGGGCAGTAGCAGGTCAGAACTTCCTTTTCCTGCTACAGAACAAGTCTGGGCTGCACCACTGTGGGTGTTGTCAGACACAGGGGATGAGGAACTCCAGATTTGTGCAGACCATGATCTGCAAGTGCTGCCATGAAATACATACTGAAGTCTCTGGGCTGGGAAGATGGCTCAGTCAGTAAAGTGCTTGCCGTGCAAACATGGGGACCTGAGTTCAGGCCCTGAACATATGTAAAAGCCAGGTGTGGTGGAAAGTACCTGTAATCTCAGTCCTGGGGAGGCAGAGACAGGGGAATGCCTGGAGAATAATGTTCAAATCAGGATAGCTTGCTTGCTGGCCCATCTAACCAATCTAATAATCTCCAGGCCAGAGAGAGGCCATGCCTCAAACAAGGAAGAGAGAGACTGAAGAAGACACCTGATGTCTGCCTCTGGAGTGCACACTTATACACATACAGGCATGTGCGCAAACACATGTTCACGAACACGAACGTGAGCATGTACATATCAAAATGTCAAAGTTTTGGGAATGGCAGTCTTGCCGAGGACTTTAGGGGGACTAGGCAGGTGTCTGCCATTTCTTTGGTGGGACATCAGAAACCAAGATGGAGGACACAGCTAGAGGGATCATGATAAGGCATGCTCGATGAGGGGCTCCTGGTAGTCCTCATATCCTTGCCGAATATCACAGACTGCTGTGGAAGAAGTCTTGGCAAGCAAAGCCTTGTCTTTCCGGGAGGATGGAGCCCACGCTCTTGGATGAAGTGGCAGTGACCATCTAGAATGACACTGGCGCCACAGTCCCTCTGGTTAATTGCCCCCCCCCCCCCATGCTTCTTCCAAGGCAAGTGCTTTACCACTGAGCTACACCCATATTTTAAGCCTTTACTTCAAGACAGGACATCACTTAGTCACCCAGGCTGTCCTGAGCTCACTCTATAGTTCCCGGAGCTCTTGAATATGAGATCTTCCTACCTCAGTCTCCCAGTAGCTGAGACCACAGCCTGGCCTTTTTTCTCATTTGGAATTGCACTTGTGACATGCGTGCTGTGGTAAACAGAGCACAGTCTCTCTATTTCCTGTCTTGTGTTGTGGATGGCAGGCACTTTAAAAGGCCCTGTTATATTTCCGGTGTGTATATTTTTCCCCATAGAATTCAGAGGTCATATCACATATTTCTTATTCCTCCTTCTTTACCTTTCTCCGTCCCTCTCCTGCTCCCCCCACCCTGCCTTCTTCCTTTCACGTCTTCCAGCCACTCCCCTTACCATTCAATATACTGAATTAATGTAAGACCAATGAAGTATGGGCTGAGAGATGGCTCAGTGGTTAAGAACACTGACCACTTTTCCAGAAGACCTGGGTTCAATTCCAATCTCCCCCATGGGAGTTCATAACTTTGCTGGCTTCTGTGGGTCCTGCACACATGCACTGCACTTGTCTTTCTGCCATGTTTCTGCGAAACTTGACTAATTTTTGAAAGCTTCAAACCATTTCTATTTACAAAATCTTGCCTTTTTGTAATAAAAGGTAAACAAACATATATCCCCATATATTGAACTTTAAAAGAAAATCAAAGCTACCAAATTCGATATGAGATCTAGATTTTGGGTCAGGAAAGGGGTGTCAGTAGGAAAATGTACTGGGCTCCATATTTAAGTCCAGGGGCTGGGGAGATTGTCCAGTTGGTAGAGTGTTTGCCACGCAAGCAGGAGAGCCCAAGTTCAATGCCTAGGACTGACACTGAAAAAATGTAAAACACAAGAAGTGGTTGTGTGTGCTTGTAATCCTATCACCAGGCTCGTGGAGAGAGGTAGATCCCTGGGCTCACTGGTCAGACAGCCTAGTCCACTTGGAAAGTTCAAGTCCAGCGAGAGACCCTGCCTCAAAAGTAAGGTGAAGAAGAATGACATGTCCTGGTCTTGACACACATGTCCACATATGTGCAGATACACTGGAACACACACATATACACACACAGCACTTGCCCGTGTGCACACAGATTGGATAGCACTGCATGAATGAAAATCTCATAACTTTGACAATTTCTCCCTGTAAAGTGTTAGGGCAGGCTAAAACTTTGTACTATGTTACTTTCTAAAAACCTAAAAGAGTCCAAGAAAGTTGTTCAGGATTGTTCTTAGGCTGGGGTATATTCAGGATTACTGTGTATGTAGTAGTGCAAAGCCCTGAATTCAGTCATAAGTACTGCACCACACAAAATGTTAATGTCTTCCATGTGCTTATTTCATAGGTAAATACAGTCAGGCAAACCTGCATGTAGGGTCTAGGGGAAAACTACATAAAGCCTAGTTAAAACTGAATGTCAGAAAAACAAAATTTTAGTATGAGGAAGTCCCTAATATTCCACAGGATAAACTTACATTGGAAAGAATCATTTTTGTCTGACCTTCTGCTGCACCTGGGTGTATGAGGTTTTGTCAGTGACCTTCACTTAGTTATTTTAAATGATAGTTTTTAATGTGTTGTGATCAACATGAAAAACACTACTGCTCACTTGACTTGTCTTTGAGATGTATCTTTTCTTTTATGTGTATGGGTGATTTTTCCCCTGCATCTCTGTCTGTGCATCACATGTGTGCAGGACCCACAGAGGCCAGCAAAGGCCATGCTTGTGAGCGTCTGCTTGGGGGCTGGTGTGAGCTCGTGGCTGTATGGACCCCTTCCTTCTGCCTCTGCTGCTCTTAGGAACAGATTATTTATTGAGCAATCGTCAGCACTGTGCTGCTCTTATCAGATCACTTACCCAGTGAGGGCAGAGACCAAACTCCCTTTTTGGCCCTAACACAATGTCTGGCATTCAGTCTGTGCTCTGCAAACATTCACCGAATAAACCAGGCGTAAAATTGTTCTCCCTAAGTCTGCCATTATCTGTTTAACTGGTTGGAAGGTCAAAGTTTTATGACTGTGGGCTTTTCTTTTCTTTTAGATTTATTAGTGTGTGTTTGTATGATGAGAGGCACACACGCCATATTGTGTGTGTGTGTGTGTGTGTGTGTGTGTGTGTGTGTGTGTGTGTGTGTGTGTAGGAGCAGAGAACAACTTTGTGGAGTCATTTTTTTCCTTTCCCCTTTATGTGAGTTCCAGAGATCAAACCATAAGCTCGTGTGGACTCACTGGAGCATCTTACCAGCCCTGTGTTATTTGAGGCAGGGTCTTACTATGTAGCATAGGCTGGCCAGGCGTTCACAGTTCTCCTACCTCCCCCGTCTGAGTGCTGAAAAGGGTCATCATGCCTTTTGAAAGTTAACATTATAAATTAATTGGGTGGGGCTATAGTATGCCATAATAATTCATAAATCATTGACTCTCAATGGCTTAGGAAAAACAAATGTGCATCTCTCAGTTTCCTGCATGTTTGAGGGCAATCGAGGAGGCCTCCTCACGGGCCTCGTGGTGTTTAAAGTGCAGGAAGGTGAGAGTTGAAAGCTGAATAATGTGTGCATATCTGTGAGCCTAGCACTCAGGAAGCAGAGGCAGGAAGGGTGTGAAGCCAGCCTGGGCTACGCATTTTGGCTGTCTTTTCGTATGTACATCCTTTTGGTTAAAAGTAGCCACATGGCTTCCACTAGCTGAAGAGACCTATGAAATACAGCCTTCCTTTGGCCACAAAAAGAGGTCCAGGAAAGGGACCTCAGTGGGTGTGGCTTCGCGCACCCCAAGTTTAATGGCGTTTCTTTTAGTGTAACTCTGTCTGTGAAATAGACAGTCTCTACTTCTACACACTTGCTCTGGCCCCTGGCTTGGCACAGAAAGGACACATTGTCAGGACTTGCAGATGGAACAAATGGATGCATAAATCAAGGACCATCATCTCGCCTTTGCCTGGCTTGGCGCACCCTCTGAGTCATATTTAATTCCCTCACTTCCAGGCTGAACTCTTGAAAAGATCCTAATTAGTTTCTTAGAAGAAATGATACCCATCAGACAGACAAATGACAGGAGGTTGCCCGCAGGGCTCAACCCAGGCTGGGAAAATGTAATAAAAAGGGCCGTCCCTCCAGGGAGGAGATGGGTATGCAAAAAAAGTCATGCTGACTCTCAGAAGCGTGCTGCCCACCGTGCTGCCCACCATGTGCTTCAAGGATCAGAGCTAGGCTTACAGTTGCTCTGATGGGGAGGAAGAACACTTCCACACTACTGCAAACAAGCTTTGCTTCTGATGACATCAGGACCTGAGTGTTCGCATTGTCAACAAGGATGTTTTACAACCAAAAAAAAGCAGAAAGGGGGGTGTATTCCACAACCAGTTCTATTCAGAACACCGCAAGGCAACACCCAGATTTTGGGATAAGACATAAGATGCCTTGGTGTTCTCTCTCTCTCTCTCTCTCTCTCTCTCTCTCTCTCTCTCTGTGTGTGTGTGTGTGTGTGTGTGTGTGTGTGTGTGTGTGTGTGTGTGTGTTTGGGGGAGGGTGTGCACATAGAGTGTAAGTCCTCTGCCTGAGCAGCAAGTGCTCTCGAGATGAGCCACCTCTCCAGCCCCTAGTGATCTTGTTTGCTTTCTATTCTTTTGTGGAAATGTACACAGTTTGTCGCAGTGTTATTCAGCCTCCCCCAAGGGACTTCAGAATGACTCTACAACAATCATCTGTATTACACGGGAGGGCGCTGAGGGTCAGAAACATTAGCATTTATCGTGAGTTAGTATCTGCTGCTGAGCCATTAATGCACTGTGTAACTCTGATGTGTGTGTGTGTGTGTGTGTGTGTGTGTGCGCGCGCGAGAGGGGGGGGAGAGAGAGAGAGAGAGAGAGAGAGTGTGTGTGTGTGTGTGTGAGAGAGAGAGAGAGAGAGAGAGAGAGAGCCTGTGTGTAGTCTGTGGTTGCTTTATAAATAGAAATACTAGCATTGGTGAGATGGCTCTGGGGTTAAAGGTGTTTGCTGCCAAGGCTTAAGACCTGAGTTCAATCCTCAGGACTCAAAAGGTAAAAAAGAACAGATGCTTACAAGCTGCCCTCTGATGTCCACATATGTGCTAAACATTTCTCTGAATAAATAAATATAATAAAAAGAAAAATTTTAATTTATTTTTAACATGGGTGCAAGAGAGATGGCTCAGCATTTGGGCTGTAGGTGGTACCTTCTAGAACTGTAGGACATGTTGGTCAGTGCTTGGCTTTCTCAAAACTGTGACAGGATGCCAGACATAAACAACTTAAAAGAGGAAAAGGTTATGGCTCATGGTTTCAGAGACCTTAGTTCATAGTCCTTGGCTCTGCTGATTATGGGACCATGGTGAGGCTGAGCATTATGGTGGTGAGAGTGGAGGTGGGGAGATTCTTTACTTCCAGGTGAACAGGAAGCAGGCAGAGATAGAAAGGAGTCAGAGCAGGCTGTGCCCTTCAAAGACACTCCCTAGTGGTTTACAGTCTTCCCATAGGCTTCACCTTCCACCTCTCTCCCAGTGTCCTACTGTCTACAGTCAGCTTGATCCATCAACAGATTAAACATCGCTTAGGTTAGAGGCTTCGTGATGGAGCCATCTTTGTAAATACCTATAGGTGTGCTTTACTAATCCCCTAGGTGGTCTATTAGTTCATTCAGTTGACAGTGGAGCTTGGCAGCTGACGTTCTATCTGCTTCTGTTGCGAGGAAATCACGCTCCACACCGTTACCTTAAGCAGTGACCCCTTGCTGCGTGGAGTGAAAATAGTGTAGCTTTTAAATAATGTTCAATAGACACGACTTAGAAAACAGGAATGAAGCCTCCAGCCTCACACTTTCCTACTTCTGTGCTGCTGTGGATCAGACCCAGAGTCGTGTACATGCTAAGCAAAAGCCCTACCATTGACCCGAATCCCAGCCCCTAGAATTCCTGGAGGTCCACGTTTGTGCTTTTCCTCTGATGGTCAGTACTCTCTGCAGCTGATAGCCCAGACTCCAGAATCAGACACAAATGTGAACTGGCCATCAATTAGGCATGACCGTGTGCAGACCACGTCTGAGCATGGTCTGTAACAGCAGCTGCTCCCTGGTTGCATGAACTCAGTATTACTATCAGGCTGGAGTATGTAACCTGCAAATTGCCCACACCCTATTTACTCTGAACTTGCTCTAGGAGCAAGTATTAAGCACGTCCAGCCTGAGGTCCATGAGCTACATGACGCCAGCACATTGATGAGTGCAGTTTGCTTCGAAATTGTAATCTTACTTAAACATTGCAGTTGTGGTAGGAGGGGAGGGAAAGCGGCAGGGACAGGGATGGGGATGGGGACTGGACAGGGACCAGATGGGATGGGACACAACTCGACTGTGTGGTTCTTGAGCTCCAGAGGGGCTAGTGACCTCTAGTGAGGCATATACCTAGAAAAGTACAAAAAGTCCAAGCTAGCTCCAGCCACTAACCCTTCTACTTCGATCTTCAATGAATCACATGAGATTTTTTTAAAGTGTAGATTCTGATTCAGTGGACTTAGGGTATGCATGTCACTCAGGCTGAGCCAATCATAGCATTAGCGTTTCCTTCTACCTGTGACTGAGCCAGTGTGGCTCTTAGGATGCACTTCTGTCCTTTGATTGCACTGAAATGGAAATCGCAAGTCTCCAAGGGTCAGGCTAATCAGTATTTCACTCTCCCTCAATCCCCTGGAGTTCTGAGGCGATGCTGTACTGACTGCTCTCTTCCCTGTGTGAATGCTTGACCAGTGAGCTCTGGAACTGGAGCTCTTCATTCAGGAACAAGGTCAGGCAAAAAGGTTCCATGACCTTGACCAGCATATCACCTTAAAAGGTCAACATGTTATGACCTTTCATTGCCTTCCTGTTTCACTTTCATGGAGAGGCCTCATTGGCTGGGGTACATGTAGCTTAGTCAGTGGAGTGCTTGCCTACCATGCACAAAATCTGGGGTTGATCCCTCAGCACTGTATAAACCAGGTGTGGGAGAACCATCCTGTCACCCCAGCACCCCAGAGGTGGAAGTAGGAAGTGCAGGAGTTCTGGGTCACCCTCATGAGACCCTGTCTCAAAGCAAAGCAAATAAAAACAAAATAAAACAAATGAGGGGGGGAACATATGTAATGGCTAACCTACACTGTCTAGGTTTAAATAAATATACTCTAATGTTTATAAAATAGCTAAAATTGCCCTATGATCTATCTAAATGCTACAATGTGAGGTTGTGGCACAGGTTTACTCATCAAGGATGACTCAAACACACTGTCCCAACTCAGCAACTTGAGAAGAAAGACAGTGGGAGAGACAGAGAGGGCAGGGCAGGAGTTTAGTTTTTTAATACCCAATGCTGTCTTGTTTTATTGTGGTACTTGGGATCAAACCCAAGCCCCCACAGGCCAGGCAGGAATTCTACAGCTGAGCTCTAGCCCCAGTATACAGGGGTCAGATACTGCTCCATAAAGGTAATTAGTTTTGGCTCCGAGGGGCATCAAGTTTTGGCTGAGCAGGGTTCCAGGTCTCTGCCACTGACCCTAGCAACTGTTACAAAAACATGCATCCCAGTAAAGCCATACTTGGCCAGTTTGCTGAGCCCCATTCTCAAACCCGTGGCTGGAGAAATGGAGCAGCTTGTTATACAGGGGATGTTGGTGCTCTGAGGGGCGCTTGGACTGGGCACACATTTAGAGGATCTGTGTAGACAGACAGAAGGAGAAAGGAGTGTGTTGAAGAGAGTCAAGCATGGATGTGTGTAAACAGACAGACTTTTAGCTACTCTATGGGTTCTTTTTTCTTCCATCCTTCTCCACTCCTCTTTCCTCACCCTTTCAACCCCCTAACACTACGTAGGAGGGAGAAAAGGACAGAGGGGAAGGGACAACAGTATCGTCAGATTACTTTCTGATGATTAGGGGCATTGAGTTCCTTAGGGCAAGTTTGGTCTTTGCTGTCGGAATACCTGATTTCTTAATTTCATCTCTTTGCACACGACTACTTGACAAACTGCAACACGCCACAAACAACAGCATCTAACCACTACCAGCCAACCAACCCCTTCTCTTGGGGCTCTGCATTTATACATCCTCTGAAAAGTTCCCAGAATTCCAAATGTCACACACTCACACAAACTATCTGCAGCTGGCAAAAGCATGCCCCTGCTAGAGCATGAGGCAAATCATAGTCAGCTGCTTTGGACAATCTAAAGCAGCACCATATCTCATACCTGGGATTAATTAAAATGAAAACATAATTCTTACAATATTTCTTTGCTTTTAAAAAATCAAAATTCTCACTACAGATGTTCTGAGCTGGATCCTTCTGACACTCAGGAGCGCACATCAAGTATATAGGTGCCAGCTATGCAGTCATGACTTGACTTCTATGAAAAAGAGGTGGGTCTGGGGATTGGAAAGATGGCTCAGTGGGTTAAGTGTCTGGTGGACAAGCATGAGGACCTGAATCCCTGGTACCTATGTAGAAAGCTGGTCATGGTAGTATTCCCTTAGTTCTTGGGAATGAAGACAGGCAGATCCCTGGGGCTTGTTGGGCATCCAGCCTAGCTGAATTGGTGAGCTAGCTCCAAAGCCAGTAAGAGACCCTGCCTCATAATGTGGAAAGCATTAGAGGAAGACACTCCAGTGCCAGTCTCTGACCCCCACACATGGCCACATTGGCAAGCACACAGACAGATGAGAAAGAGAGGGATTTAGGAAGCTACCTGGTACTTCCTGCTCCATATGAGGTTCTAGAAGACAGCAGGCACTCACTCAAGAAGAGGATTTCTTACCATACCTGTCTGATGGTTTTCCCCTTTCCATCTACTATATAGGAGCCGATCACTTAGAAGCAGGTATATTGCGTGTCACATCCATGCCACATGCCAACAAGATGCCCAGGGCTCCTAACTCTTTCTTCTACCTGGTCCTTGAAGCTGTTGTGCACACACCAAGGACTTAAAAAGAAACTAAGGGTTCCCAAACTGGCCTTTGTAGACTCATTCCCCATCTGAACCCAGGTCTCTGTGATCCACACTCTACCTTCTGTATTCTACCTATCCGGGGGCAGGACCCATCTGCCTACTGGCCTTTCTCATCCTTTCTGTGGGAGGGGCCCTTTTCTAGATCCTTGATACTCAGAGAGGTCCATGAGCCAGCAGCATCAGTATCTGCACATGCCAGGTTCCTATCGTTGCATGAGATCCCTGAGCTAACCAACATAGAAAGAGAGGAGGCTTATGTTCAGCTGCCTGGCCCTGTTCTTCTGGGCTAAGGTAAGTAAGGTAGCACTTCAGTATGGTAGAACAAACCCACTCACTTCAAAGCCAGGGAGGAAGAAAGAAGAACAAGGAGAAAAGGAAGAGCACCATCCCCTCCAAGAGCACACCAGGTTGCAGTGAGTTTTTGATTGCACCGCTTTGTGCTCCCAGTGAGCTGCATGTGTACACCCATCCAGGAGCTATCTCAGATCCACGAATGGAAAACACACACACACACACACACACACACACACACACACACACACACACACACCAGTTAATTTTAAAACGCCTTAGCTAACTCAAATGCTGGTCACTCCTAAACCTTCCCCTGCTACCCCAGGCCACTGGGGACACTGACCACTTCCCCAAAAACTCACACGGCTGTTTGGCTTTATCTCCTGCTGCTACTGAGTCCCCTTCTTCTTCCCCCAGTTCTGGCAATTCCCATTTCACCTGCATCCTACCTGGGCAACTCTCAGTGTCCTGTCCCATGCCCAGCCATTGGTTGCTGGCATCGTCACTGATAGATCAAAAACCAATTGGGGACAAGGACCTTCAGCATCTAGACACGCAGATTCAAAGCATTAGTTCCAATCTCCAACAAAGAGATTCTCACCATTAGGTTCCCACCTCCCAAAGATCTCACCATCTCCCAGTAGTATAACCCTGGTGGCTATCCTATTTTTTTAAAACATTTTAAATTAACTAATATGTGTGTGCGCATAAGTGTGTACATCCCCCATGGTGCACACAAGAAGGTAGAGAACAAGTCAGTTAATTCCTTCCATCATTCGAGTCCCAGAGATTGGACTCTGGACTTCAGCAAGTGCTTCCACCACTGAGCTGTCTCACCAGGCACACAGTATGACATTTCTCTGCAATGTGATAGCATAATGTTCACAGTGTAGAAAAAGATGGATATGCCCAGTAATGTTTGCTAGAAATGCAGGATCTAATGGAAGACCCTGCCCCAAAACTCCTGAATGGGAAATTCCAAGTAAGAGCTGTATCATGAAGCAGGAGGCCCTGTAGTCCTCACTGTGAGTCCTCACGCTGGGCCAGCATCAGAACCTCCTGCAGGTCCAGTACAAGCACAGACCTGTGGCCCCAGTGCCCAGGGCATCTCATCCAGCAGGATAAGATCATGCACTCCTGATGAGGACGCTGTCCATCACCCAGGTGCTGTTTCAGTTGCATGTCCAGAGAACAGGCCCTTGAAAATCACCACGGTAGCTGGATCAGATGGCACACACCTTTAATCCCAGCACTTGGGAGGTAGAGGCAGGTAGATCTTTGAGTTCGAGGCCAGCATGGTCTACAGAGCAAGTTTCAGGACAGCCAGGGCTACACAGAGAAACCCTGTCTCGAAAAACCAAAAAGGAAAGTGAAAGGAAGGAAGGAAGGGGGAAGGGTAGGATTAGGACAGGGAAGGGGAAGGGAAGGGAGGGGAGGGCAAGAGAGGGGAGAGGAAAAGAGGGGAGGGGGAGAAGAGAAGAGAATTACTGTGGTTCCCAGGACACTGAAGAGCAGGGCTATCTATGGTCCGAGTGCCATTCCCATCTGGAAGTCACTCCCAGTCTCAAATCCTCTTCCTGCCTCTGGGAGAAAACACATAGCAGATCCCAAGCTGATTTCTCATTATTAATCCAGAGTTTATGTGCTGTCCCTTGAAGCCACATCTGTGTGGTCATGTCTATGCCAGCCCCAGCATCCTCTTTTATTTCTACAGTTAAATCCCATCTCCATTCTTCCTAGCTGAGGAGAGGGAGGGAGGAAGAAAGAGGAGGGGGGGAGAGGGAGAGAGAGAGGATGAACAGGTGGTCACCCACCCCCCGCAAATACCCCTTCATATGTGTACAGGCTATTATTAAGTCGCCCTCAGATTTTCCTTCTTGAAGACTAAATCATTAGCTATCCTTTTCTGAATCATGAGGTGGAGAGGGTTTGTCTGATTGTAGTTTCCAGCCTCAGTCTTAAGCCAGGGTCGGGGTTCCAGGGGTTGTTGAAGACTAGACCATTGGACTTCTTCATCTAAGTGAGATCCTCAAGGGAGACGCCAGCAGACAGCATGCAAGACGAAGCGAGGTCTGGAGGGTTGCAGAGACCAGCAGGAAGTCAAGCAACACGGGTGAGTCAAATGTCTTCAGAGCTGATACTCGTCAGGAGCATGCCCCATCTCCTACTCTGAGCTGTGACAGCCAATGAATGAATATCCCTGGGAGGCAGCCTGGCTGATGGACAGCATCTTTCGAGCTGGGAAGTGCAGGAGTATCAGAGATGGAGCCCTGGCATGCAAGGTGAAGGCTAGACTTTGTAGCACCTGCCTCCATAAGCATCCTCTGGAAATTGGTAGGAATTGGGGGTCCCCAGACTCTTTCGCTAAACCTACTGCATCCAAATGTCCAAGTGAGTCTGGGAAGAGGGAGAAGAGGGAGTTTAATGGGATTTTACCCCCTGCTGTACAGTCCAGTTTATGAATAACCTGTGTCTGGGGTGGCTCTGTCACCTTAATCATGGCCTTGAACAAAAAAGAAAAACTATCAGGGTGAGCAAGTAGTGGGTTCACTCACATGGATAGGGACTTTTCTGGTGTGTGTGTGTGTGTGTGTGTGTGTGTGTGTGTGTGTGTGTGTGTGTGTGTTCATGTGAGTTCATGTGTGTGTGTGTGCCTGTGTGTGCATGTATGTGTGTGTGTGTACCACCCAGGGCCTCACACCTCTAGGGATGTGCTCTGTCACAGAGCTGTATCTCCAGCCCATATACTTTGAGAATAAAAAATCGAGTAGTGGTTGCATTTACTGAGAACCTACTGAGGGCTGGTACAGTGCTATGGGATAGTTACTCTATGTGTCTATTAGGGAGAGTGTTTCCTGCCATGAAGCACTGGTTTGGGCCCTATTCACTGAGGATGAGGATGAGGCCCACAGAGAAATGCACCCTGGGTCTCACAGCTAGGGAGAGGTGAGCAGCATGACTTGCAGGCAGGCTAGCTGATGACAGCAGCCGGGATTTCAACCTCCATGTGGTCCCTCCTTCTTCAGTGACACACTCTACCTTTCCAAGCATCAAATAAAATAAGTCCCCAGGCTAAATGCATGCTTTGGGGGAAAGAAAAGGAACCATTCCTGGTGAACCATGCATCTGTGTTTTGTGGATTTTTCCTAATTGGCTGGAGTTCTCTCCAGCACCACCACCAAAGTGTATAATATTTATTTTGCAGATGAAGAAAACCAAGGTTTGCAGAGGTGAAATGGCTTGTTCCTGGTCACAAGCCATTAGATAGGCAAGACAGAGCTCTTGCCCCTGGCAAAGATGGGGACCAGAGAACCCTGATGGGTATGTAGCATAGCTTGAGGTCTGGAGACCCTGTTTCAGACTATCTGTTTAATTAGCTTTGAGCCTTCTAACTACCCAGGCATTCTGGGTAGAAACACAGCCCCAGTAGGGGTACAGGGAAAGCTAAGATAGGATGGGAAGGACATGTTTTATATGCCATAGAATTAAAAGGGACTTGGCCACCAGGTTTCATCAGTGAGAATGGCCAAAATTGATAGTCACTAAACTGGAAGCTGCGTGGCCCGATGGGTGGCAACAGCTGTTTCTGCCATGCATGCACTTCTGAATGATAACAGGTAGTCTATGGGCCAGAGACTGCAATCCCGCCCCTAATTCCCTTCTGAAGACTGTTATTATGTGCATGCCTCTGCTCCCCAGGGCTTGGTGCACTAGGGAGATGGCTGGTTCATTTTAAGAGTCGGAGACGACAGAGGCACCACCAGAGGAACTGGATACCAGTTCCCAGAGACGCTGCCTTAGGAGGGATAGAATTCCAGAAACATCTATGCTTCTCTCTGGTCTAGATGGCTACCTCAGGGTGGGACCAATGCTTCCGTCTCCAGCATCTTCTTAGAAAGCCAGCCTCTCCAATCACCTATGTGGTCCTCATCAGACAGTGGCTTGTGATGGCACACATATCTGGCTGCCTGCCCAGTCTTTTATTGGTCCTCTGGCTCAGTAAGGGACCAAAGCAGGACCATTACATGTGACATAAAGTGTCTCTTCATTGGGACCACAAACATAAAAATGTATACCACGGACCTTTTATTTCTTTTGCCTCAGGAGCAAATCTACTGTAGGGGAGAAAACTACTCGGGAAGAAGCTGTAAGTGTGACAGACGTAGGGATCCCATGGCTGCTAGGTTATCCCTGATTCCAGCTGTTTCTGGAGCTGTGCCCTTAGACTTCCCAGTTAAGGAGCCCATGAATTCTTTTATATGTAAACAGGATTGAATTTGGCTTCTGAAAGGAACTTCAGGAAACATGTATTGGATAGTCTACATATGGAAAGACAAGACTCCTTCTTCCCCGCTGACCTGCCCCCCCTCCCCGGTCCTGTCCCCTGCTTCCCACAGCTGCCATGGCTCAGTCATCATGGTTGTCATCTGCTGTCATTTAGTGCAACATTGTGTCACCTTACCTGGGTTGTAACCGCCTTCCCATTGGCCTCCCAACTTCAGACTTGTTTACTCTATGCTGAAAGATGGACAGACAGAGGGACACTCACACACCTGCCAAAAATCTTTCCTATCATGATGCCCCCTTCTCCTTCATGGAGTGACAGGAGACTGTGTGACCTTTGGCCTCTCCACTAGTTAAAGCTCACTGGCCTCGCTGCATCTGAGAACTGCTTACAGTTCCTCCTCTCCCAGCTAAACCAATGCACCTGCTGCCTTTGGGGAGAGGGTGCTTTATCCCCTGTACCATTGGACATGACAAGTCCATGAAAGCCTAAAGATTGAATTTAAGAGAATGTTTTTATAAATATAGAGCATAGTATATCACAGAGCAGAGAAATTAACTACTTGTGTAGGCAGTTATTAAAATATTTAAACAAATTGAAATATGAGTAATATTTAATCTTCCTTCTCTTTCTCCTAGATTTTGTTTTTATTTATTTATTTTATGCTTTCTTTAATTTTTGAGATTATATTACATCATGTCTCCCCCCTTTTCCCTGTATCCAAACCCTCCCATACACCCCTCCTTGCTCCCATTCAAATTCAAGACCTCCTTTTTCATTAATTGCTGTTACACGCATATGTGTATACATAACATCTCGAGTTATAACATGCTTGGTCTATATAATGCTGCCCATATGTATGTTTTCAGGGCTGACCACTTGGTGTTGGATAACCAGCTGCTGTGCTCTTCCCTGGGGAAGCATATTTCTCCCGCTCTCAGTATTCCTTAGTTACCTACAGTTTGCTGTATATGTGGGGGAGCCTTGTGGTGGTCTTTCCTCGTCCACTTTAGCATGACTATTGCTGTTGTCATTGTTCTGTGCCTGTTGAGACAGTTATGGTGGCACGATTTATGGGTGTGGCTTCTGACCTTCCCAGGAGACACAATCTCACATCAAATTCCCTGATCCTCTGGCTCTTTCCACCCCTACTCCCCAAAGTTCCCTGAACCTTAGGTGTAGGAGTTGTTCTCTACATGTACCCACTGGAGCTGAGCTTCACAGCTCTGCATTTTGATTGGTTGTGGGGTTTTTGTAATGCTCTCTGCTGCAGAGAGAAGTTTCCTTGCTGAGGAGTGAGAACTATGCTTACCTGTGAGTATAGAAGACAAATATTTAGTCTGCAGCTATCTTCTGGACTTTGAATCAGGGTGTCACCACATAGCACAGGCTGGCCTGGAATGCCTCAGTCTCTTGACTGTTTGGGATCATACGCATGTGCCATCAAACCCAACTTATACATGGTGCGTTATTGATACACTCAATGCAAAGATCTACAGGTGGGCCTGCTAGTGATTGCAGTTTGCAAGCTATAAAGAGTCCAGACATGGGCTCTGTGGATATAGAGGCATTGGCTGCTCAGCTCGGCGACATGCGTTCCATCCCTGGGCCCACGTGGAGGAAGGAAATGCCTGAACGTTGCCCTCTGACCAGTGCGTGCCTCCTGCGGCACATACATGCCTGTTTCCTCCCTCCCACATACACGTCATATATACACACAATAAGTAAATAAATTTGATAAAAAAGAAAATCATTTAAAAGTACAAGTGGAACTTCAAGTGTCTGCAGCAGCTGTAAAATCGTCCAAGGTTACAGGCGTTCCCTTGGTCAGAGCCTGTGTTCTGGTTTGCTGCCTGCCTTTGTAATGTAATTATTAGGATTTTGCAGGTTGAGTGAGAATGGACCCGGTAACTCTTCCTTTCTAAGTTCACAGGCCCATGGACACCTCTCCATAGATCCCTGAAATCAAGAACCCCTGGCCTCTAGAACAATCCCCCTGCCTGCAATGCTTGGTTTAATGACAGTCCCTCGAGAAGCCACCTCTGACCCTCAGTACTCTTGATCAGAGCCTCCTCTCTGTACCCCTGGGGTTTCCCCTTGTCACCCCACAAGTCACATGTAGTTCTGTTTGTCCATCGCAAGCAAAGGTGCCATCTGCCTCAGAGAAACAGACAAAACCTTGGTCTGAGTCCAGGTGACATCAGAGCTGGGCTGCAAGTACCTATGAAGGACAGAGAGCTGATCAAAAGGCCACAGGACCCTGGAATGCAGCCTTGGAGTGGTCTCACACACTCCTCTGCTGAAGGTCTTAAGCTGACCTCTGGTTGACTCTTTCATCTGAGGATGGGGCGGCCACGAGCAGCTGGCCTGTTACTGGGAATCAGGTCAGCTTACTCCTCCTTTACTGTGGATAACTCCAATCCAATACTTCAGCCTCCTCACTTATAAAAGGGAGATAGATTCGACTGTTCTAGTTTTTCAGGATTCCAAAAGAGATTAAACAAGGATGGTGTGATGTGCTCAGCACCCCGGTGTAATAAACGCCTGACTTGAGAGTTACTGTCCATCTACATCACTCCCTCAGCAAGCACCTAAACATGCATTAAGCCTTCACTGTGCTACGTACCTTGCACACAACCAAGACATTTGATAATAACAGAAGTAGATTAGCAGATCCTATGATGCCCACACCAAATAAACACTTTTATTTCCTCACTAGGGGTGCTTAATATTCTCACAGACTTCAAATCTTAAGAGGATGAAGGGGCCAGGGGCCAAGTGTGGTGGTGCACACCTGTAATAGCCCCCTGGAGGGAGAGGCAGGAAAATGGAGAGTTCAAGGACAGCCTTGGCTACATGAATAGTTTGAGGCAAGCCTGGGGTACCTTACCTACAAAAGACCCGAGAGAAGGGAGGGAAGGGGGTGGTGGTGAGGAGGATGGCAGAGGAGGAGGCAGGTGGAGAGAGGGCAAGGGAGAAAGGAGAGGGGAGAAGGAGCCACATGAGAGAGAGATCAATGTCTTAAGCTTGCTCCAAGATCTTCCTCTCCCTTCCCCCAGCACCAAGCATCCCACCAGCCACAGTGGCTAGGGCTTACGTTTAGGTCTCCTGAGTCTGGATCCTAACCCCTGGACTCTGTGTACCCTCTTGACAAGTCTCTTTACCTCTATAAACCTCCTTTTTTAAAATATCTAAGCAGATAGACAGTAAAGGAGTCTACTTCAAGTTTATCTGAAAATTAAAATGTTGCACGTGTGGCAAGTGTCGAAGATGGGTGTGGAAATGAGCTTAGGTTAGCAGGGTACACTTTGCACACTTGTAACCCCACACTTTGAGGTGGGGACAGTATGATCCAGAGTCTGAGGCCAGCCTGGGCTACACAGTGAGAGTTGATTTCAAATTCTAATAGTAATGATTTAAGTTAGATATTAATATTTAAAGAAACACCTAGCAAACTCCTTTAACCCTCCCCCATCTCTGTGAAGTCCCCTCCCCCACAAGGGACGCATTGAATAATCACAGGTAGATAGTGTAATGTGGTTGACCCTGCCAAGTGTGACCAGGGAAGTCAGTGCCTTGGCCTGGGGGTGGCCTTACCTCTCTGCACCTCAGTCTCCCCATGAATCTTTAAGTAGGAGCTATCCCAGAGCAGGAGACAGAATGTGCAGCAAGCAGCAGACACTTTGCCCAGGGCCTACCCTGCTCTGGGCTCTGTAGTAGAGATATGGGGGGATAGGGGGTGGGGGGAGGTAAGGTACCGGAGTGATGCTCTGGAAACATGGTCTTGCCAGACCCGTTGTCGGCCCTCAATGTATTCTTTCCCAAGACAAACAACACTTTATCCAAAGGGCTCCAAAGACAAAACAAAGAGCTAGACCACTGAAACCCAGCTTGGAGAACCAGAGTTTATTTGGTTTACTTACAGGAGCGTTGGTGACACCCAAAGCAGCTGCACCGCTGGGGAAAAAAATCTCATTCCTTTTGCTGCATATATGAAGGTCATTCCCCCAACCCAACGCACTTCAGCTAACCTTCCACAGTCTGTCTATATATACTCTAGCATCTCGGAGAAAGGATTCACACAATTAGGGCAGAATTACGTACAATGGCTGGGAGGTGCAGGAGAGAGCAGCCAGAATCTAAGCGAGGGTCCATGGACCCTCACCACTCTTCCAACTTTGAGGGAAGGCTATCAGTCAACAAGCCCTCCCTCGGGTTCCCTTACAAATAGCACAGCTGCTCTGATGAAGGTGATGGCTGTTAGGCTCAGCGGATGTGTTATTCAACATGTCGCGTGCTGTGCTACAAATGTCGTACTCTCATTTCGTTTTCCTCGTGTGCATTACATACTTAATTACTTGCTTTTTTTTTTTTTTACTCGTTTATATCCAGCTAGGCTGGGCAGATATTTGACCCCATTTTTAATGGTGAAAAGACAGGGACGCCAAGAGATTGACATGACAAGCTTGATGAGCTGGTGAGCAGCGACACCAGCTGCCAGGCGTGGAAAATAGAAACCCAAGGAGGACCACGTTCCACTTCAAGTCCTTTGCTGGAGGGTTGCACCAAGCTCGGTGACCTTGCGATGGAGACCCTGGACTGGGAGATGTGCTAGCAATCTTTCAGTGCTGGGGCTCAGCCCCGAGGGCCGGCAGGCGATGCCAAATCGCGGCGACAGGTCCGAGACTCGAGTCCCAGCTGCCATCGGGCCGAGTCACGCCCCCAGGCGCAACCAAACGCTGGATGGCGCTGCGCCGCCGCCCTTCCCCTGACTTGTTGCGTCCTGGGCTTCAGCCGGGCTGGTTTTGGTAGGGGCCCACGCAAAGGCGAGCGAGGGTGAGCATCTCCAGGTCACAGCACTGTCCTGGGGGCCTGCCAGGTCCACCCTAAATAGGCGGCGCCCGCCCTTCCACCTCTACACACTCTACAGCCGGGTTCTAGGCGCGTCGGGCGCGGCTGGTATAAAACTTTCGCCAAACCGCTTGGGAAGAGGGCAGGATGGAGGGGACCCTCCAACTCCAGACCCCACAGCCAGCAGCGCGGTGTCACCTCCGCCTCACAGTCACCCGAAAGCCCTGCTGTCGATCAGGCAGTGGATAGGTGCCACTCTATTGCATGCTCGCGGCGCTGACCCGGGCACCGCCCCCACCCACTCCTTTGAGGTCCCATCTCCTCCCCCGCCTCCCGCGCTCGGGCCCCAGCGTCGCCGGCTCCGCCTGCGCCAGGGTCGCCGCAGTCCCCGGGGCTCGCCCGGGGCTCCCTGGCCAGGCGCTCTAGCTTTTTTACAACCAGGGAGCACCCCAAGGTGGGGGTGTGGGTGCCAGCACACCAGAGACCGAAGCGGAGGACCTCGGACATCCAGGTTCTGCGCTCCAGGGAGGCGGCCCCGCAGGGCTGGGCAAGGACGGGGCGGTCGGCGGAGGGGCGGGCGCCGCTCATCAGCCACGCCAGTCACGTCTGGGGCCACCCGGCCGCCCACTGATGTCTTGCCGGCTGGCCGTGCCACCTCGCCGGACCGGCGAGGGCAAAGAGGCTGTGGCGACGCCATGCCCGGGCCGGAGTGAGTGAGCGCGGGCGAAGATGGCGTACATCCAGGTAGGACGGTGGCTGGGGGCGACGGCCAGGGAATACCGGGGACCGCGCCCCCTCCGCCGGGAGCGCGCGCCGCGGGAGTGCGCACCACCCAGCTCCCACAAACTTACTGGAAAAAATAAAAACAAAACACACACACACACACACACACAAAAACAACGGGTGCCCCAGAGCAGGCACCTGTGCGTGTTCTGGAGCTAGGGCAGGGGCCCCTAGATTTCGGTATGGAGGGCCCTGCGTGGGACTTGCACCATCGCGCTCGCCTCCCTGGGAGGGGAGACCGCGGGGTGACTTTGCAACTCCCCACCTCCTGGCCCCTGGTACCCACCCCAGAGGAGGGGCAGCGGGAGGGCGGCCCGGGGCAAGCCAGCCACCCGGCCCGCCAGCGCCCGTTGCCGTGGTGACGGCTCGGGCTAATTGGCCGGTGGAGCCAGCTGGAGGCAGCTGTTCAAACCTGGAGGGACAAGGACATCGTTCGCCGGGGCGCTGGGTGCAGAGGGGTGGGGACATCCAGAGGTCAGATTACTCGGGTGAGGGAGGTGGAGACGATTACTTTAGTACGTTGAGGTCTGTGAAGTGCAGTACACCCCCCCATGCCTCCCACAGAGCGTCCCCAAGACTCCCAGAACGGGGAGAAATACCAAGTCCCCCCCCCCCCCCCAAGACCTACTCCTTGGGAGGGGATGGACTGTGCTTGGCAAGAAACCAGTTTCTTTACAAATTGGGAAGTAATGACAGGTCATGCCAAGGTCACACGGTCAGACTCCCACCCCCACCGCGCAAACAGACCCAGGAGAACTGTGGGCTTCTAGGGCTGCTTGCCCCTAGCCGTAGGGGAGAGGGGCAGAGTGGCTCCCAGGTCCGGGGACTCACTTCTTGTCCCCTAGCATCAGCTTGGGGGTGAGGGGGAGTGGGGACTGCAGACACCCCCCCCCCCAACTCTTCTGCTCCCTTGTTCCAGTTCCTCAGATGGTCTGTCACCTGATGGCACCTGGCCTTGATCCCCAGGAATGGCTTGCCTTTTCATGGATTGCCTAGGTCCTGATTTCAAGTTCAGTGAAGGTCACACTTACTGTACATGTGTCCTGAAAGTTGTTGGAATATGTATTCAATAGTTGTTTGTCAACACTTGGCTGACACCAATTATGGACCAGCATAGAGGACATAGGTCATGGTCCCTGCCCCCTTCTGATGCCCAAGAGAGTGAGCAGAAAACAGTGAGATTGGCTTTTATGGTTCTTTGTTGAATTATATATTTTCTTTTTCTGAGGCAGGACCTTGCTATGTAGCCCAAGCTAGCCTGTGATTCTCCCGCCTTCGTCTTCTGAGTGCTGGAAATAAGTCACAGCATTCAGTTACTTAAACCATGTTTCAGCACAGAGAAGGTAAGTCACTTGTCAAGATCACAGAGCTACTTAGCAGTCAAAGTGGGATCTAAACTGCAGGCTGGGAGGAAGACGTGTAAGTCAAACATCTCAGTGGTCCTGGCTTCCCTGTTAGAAAAGGTCTTTGAACTTTTACGAAACACAGAGAGTAATATTCTTTTTCTTCAGTCACAATTTTTCAATTGGGAAAACAGTAGAAAAGCAAGCACAAAGGGAGGTTAGAGAGTGGGCATGACTATGCACCCACGAAGCTTGATTTGTTTTGATCAATGAGTTTCAGAGACTTTCTGAAAGTCAGGAAATACATGAGTCCTTCTCTGTTGGAAGGATATGAACCAGCCTGCTGTGGGGCTGGTCTGAGTGAACTGGAGTCTGCTGACCTCTGTATTCCCTCTGCGTGCCTGGGATTTTCTCTTCATGGTTCCTGGCTTGAATCAGTTCTTCACTGGCATCAGAAGAGTGAGCCCAGAGGACGTGACAAGGCAGAATGAGGCCCTGGACTCGGGCTTCTTTTCTGTCCGCTTTATCCCCACCTTGGGTTGCTCCTGGGCCACCATCTTGCACCTGAGCTTCAAGAACGCTGGGTGCCACCGTGGGAGCTTATGGTGACTTTTCTGTGTTCACCGTGGCTGTATAAAAAAGGCTGAATGGGTCTCTTTTGACCACACATGTCCTGAGAACATGTGAATTTCTGGAATCCCATAGGTGGTTGGAAAGTAATGCTTTACACCCAAACTCTCAGTTTGTGGTGGTTGGGGGACCTGGGGGATTGGGGAGGGTGGAACACGCCAGGGCATGTGTGGCAGAGCATGTGTGCCAGGGCTTTGAGAGTTAGTTCTCTCCTTCCATCCTGTGGGTCCTGGGGCTTTGTCTCATCATTGGGTTGATGGTAGGCACCTTTACCCTGATCCAGCCCACATGCCTTCGCTTGTTTGTTTGTTTGTTGTTGTTGTTTGTTTTGTTTTGTTTTGTTTTTGAAACACCATCTAGTTCAGGCTGGCCTCAAATCCACAACCTCCCTGCCTCAGACTCCTGGAGCCAGGACAATGGGTACACACAATGCTATGTTCAGCTTATACCAAACATCTTTAAGCCCTTCTCATGCTAGCCCCACGAGGCCAGTTTTTACTGCTTGCACCTGCCAGGGCGGCTCTTGATACCCAGGAGAAATCACCTTGTCTCAGAAGCCACAGAGGTGTGTTTATTTTGAGGTTGGGAGACACACAGCATTTTTGTAGCGAGGGTCTTATTTCATCAAAAGAAATGACCCAGGCTCAGAGCCCACCCCCTTTCCAACTCACTAGGTCATACACTGTGGCCCACTGACTGTTTGAGCGTGGGAGGGAACTGTGATTAGTGCCCTAAGTACTCCCCAAGGAGGCAGTCCATGGTACTTCAAGGAGCTTGAGTTTTAAAAAGCAATAGAACCACCACCTGTGCAATTATTAATTGATTTTTTTTCAAGAATTGGACCCTTTTGACTTGAGTTCAGGTCCCCAGCACCCATGTAAAGGCTGAGTGTGGTAGTGTGTTACCCTAGAGCTGGGGAGACAGAGACAGAAGGATTCTATAGTTTACTGGCCAACCAGCCTTGAGTTGATGAGCTCCAAATTCCTTCCTGGTCAAGACCCTGTGTCAAAAAACATAAGGCAGAGCAACTGAGGAAGACACCTGACATTGACCTCTGTTCTTCACATACACACGTGCACAGTTACTTACAGGACAATGTATGTATGCCACACATGTACATGTGTGTACACACATACACAGGGAAAAATTAACTCTCTTCAAGTTGGGAATGACAGATATACCGATAATGTCAGAACTTGGGAGGGTGAAGCAGGAGAACGAAGAGTTCTGGGCTAACTGGAGCCACAGGTTATCCTATCTCAGAACAGCCAGCAAGCAACCAAGCATATACGAGGTCTGTGAAGAAAACTGCAACCCATGGGTAAAGGGAGCCAGGATCACATGGTGGAGGCAGAAGGCAGCTGGAAAAATTAACACAAGGGGAATGCTACAATATTAAATCTGAGCTGGACTGGGCTACCTCCAGTCTTAGAGGGCTCACCTAGCTTTGTTTACAAGGAACAGTGGGAGTGAGCAAGAGTGAAGAAGGTTAACATCTGGGAGCAAACCCAGACTGTCTTCTCCCTACTGGCTCCCTGTCACCCCAAAGCCCTGGCTTGGGCTGCATCTCCCTTCCTGTCTAGGATCTGTCCTAAGCTGGTCATCAGGATTTGATACCTACCTAGTGGGTTAATGCCACCATGTTTCCTCTTAAATCATAAAATCCTGGGTCTGTAAAGATGACTTAGCTGGCAAAAGGGCTTTCCACAAAGTCTGATGTCCTGAGTTTGATCCTTGGAATCATGTGGAGGAGGTAGAGATGGTCTCCTGAGAGTCTTCCTCTGACCTCCACATGGTGCCGTGGATGTGTGTGACCACACACACACACACACACACACACACACACACACACTCACACATGAAATGTTATAATTTTTTTAAAGAAAAGAAACCTTGGGTCCGGAGAGGAGCCCTTCTGGGAAGAAGAGGAGGGAGTTTAGAGCCTGGGGACCTATGAGAAGAAGATGGGGTGGGGGGTGGAACCACACCAGGGAGGGAAGACCAGCTCCAGGCTCCCTTCCAGCCCCTCCCCCATTTGTGGGTGGTCGAAGGATGCTCTCTACCAGCAGGATTGGAGCAGGATTGGAAGGTAGGGCCCTGGCAGGGGCGGAGAGTCAGCCTGTCAGTTTAGCTAATCAGGCCCTCTTGGGTTGGCTTCTGGCTATTTCAGTCTGGGAAGGTTTGCGAGTCCCCTAAAGTGTGGCTGTGTATTCAGTAGCATGACAAGCTATCTACCCGCTCTGATTCATAACAGCACACGGTGCACATCAAATGGAAAAGCTCACAGTTCCCGTTTATTCGCTGTTAGTTAACCAAGAGGCTCCCAGCAGCCCTACAAACATAGCCATACCTTGGTAGTAAAGTCAGCTCCCTTCCCAGAATGGTGAGTGCAAAGACTCAGCTGCTTTCTGTTGTTTTTGTCTTGCTGTTCTTTGAGTTACTGGAATATTGCTAAACTGGTCTCTCTCTCTCTCTCTCTCTCTCTCTCTCTCTCTCTCTCTCTCCCTCCCTCCCTCCCTTCACCCTGGCTTCACCGTGCTCTCTAAAAGGGCAGTTGGAACCACTGAACGAGGTGGGTTAATTCAATCATCTGTTTGGTCTGGATTCTAATCAAATGCTTGCCTTTCCGTTTGGAGTCTGGTGTGGGGCTGGGGCATGATTGAGTACTGAATCACAGGATATTAACAAGGGTGCATTTTCTCTTCTCTTCTACCAAATGGGAGTCCCTGGCAAAAGGGGCATCTCTGTACAGACAGCCTGCGTGTCCCAACTCAACCGGACCCCCCCAGTTTAGTTGCATGTCCCTGGGGCTATTTTTCCTGAAGTATCTTTTTTCTTTTGCCAGGAGAGAACCCTATGCATTGTGTGTTTGAGAACATATTGTCTGGCCCTCTCCATGCTGTAATAACCGCCCACCTGTCAAGAAAGGCATACACATAAACTATAAAGGCAAACACCTGCAAGTGTTTTGCTTGCTCCGAATGGCTGCAGCCACTTCTGTTTGCCATCCTGTATGCCACGGAGCATAAATAAGAGAACAATTTTTTCTCCTACTAGCAACTCTGCTCTGGGGTACCTATTTATCATGGGTGGGGCAATCCCAGATGGGCTGCTTATAATCTGGGGTGTTCTCTCTCCTCTCTCTCTTCCTCCCCCAATGGCCCCAGGGCTTTCTTTCTAGAATCTCTGATGTGCTGCTGTGCGGCTGGACTTGTCAACACTGCTGCCAGAGGTGCTATGAGTCCAGCTGCTGCCAGTCCAGTGAAGATGAAGTGGAGATCTTGGGACCTTTCCCTGCCCAGACTCCTCCATGGCTGTGAGTACCCCCGCTTGGAAATTTATCTCCCAGCGGCCTCTCCACCGGAGAGCAGGCGGGATGGGGAATACACTGAGTTTCCATGGACATGGCCAAGGAGGGCTTCTTTGTGCTCCCTCATTTGTGGGCCAGCTGGTAGCACCAGCTGGTGGTGAGGCTCCTGCTCACACCAAGCTTCTGAGATGCTAGCCGGGTGGTGCTAATCTTGGGGACACTTTAAGTAGTCTAAGTATCTAAGCAGAAAAGGATCTGTGTTCTTTTTTGAAGAACTTTATAAAGGTAACAGTGCCCCCTTGCCAGGCAGCATGGCAGACTGCCCAGCCCCCGGCCTGCACCAAGTATATGCTCAGTGAATCTGAGATGCTCGCACCTTTCTGATGTTGCTTTTGACTGAACCAGGCCTATTACCTGGACCCAAGCCCATCCTGCTTCCAGTGCTGGTGGTGCTCACCCTGGCTTCTTTCGTTTTATTTCTAATCCTCTCCCTTCCTGCACCCGAATACAACATCTCCATCTGCCAGTCGCTCAGATATTTTGGGAATGCAGTTTTGAAGTTCAGCCACATGTCTGATCCACCTCTCTGTGGCAGGGAGAGGGATGTGGTCAGAGACTGGGGAGGAACCAGGAGACCAGGGTTGGGAAAGACCTAGCAATAATCAACAACAGCTGCTGAGAACTCTGGGCGGAAGGCCCAGGGAGGAGGTGGTGCTGGGTACCAATGGAATCCAGGGGTAGCACTTGAAACTGTCTCATCTGAATCTTGGGCTGAAACTGGAAGTCCCTGGAGCCCCATCTTTCCTCTGGGTTGGGGGTCATGGCATGTGTGCTCTTTTTAGAAGGAAGTTTCAGATGTTTCCAGAACACAGTGGCTTCATGTCAGCCTATGTGAGTTCAATCAAGCTCAGTTTCTACGACAGTTGTCTAGCTCTGAGAAAGTTGCTTGACTTTTCTGAGCCTTGGTTTTCCATCTGTAAAATGGGACGGTAAAAAAAAAAATTAGTATTTACCATATAGGTTTGATGAATTTGTGTTTAGAAAAGTACTTAAGAGTGCTTGAGACTTTGTTGATGATCAAAATGGATGGAATATCTATTATTTGTTTGTTGGTTTGTTTGTTTATTATTGAGACAGGGTTTCACTATGTAGCCTTGACTTGTCTGGAACTGTCTTTATAGACCAAGCTAACCTTGAACTCACAAAGATCTGCCTGCCTCTGTCTCCTGGATACTGGGATTAAAGGCGTGGTGATCTTGCTTATTTTTATTTTTTTAAGACGAAGTCTCAGGTAGCCCAGGCTGGCCTTGAACTTGCTATGTAGCCAAAGACGATCTTGAACTTCTGAACTCCTAAGTGCTGGAATTACAGGCATGTGCCAGCACACAGAGTTAAGCATGTTAGGTGAGCATTCTACCAACTGAGCTATGCCCCCAGTCTTATGATTGTAATTTTTATAAACCCTAGTTTGGCTTTGATTTCCTTAACTAGAGAATGAGAATAATAAAACAATTTGTTTTACAGGCTGTAATTAAGAGTAAACAAAGAAGGCTAGCCATAGTAATGCATACCTTTAAGCCCAGGACTGGGGAGTAAGAAACAAGAAGATTGTGAGTTCAAGACCAGTCTGAGCTACATAGTAAGGCCCTAACTCAAAAACAAATGTGGATGAGCTATCTTCAGAATGCATTTAGCCCAGGAGCAAGAGATCCATAAACATCCTTTCTGTCTTGTTGGGTGTCACAGAAACCTTGTGCTGATCTCAAGGATATGATTTATCTCTAAGTTGTGGCCTGACTCCAGTAGGTGGCACAAAGCAGTCCCATTTCATAGGGTCCTTATATCAGAGTGGTTCAGACCATTTGGATCCTAAAAGCCACGTCTTGGTCACACAGAAGAATAGCTGTTGGCCAGGCACAATGGTGCATCTGTGTTCCCAGTCCTAAAAACAGAGGTGGGAGAATGGAGCATCCCAGGCCTGGGGCGCACAGCGATGCTCTGCCTCAGAAACTCAAGGGCTGGGGACAAGTCCAGTGCTTGCAGTGGGGCTCAAGGTTTGATTCTCAAACCAGAGACAAAACAGAAGGGAAAAAGACATCCAAATATACGTGTGCGTGTGCACAAACACGTGCGTGTGCCCGTGTACACAAACACGTGCGTGTGCCCGTGTGTACAGGTGAAGGCCTGCTGACCATCTGACAAACCTTAGGAAGAGACTGAGAAAGCCTCTTAAGTCATCCGCACAGAGAAGTGAGGCTCAGCTTCCTTGGCAGTCGCTCCCCCTTGCCCTCCCTGATCTTCAGTGTATGGTGTGTGCATGTGTGTACATTTTGTGAGTTCACATGGAGGTCATGGGACAAGTCTTCATCTTCTACCTCAAGACAAGATGTCTTACTGTTCTCCACTACGTACACAAGGTCCCTATCTCTGTCTCTTATCTTACAGTAGGAATGCTCGCTCTCTGAACTCAGATCCTTAGCATTCTGTGACATATGCTACCCACTGAACCATCTTCCAGCCCTGTAGTTTGTTTGTTTGAGTGCATATTGTGTGTGAGTCACTGACATCTTCATGGGATTATATGGGCTTTTGTCAGTAGGCTCAGGGACTTTTGAGTTTTGTCTAGGACATAGAGCAAGTGTGGGAGTCACGTTCCCCACCAATGCTATGGCACTGTGCACTGCATTATTTGGAGCATGACAGTCTGCTATGTGAACAGCTGTATGTGACCTTCCTGCTTCCCAGGAGGAGCCAGGCTCCCCTAGACCCTGAGTAACTCTTCATTCATTTTGACATCTGACACAGTGTAAAGAAGAACAGGAATGTGTATGGGGGGCGGCAGGTTCAATCCTTCAAAAGGCAGATCCACAGCTTGCATTTTCTCCAGATTTGTTTACCAAGTGGGCAGTTACGTGTTAGCAGACAGGAAATAGAAATGTCAAGTGCTCGGGCTGCTCGAGGCTGTTCCTGCCATGACATCTGGGGCCTGTGTCCGTGCTGTGCCACGTGGTGGATGAACCGGCCTGCCTCTGTGTGTTCTGGGTGAGATCTCTGGGGACGCTGTACTCATTATCATGTGTATTAATGCCATACAGACAGGTGAAGATCTTGGTGGCTGCGCTCTCTACCTGGCACTGTTGAAGCAGTGCCAGGAGGACCCTTATGGGAGAATGAAGGCAAGCCAAGTTGTTTATGTGCTCAACAAGCCTCTATGGAGTAGCTACTTTAGGCAAGGTTCTCATGGATTGCACAGGGAATGCCCCACTGTGGCAGGAAGCACATGCGTCTGGGCTGGAGCATAGCTGGGATTCCCTGGGACACCATGGCTCATCAACAGGCAAAGCAGCTCCCATCACAAGTTTGCACTTCCCATCTGCAGGGGGGGGGGGGTTCATAATGGCTGGCTGCAGGATTGCCCAGAGAATGGTCTGAGATAGTGCGTGTGGTACTGTAGGTGCCACGAACCACTCTGCCTGCTTTGATCAGAGTGCAGATCCCACTGTTCAGAAGTGACAGGACACCTCAGTGTTGCCGACCCCGGATCGTTCTGGAATGTAAAACACAAGCTGGCCCTGAAAATGACAGGGTAGCATTGAAGAGAGTGAAAGCTGCACACCGGGGGGTGAGAAGTCACAAGGGCAAGATCGTGGTCCGTAGAGAAGGGGCCACTGAAACAGAAACTTGTGTGGTTAAAGAACAAGAACTGGACAAGAGAAGAGCCTGGGAAATCACGTTAGGCAGAGGGAACAGAGAGGCCCAGGGTATCTGAGGAGCACAGAGGCAGTCCCTGTACTCACAGGCACTTGTGTCTGAGTGGCTCTGGAGGGGGGCCATATTTAAGCTGAAGGATGTTGAAGGTCTGTGGGTCTCATAGGAGGAGGTGGCTGTCACAGTGAAGGTGGCAGCTGGGAAGCAGGGCCACAGGCATGCAGGGGTCCAGGGCTCTTTCCTTCCAGAGGCTGAGGGAGAGTTGCCCCAGTTTGATCCTGCCTTGGCCCCATGCTCCTGCCTTGCATGCTTCACCCACTGTCCAGTACGGTATTCAGTCCCCTTCCAGCCTGTCTTGTCTGACAGTTACCTTTCCTCAGCCCAGGAGTAGTTAAATCAGCCCCAGCTCGCCCATAGGTTATCTCCAAAGCTCCTGTAGAATTCACAGCTGGCATTTTTTTTTCCAAGACATTTTTGTTTCCTTGTAGGCTTAAATGTCAACTTGAAGGGATGAGGCTAGGATGCCCTTAATCAGCCATTATAGCTCAGGGTGCACTGTGCACAGTATCATCAGCACCCACATCTCTTTGCAGGCTCCCCCTCTGTCTTCCCTGCCTAGCTTGCATGCTGGCAAGACTCATTTTAGTTACTTGTCTGAGACCAGGTCTTTGGTAGCCTGACCTCAAGCCCAAGATTCTTCTGCCTCAGTCTCCTGAATACTGAGATTACAGGTATACACTGTGCCCAATTTAGGGGTATCTTTAGAGCCACCCCTGTTGTAATATTAGCTAAAACACACCAAGTACCCAACTATGTCTTTGCTGTATCATTCGATGCTTCTTAACTCATTCTGAGTGTTTAGCAGCCAGAGAAGGTGGCTTTGTGGTTATTCCCATTTTATAGATGGAACAATGGAGGAACAGAGAGGGGAAGGGAATCACCCAGGGCATATAGCTAGAGTTCCAGTGGAAAGTGCCTGTCTGTCTGTCCACCCATCTCCCTACCTATCATCTAACATTTATCTCTCATCTCCTTCACCATCTGTTCTTCTGCATCCTGCCCATGCCTCCCCCAGTTCCTTAGCATTCTCGTCTTCATTAGCATCACGTTGAGTCACCGCCACTGCTAATCCATAACTGCTTCTCCACCTCCAACTTCTGTTCTCAAGTCATTGATTCACAGGGCCATTTTGTAGCCATTCTCCCGCTGCTCCACCCTTGAGTGACATTCTCATGGCATTTTAAAAAAAATGTTAAATCAGAAGCACAGAGACGATTGGGACAGAAGGACACATATCCCCAAGAGCAACTAAATGCATTTAAACAACCACATGGTTCCTTCCAGACCCAAGATTGACAGGTCTTCAGCTTCAGTCCACCCACAGTGGCGCCCCCATGTGGCAACAGTGTAGATTTGCATGCCCTCCACACAACTGAAGCTATTTTCTAAATCAGGGATAACACCTTTGAGTTATTTCAGCTTGTGCAAAAAGCAAGACTATATTTCCATTGTTCTAAGTGATGTAGCATGGGTCAGAGGCTTCATCATCACCATGAATGCCCGAAGATAGGAGTCCTTGTGTTCAGCCACTGAATGTTGCTCGCGGTTTAGGAGAGGTAGAGCTAGTGGTTAGACTGTGGGAGAAGGCAGAGAGCAGGTGGAGGCCCACGTGGACTCTGGTGAGGGTTGCCTCCGCAGCCATTGAAGCCCCTTCTCCTCCTCCAGGATGGCCAGCCGGAGCAATGACAAGGATGGTGACTCCGTGCACACAGCCAGTGATGTTCCTTTGACCCCAAGGACCAACTCCCCTGATGGGAGACGCTCGTCCTCAGACACATCCAAGTCCACGTACAGCCTGACACGGAGAATCTCCAGTAAGTGCCTGGGACAGTTGGGGTTGAGCGGCCATTTTCTTAGGGGGGAAAGCTAGCTGAGCATGGTGGCTCATGCCAGAAATCCCTGCACTTGGAAGTCTGAGAATCTAGGATAGCCTGGAGTGTGATATGAGTCCCAGGCCAGCCTGAGCTATCTCAGAGTGAGATCCCATCTCAAAACAATCCCAGCAGTGCTTACACTCAGGGTCATAGAAGCAGGAAAACAAACGTAAGGGAGACCAAGGGGTATTGTCCCCATAGACATGCTTTCCAATTGTTTGCAGCCTAACTGGACTTCCACCTAGGCATGCTGGCCCCTGGGCTCACCTTCTTGAAATGGGGCAGGGTAGCACCTCAGCTGGAGAGGGCAAGCTTCCCTCCTAGTTCCTGCACTTGCAAGTGCAGGGCTCTGGAAGGCATGCATGGTCTATTCCTTCATCTATAAGGTGTGCTAGTGTCTCACTTAATAATCCAAGGGACTGTAGAAGCAGATGGCTCAGGGCATATCGTCCATTTAGAATATTACCTGGTACCAAGCTACTCTGAAGACTGTGATGGTGATGCTTCTTGGGCTACCACCCCTCACAATAAACAAGAATGCAGTTATTTCTCTGTTTGCACACATTCTGAACCCTTGGGTTCAACTGATCCAAGAATTTAAAGGCTGAGGTAGAAGAATTATAAATTCAAGGCCAGCTACATAGTAAATTCCAGGCCATTAGGGGCTATTTAGCAAGTTCCTGTCTCAAAGAACCAAGAAAAAAAGATTGTGTGTGTGTGTGTGTGTGTGTGTGTGTGTGTGTGTGTACATACTTAACACAGACTTTCTTTTCATGTCTTTATTACATGAACAATATGATGTAGTAGCCAAGCCTGGTGGTGCAGGCCTATTTTCCTAGATAGTCAAAAGGCTGAGGCAGGGGGATTATGAGTTCAAGGCTAGTTTGTGCAGTTGGGTGATGCCCTATCTCAAAATAAAACGTGAAGAGAAGCTCCTGCCTGCAGCTCAGTGGTAGAGCCTTGCCTAGATGCCTGAAGCCCTGGACTGAACCCACCGCCCTGCAGGGGGAGAACACACATGGGAAGCTTCATTTCACTGCACTTGGACTGTACTCAGCATGGTGACTATTTGAAGGCGGTACGGGGGTCACCCAGCCTTCTGGCACTGGGATACAATGTCATCTACAAGTATACTGAGTTGCATTCATACATGGCCTGGAGTACATGTTGCTCATGGGCTTCAGACTGGACACACATGCATGTATATGGATGGGCGTGCATGGGTAATGCTCTTTTGCATTTTTAAATTTTGTGTATGTATGTCATTCTGTCTGTCTGTCTCTCTGTGTGTATGTGTCTGTGCATACCATGGTGCATGTGTGGAGGTCAGAGGACAACCTTTGCGAGCTGGTTCTCTCTTTCCATCATGGGGGACTGAACTCAGGTTCCCAGGCTTGGTAGCAGGTACCTTTCCTTGCTGAGCTACTAGGTTAACCCCCATGTTGTTTCATGTAAGGGTTTTAAGCATCTGAGTGCTTGGCCATGTCAGGGGCCGTAAAATGGATTCCAAAGCTCATGAAATACCTGCATTTCCAGTGTGCACTGAAGAGCCCACTGGAGCAGAGACACCTATGTGGGCATCTGGGGATGTTTGCTGATGTCACCAGGTGGCTGGTGGTGGTGATCATTGTTCTCTGTGACTGTTTAGGTCTGGATTCCCGGCGCCCCAGCTCCCCACTCATTGACATCAAACCTATTGAGTTCGGTGTTCTCAGTGCCAAGAAAGAGACCATCCAGCCATCTGTGCTGCGCCGGACCTACACCCCCGATGACTACTTCAGGAAGTTTGAGCCCCGACTTTATTCCCTTGACTCCAATCTTGATGATGTAGACTCTTTGACCGACGAGGAGATCATGTCCAAGTTCCAGCTGGGCATGCTGCACTTTAGCACACAGTATGACCTGCTGCACAACCACCTCACCGTGAGGGTGATCGAGGCCCGGGACCTGCCACCTCCAATCTCCCATGATGGCTCCCGCCAGGACATGGCCCACTCCAACCCCTACGTCAAGATCTGCCTCCTGCCTGACCAGAAGAACTCCAAACAGACAGGAGTCAAACGCAAGACCCAGAAGCCTGTGTTTGAGGAGCGCTACACCTTCGAGATCCCCTTCCTAGAAGCCCAGAGGAGGACCCTGCTGCTCACTGTGGTGGATTTTGACAAATTCTCCCGCCACTGTGTGATTGGGAAAGTAGCAGTGCCTTTGTGTGAGGTGGACTTGGTGAAGGGTGGCCACTGGTGGAAGGCTCTGGTCCCCAGTTCTCAGGTAAGGCTTGACAACCTAGAATTTCTTTCTTTCTTTTTAAAAAGATTGTCATTTTAATTCATTTTACTATTTAAATGTTTCTTTTGAAGCTGGGTTGGTGACACATTCCCATAATCCCAGCACTTAGGAGGTGCAATGAGGCTCAGAAGGTCAGGGTCACCTTTAGCTGTGTAACGAATTTGAGGTTAGCCTGGGCTATATAAGATCTTGTGTCAAAAAAGCCAAAGACCAAAAAAAAAAAAAAAAGTAGTTGTTTTTTATTGTGAAATAGTTTTAAGCTTATATGAAGTTTCAAAAACCACCAGAGCTCCAATCATCCTGTTCTCCATTGTCACCAGCACATTTTTACAGCCAAACAAACATAAACTATACCACAGGACACTGTGAACTGAAGGAGACCGAGTTCACCCCCTTACCGTATTTGTGTGCATGTGTGAGTATGTGTACATGTGTGTGTGCGTGCATACGCGTTGTGTGTGTGCAGGGACATGTATGTATGAATGTGTGTGTGTGTGTGTGTGTGCATATGCATGTATGTGTGAATGTGTATGAGTGCGTGAGTGTGTGTGCAGGGGCATGGGCATGCATGTTTGAGTGTGTGCCGGTGTATAGGCGTGTATGTGTGCGTGTATGTGTGTGTATGCACATATGTGTGTGTGCATGGGCATGCATGTGTGTATGTGTTTATATGTGTCCATGTGCATGCAAGGATGAGTGCGTGTATGGCTATGCATGTGTATATATGAGTATGTGTATGTCTGCATATGTGCATGCATATTCATGTGTGAGTGTATGAATCTGTATGAGCATGCATGTGTGAGTATGTGTGTGTGTGCATGGGCATACATGTGGATGTGTGTGTGTGAGAGAGAGAGAGAGACAGACAGACAGACAGACAGATAGACAGAAATTATTCTATGAAATCTTCACTCTTTGGTGTATGTATAGAGGTGTATGGGTCTGGACTATGTAGGGTGTATGAATATGCATTCCCGTATGGAGGCTGGAAAGGGTGCCGTGTGTCCTGCTCCATCACTCTCTGCCTTATTTCTCTGAGGCAGGGGCTCTCACTGAACCTGGAGTAGACTGGTGTCCAGCAAGCGCTAGAGATCTTCCTGTCTCTGTCCCCACAGTACAGGAGTTACAAACATACGTAGCCATGCCTGGGTTTTCAAGTGGGCTCTGGGATCCAGACTCAGGTCCGCGTGCTTATGAAGCAAGGACTTTTATGAGGCATCTCTCCAGCCCCAGTTCTGTGAAATCTTACCACATATACAGATTCAGGGCCCAACCACCCTAGGAACACTTTTGCTACTGATGCTGACCTGTTTAATCAGGAGAGGGGTTGTCCAGAGTATAAAGCTATCAATCATTTTGACTTTCAGAAAGTAATTTGGAAGAAAAAAAAAATACAAAAACAGAGGCAGTGGAGCTGATGCACAGATGTTTCTCAGGCAAACTATGCGGTGATTGGCTTCCTTTCCATGTCCAGCCTGGAGACAAGACACATGTGGTTAGCTGCTGGGGAAGCTACCCTAAGGCCACAGGCTGAGTTGTGACTTCAAGAGGCTGTTAAGCACCCCTGTGTGTACCCTTTGTGGGCAGAGGGAGCTGAACAGTCCAGGGAAGGAGAAGGTACATCCAGGAAGAGACATACCCTATATACTGTACTGGTGAGGGTGGCCCAGCCCAGTGAGTTGCAAACAAGGTATCTGTACATGAACATGCTGGGGACATCTCAAAGCTATTCAATCTTGGTCAAGAATTCAGTGACCCAGGGCTGCCTTCACAGAGGCACATTAGTTGGTTTATGGTGAGTTATGTGCTAAGGTTTGAACCCAGAACATTGTGCATGCTAAGTGTACCCTCTCCTGTGAGCCATGTCACATCCCAGTGGCATACTGGTTTTCCAGTGTGGGGACAAGAGGACTGTCCTGTTAGCTGTGTCTAAGATGGATGTCTGCCCCTTTCTTCATATGGACTCCCCATGAAGAAGGCCCCGAGGCAAGACACATCATTTATCATAGAGATGCTACCAACTGGGGGCACCAGGAGGGATTTGGAAAGTCAGAAAGAGTGTGTGATGTACAGGTCAACACAGTGGGCCATTGTCTGGTCCTTAACCCTGCCGGGGACAAGGGAGTTTATGCAAGGCACACATGGGAGCCCAGTATCGTTCGCTCACAGAGCTGTTAAGTGAAGGCTATTGAGAACTGGGACTTAACTCCCTGGCAATTTTGGCCTGTGGTCCTAGCAAGTAGAGATCTCTGATGCCCATCATGGGAGGTAGCATCCAGACACAGGTCTTTGAAGCAGGGAGGACAAGGAGAGGGCAGGCAGGGCACAGGGACAGTTGTGAGTCTGGCTTCATACCGTAGACACTTCCTCTGGGCGAGTCTCCCCTCCTGCATTGCCATCAGGACCTGCTGGGTGCTTCCTTCTCTAAGGCAATAGTTGGCTACAATTAGTGTTCAAAGAATTACTCTGTCTCAGCCATTCAGAAGTTTACAATTGGGAGATGGGGGAGAGTTCCATCTTGCCAAACTCAAACACCATTCTTTATCTAAAACCTCGGAGAAGCAGAGAAACTGTTTGGCACCCACACACCCCAACCTGGAGGTCTTGCCCAGTGTTAGCTTCCCTTCCAGCATGGTCCTCTGGGAGCCATGCTGTGGCTGGCTCTCCTCCCTCCTTCTCTTCCTTCCTCATTTCCCTCTCTCCATTCTCTCCTTCCCAATCCCTTTCTCTTCCTTCCCTCCCTTCCTTCCTTCCTCTGTCCTATGAAGCTGGTAGCCAAGGCTGCCCTGCTGGCATCTGAACCCAGATGCAGAGGGCTTTGCTCTTAGCCATTCTTACACAGAAACCTACGTCAGTTGGGCAAAGCACCAGCAACTCGGGCTACCCTTGAACTCACAATCCTCCTGCTTTAGACTTCTGAGCGCTAGGATTACAGGCATGCTCCATCAAGCCTGACTAGAATTATCTTCAACTGGGGGGGTGGCTTGTCTTGGCAGGTAGCTCAGCTAGTAATATGCTTGTTGTGCAAGCATTAGGACCTAAGTTTAGAACCCATTTAAAAGCCTAAGCTCCAGGCATGTGTCTGTAATCCCAGTGCTGGTGGGGTTGGGGCAGAAGGATGTTTGTCCAGTGTGAGACCTTGCCTCAAAAAATAAAGTGGAAGAGGACTGGAGGGATGGCTCAGGGTTTAAGAGCACTGGCTGATCCTGTAGAGGACTGGGGTTCAATTCCCAGCACCCACCCGACAGCTCACAACTGCCTGTAACTCTAGTTCCACGGGATCCATCATACCAGGCATGCATGTCATATATATGTATGTGTGTGTGTGTGTGTGTGTGTGTGTGTGTGTGTGTGTGTGTATGTATGTATGTATGTATATGTGTGTGTGTGTGTGCATATAGGCAGAACACCCATACATATCAAATAAAATAAATATTTACATGAAAAATAAGGTGGAGAGCCATTGAGAAAAACACTGGATATTGACCTTCAACCCTCCCCACCCCCCCCCATGCACACATTCACATAATGCATGAGTGCACACACATAGGACCACAAATGCACCCTCACGCACACATACACGCACGCAGGAGGGAGATTTCTAGGTTTCCCATCACTCCCCTCCACCACACCCACTCAGCCCTCCCTTTCCCGCCTCACTTACCACAGCAGTATGTTTGGTAGCAGAGACAAGCCCACGTTAACACATTATTGCAGTTTGGGGTACACTGCTAACGTGTACCTCCCATAGATGTGGGTAAATGTCTAGTGACATGTGTGCACTGTGATAGCAGCAGATAGAGCGGTGTCACCAGGGCTTGTGAGATACTCAGAGTTCTGTGCTGATTGGGCTCAGTACCTGGAAACTGCCTGGAGTTACAGACGCCCCCAGCCTGCCTTCTGGACTGCTAAAAACAGCCTGGTAAACAGAGGCTCCTAACTGCCTTCTGTATTTTGAGATTCCTCACCAACTGCTACTGTCACCATTCAGCCCTTAACCAGGCAAATGGCAACATTTTAAACTTGCTCTGAGATGCTGTCAGCCCTGACCTTTTAGAACCCTGGTGTGTGTGTGTGTGTGTGTGTGTGTGTGTGTGTGTGTGTGTGTGTGTGTGTGTGTTTTAAAGCTGTTTCTGACTCAGCTTCTGATAGACAGCCCCATAGCGCTTCTGGGGAACTGACCGGAGCCTTAGAGAGTAGCAGAAATTAGCAGTTGCCCTGTGTAGGGTCTCTTGTGCCCTTCCTCCCTCAGTAGAAATCAATTTCACACTCGAGAGCTTATTAAAAATTTAATTACATTTTTTATTTACTTAATGTGCATGTATTATGGGGCACTCGTGGAGGTCAGAGGACAACTTGTGGGAACTGTGTAGATCCAGGATCAAACTCAGGTCACCAGGCACGCAGCAAGCACCCTTACCTGCTGTTCTAACTTGCTTTCTATTGCAGTGACAACATCATGACCAGAACCTACTTGGGCAGGAAAGGGTTTTATTTGGCTTATATATGGGTCACAGTCCATTGAGAGGCCAAGGCAGGAACCTGGAGCAGGTCCTGAAGCAGAAGGCAGGAAAGAGTGCTGCTTACAGGCTTGCTCCCTGTGGGTTTGCTCAGCTTCCTCCCTCCCTCCCTCCCTCCCTCCCTCCCTCCCTCCCTCCCTCCTTCCCTCCCTCCCTCCCTCCCTCCCTTCCTTCCTTTCTAATTTTATTTTTTATTTATTCACTTTACATTCCACTCACTGCTCCCACCATCCCTCCCACAGTCCTCTCCCCATCTCCCCAGTCTCTGAGAGGTTGCCCCCCCCCCCGGGTATTCTCCCCACCCTGGCACATCAAGTCTCTGTGAGGCTAGACACATCCTCTCCCACTGAGGCCAGACAAGGCAGCCCAGCTAGAACATACCCCGCGGACAGGCAACAGCTTTTGATATAGCCCCCACTCCAATTGTTGGGGGAGCACATGAAAACCAAGCTGCGCATCTGCTACATATGTGTGGAGAGGCCTAGGTCCAGCCCATGTATGTTCTTTGGTTGGTGGTTCAGTCTCTGAGAGCCCCAAGGGTCCAGGTCAGTTGACTCTGTTGGCCTTCCTGTGGAGTTCCCATCCCCTTCAGGGCTGCAATCCTTTTTCCTGTTCTTCCATAGGTCCTCAAACTCCATCCACTGTTTGTCAGACTGCTTTCTTATGCAACACAGGATCACCTGCCCAGAAGTGGCACTGCCCACAGTAGGCTGGACCCTCCTCTATCACTTAACAATCAAGAAAATGCCCCACAGACCTGCCTTCAGGCAATCTGATAGAAACATTTTCTCAATAGAGGTGCCTCTTCCTAGATAACTCTAGCTTGTGTCAAGTTGAAAAACAAACAATCGACCAGGACACCTGCTATGCCATCTCACTGACCCCAACTTGAGGTTTTGATCCCCAGTTACAACAGGAACTAAAGGAGGAACCAGAAGCAGTGTGGGTGAACATCCCTATTGCTTAAGTGAGAAGGCTGCATCACAGACAGACTGAGTGACTCATCCAAGGTCACACAGACTTTCATGGTAGAATCCAGACTAGTTGGGTTGCCTGGCTTCCAGGCAGGTCTTGCTACTATCCCAACCATCTCTACTGATGGCCCCCCCTCAGACAATATGGTCCGGTGACAGGTAAAAGCATGGACCCTGCAATCACACAGGCCTGGGTTCAAGTCCTGGCTCTGCCACCTACAAGATATATGTGCTCAGAAAGCTTCCACTTCAATGCTCAGCCTCAATTTTCTGTCTGTCACAGGAGGTGGTGGGTGATATTAGAATTGTGCCTGGGCCTGGCAGTATTACTGTCATCGTCACCATCCTCATTGCTGGGTTCTCTGAGAGCTGGATGAGATCACACGTGGACCATGCCCAGTGTTCAGAAGTGTGGCTATGGTTCATTTGTATACTGAACGTGGCACGTTTCTCATGTGTCGGTTCCAAGTGGGTTTGGGGATGGAGTTGGGAATGGGAGCTGAAGTCTACACTGAGAGTGATAAAACTCAGAGTCCTAAACTGTTCCTCTCACACTAGCACTCCCCTGGAGTAGCCTCTGAGAGGCCTATTTGCAACCCAATGTCCAGAGTTGTACCAGACCCCAGTTCCATGAGTTCTCCAGAGCATCCACCAGCATTCTCCCTAATAACCAAAGAGCACGTGGGTGATTGCTGTGGATTATCTAAAATATTAAAGGAAGGGTCTCTAGGATGTCATGAAGTTTGCCTGAATAAGAGGTTTGCTGAGCTGGGTGCTAGGTAGGGAGTTAGGGGACAAGGGTGAAAAGAAGATGGTTGTCAGGATGCTGATTCATTTGACTGAGTTGCAGGATGCTGAGGGGAATGGGGAGCACCTCTGTGATCTACAGATCTAAAGTTCAGATCCCTAAGTGATCTTATCTGAACCAGTGACTTGAAACAACACTGCTTTGGACAAGAGATGGAGCCTTATGCTGTGGGCCTAACAAGAGGGAAATGTCTTACAAAGTGGCTGGGGAGCAAGAGGAGAGAGACAGTGTCCTTCTTTCTCCCTCAAGGACAAACCCTCAGGCATCAAAAGCCTCCAAATAGGCCACACACCTCTAACAACTGAAAACTTCACCTCAGATAACACCAAGGTAGGGGCCAAGCCTTGACACATGGAGCATCAAAAAGCTCTCTCGTGCAAACTATGGCAACTCTTGAATTCCCGTTTCTTCTTCCTTTCTCAGCTCAGCATCATTTATGCAGGGGAGGCTTGGGAAAGCGAGTTCCAAGAGCATTTCTTAGTCTTTATGATACATGCTGTCAGTCTAGTTAAATCATTGCATAAGCAGGTCATTAGTCATGGGAGTTGTTTATAGACTGGAAACGCTGTCACAGGGTCTCTCACCTGTCTGTGTCACTGCTGCATCCTGTGGTCACTCAGACAGTGGATGATTATTGAGCACTGTCTTAGTTATTTTCTATGTTAGTGAAGAGACACCATGACCAAGACAGAGGGTGGGTCCTTGACCATCATGGCAGGGAGCGAGGCAGCAAACAGGCAGGCGTGGTGCTGGAGCTGAGAGTTTACATCTGATCCCAACCATGAGGCAGAGAAAGAGCTAACTGGAATGGCATGGGCTATCAAAACCCCAAAGCCCACCCCCAGGGACACACTTCTTCCATAAGGCCACGCCTCCTATTTCTTCTTAAATAGTTTCACCAACTGGGGGCCAAGCATTCAAACATATGGGGCCAAGCATGGGGACCATTCTCATTTAAACCACTACTCCTGCCATGAGTTTGCCTGACAGGTGGTCCTTTCTCTGTGGGTATCTGTTTGCTGAAAGGTGGTACAATGTAGGGCAGAAGAAGGCTTTCCATGCAGAAATGGAAGGAGGAAATGGTATAAAAGGTTAGGGCCAGTGTTCCTGATAGAGCCTCTCCCTTTGTGTCTTCCAGTCACTTCCCTGGAAGGTCCCCAAGGCCATCCTGCCTTATGGTGCTTCTGCATGAGGGAGGACCATATCTAATCGTAAGGTTGCTGTATGACTGATCTTGATTGTCAGTTCCAATGAATTGAAGAAGCCTGGAGATTAGTAAGGCATGCCTCTGGATGTGTCTGCCCAGAAATGATTAGACCATGAAGGTTATGCCCTAATGAATGGTTTAATTCATTGGTAGATTCTCGATTTCAATAGACTGTTGTTACATGCTAAAACTGTGGAAGGTGGACTCTGGGTAGAGGAGAGGCATCCCTGGGGCACATCCTTGAGGGCCTTATCTTCCCTGTCTCTGTAGTATTCTACTCAGCTTCCTGCTTCCCACAATGTGAGCAGAAACTCCAAAGCCATGAACTGAAATAAACCCTTCTTCCCTTCCGCTGGGTATGTCCAGTGTTTGGTCACAGCAGTGCAGAGTCTAACGTAGCTGCCTATCAGTTCTCCACTGAGACCACTGAGTAGATGGAGACCAGGCAGCACACCTAGCCTGGGTTCAGGTTGGGGCTGAACACTTGCAATAAGATACTCACTGGTTGCCCAGTTGGTACAGAATAAATCTGGCTCTTTTGTGATGGAGTGGATGAGAAGTAGGTTGGCTGTGTCTGTATGGCCATACAGTCTAAGGTAGAAACTCTCAGACACCAGTATGCTGATCAGCTCTCCAAGCTTTCTTGGAGGACTGAGTGTCACACACAAAGCTATAAGTAAACATTTTACTGGACAACGTTTCCAGCAGGTCTGCTGAGAGCCAGAAGCATTGGGAAGATGAAGGTACTGCTCCGAATGAGCTCTTGGTCCTGCAGGGCAGAAAGAAAAATAGAAGGCTGGGGGGTGTGGCTCAGTGGGTAAACTGTGGCCCTAGCATGGGTGAAAGCTTGGGTTCTCGCCCCAGCACTGCTTAAACCAGACATGGTAGAGCATGTCTGTATTTCCCGTACTCAGGAGGTAGAGACAAGAAGAAAGATCAGAAGTTCAAGGCCATCCTCAGCTACTTGTTGAGTTTGAGACCATCCCGGCTTACATGAAACTTGTCTAATAAATAAATAAATAAATATTTAAAAAAATAAAGAGGAGGAGAAGTAAGGAAAAGAAAAATAAAATGGAGCCTTACCTTGCTTGTACACAAAGTCAAGAACTTACATTTGGAAGTCCATCTTAGAAGGAAATAAAGAATATTTTTATAACTTAATCATAGCTAAGAATCTTTTTAAATGGTCAAAAAAAAAAAAAAAAAAAAAAAAGTACAAACCACAGAATGAGTAAATGCATTCACCATGTAAAGTTGGTGGGCTTCTTTTAGACCAGAAGCTCTGGTAAAAGACATGAAGACAAGCTGTGAGCTGGGGAACATGTTTGCACTAACATGTTGGTTTGCCACTACGACGTAATTAAGTACCACACATGGGCAGCTCAAAAAAGAGAAGTTAGCAGTTCTCATGATTCTGGAAGGTGTTGCTTGAGCCATGTGCCCTTGGCAGGAAGGGTCTGCTCTGCACTTCTCTTAGCTTTCCATGGTTTGCTGTCCATCCTTTGTGTCCTGTCATCTAGGCATACACTGTCATCTGTATGTGTATTCTCTTTGTATTTATATCTGTTTCCCCTTCACAGGGATGTCAGCCATATTGGATCAGGGCCCTCCCTCTCCAGAATAGCCTCATCTTGACCAACTACCTGTCATAACTGTTTTAAAAATGGAAGTGCTTTCTAACATGCTTTAGGGTTGAAATTGAATACATCAAGTATGTTTGGGAGGACATAACTCCAGCCACATATAATTGCCAAATGATTAGCATCTGTAATATTGAAGGTCTTTTGTATATTAGTGTGAAAAGAGTAATGAGCAAAAAGAAACGGACAGGATTTTCATAGCCCTAAAAAATACCCATTCTCCTCAGCAGTCAGGAAAATACAAACTAAAGTCTCCAAGCAGCTACTTGTCTGCTGTGATTTGAGCATAAAATGTCCCTCACGGGCTCATGTATTGAAAACAAGGCTGCTTGGGAAAGATGTAGGACCTTTAGGAGGAGAAACCTTGCTAGAAGAAATATGTCACTGGGCCTGGGCCATCACTTTCTTCTTTTCTCCGTACAACCCGTAACCCCAACTATCCTCCCTTGAACCCCTCCCATGTACCCCCCTCAAGTTGATACTCTCTTTTTCTTTGAGTATATTTGTTACAAACATGTAGATAGATGTAGGTGCATGCTCTGCTGAGGTTTTTTGGTGGTATGTATATGATCTCCAGGCTGACCACTCTGAGTTGGACCACCAATAAGAGGCCTGTCCCTCGGAGAGAACACTTCTCCTTCTCCCAGCATTCAATAGTTCATTGTCTAGGAGTGGGATGAAATTTCCTCCCTTCCACATTAACATGTCCGTTGGTATTGCTATTGTTCAGGTCTTGTTAGTACAACCATCTCATGGAAAGAGTTTCACAGCAGACTCCTGGGATTTTGTCTCTTACATTCTCTTCACCCCATCTTCCCCAGTGTTCCCTAAGCCATAGAGCAGGGGCTGTGGTGTAAATGTAACCCCTGGGGCTGGGCTCCCCAGGATCTGTTGATCTCTGCATTATGTCTGGTTGTGGTTTTCTGTATTGGTCTCCATCTCCTGTAAAGAGAGGCTTCTTTGATGAGGAGTGGTAGCTCCATTTTCTGTAGGCATAAGTCTAAGATTTAGAATGTAGGAAGAGATTCTGTTGGTCTAGCAAACTTTCAATAGCCAATTCTTTTCTAAGGTCCATCATGTCACTAGCCTCAGGAAGCTGGCTCGGTTTCCAGCACCTGGGATGACTTCCCTCCTGTTTATGTGGTCCAACTAGACAGCTGTTGATTGGTACCCACCACCATGTGGGTACCACTTATTGCACCTTTACTCATAGCTTACCATGCTAGTAATGGTAACTCACTGATACAGCTGCTGGGCGTACTATTTAATTGTTCCCTTCCTTGGCAGCTTCTATAGTGTTTTCTGGAACCATGGAAGCTAAACCATAGGAAAGAATCTTCAAGGTCAGACACAGCTCCAGTCATCTGAGTCCTGTGTCCAAAGTATGTGGTGTTGTCAGCAGTAGGAGCCCATCCTCAACCCTTCAGAGGCAACCAAGGGCTGCACTGATGGCCTCTATTGTTGCTTGGATTATCCTAAACAACCCTTCAAAAGGTTGTTCCCACTTGGGTCTGATACTAGGGTTTTAGTATTGTTAGTTTTGTTCAGTTTTGTTAGACTATGGTTCTTGTGGGGAGCATTGTCAGCTCAAATGGCTTAATTTCCTTTAATGTGTATGTCTTTGTGTGTGTGTGTGTGCATGTAAATATATAAACGTATATCTTAATGTATATATTTATATATACAAACACACCAACTGTGTGTATAGCTTTAGGTATAAAATGATTCTGTGAGTCTTTATCAAGCAACCTCAGTGTGTTTGTCTGTCCTTCTCCTTCTCTATTGACCCCCCTCCCTTTTCCCCAGTTGGATCCCACTCCTCCATTATTCCATTTCTCAGGGGTTTGCAGTGTGACCATCAGAGTCATGCTCCTGTTGCCGTGCCTTACCTGCCATGACTGTGACCCCTTGGAACTGTAAGCTGAAATTAAACCCGTTCCCTTTGAGGTTGCTTTGGCAGGTATTTTATCACAGCCATCAGTAAAGTAACTAATACTTCACTGAACAGGAATGATGAGAGCTTGCTCGTGGCAGACAGATGCAGCCCACTGCATCATCACCCACACTGTGGGCGTGGAGAAGACCTTGGACTTGGATGGAAAGTCAGCAGTCAAGGGCTCTGAACAAAGAGGACAGACAGTAACCCTCTCCTGAGCGTGATTTTGCTTTCCATGGTCTCACCATGGTCAAACATGATCTAAAGATGTAAATGGAAACTTGTGAAATGATTCATAAGTTTTAAACAGCTTACTATAGTCCATTATCTGATTCTTATATTATTAATATGCGTAACTATAGTAAGTTTAGTTTTACTGTAGGTAAACATGAATAGAGAAGTCATGGTGTGTATAGACTTTATTATTATCTGTGCTTCCAGGCACTCACTGAAAGTTGGACCATATCCCCCACCAGTAAGTGATAAAGGGGGAACCAATGCACATTAAATTGACATCTGATTGTATAATTCTGCTAATTTTCTTGTCATGGGGAAAAATACTTAACAGAAGCAACTTTAAGGGAGAGGCTTTCTTTGGTTCACAGTTCAAATGTGTAGGCCATCATGTCAGGGACAATGTGGTGGCTGGAACATCTTGGTCCATGGTGGCAAATGCTTGGGGCTGGGCACATCACTCCTCATCCTAATAGCAGAAGCAGGTAAAAAACTGTCAAGTCCTGGCCCAGTGAACTGCTTCCACCAGCTAGTCCCCACGTCCCAAAGGTTCCATAGTCTCTCCAAACAGCACTGGCAGCTTGTTGGAATATGCCTGGCACGGTGTGGCCGTGTGTCTTCCCACACAGTCTGACGGGCAGGTGGGGGCTGCGGGAAGCCTTTGCGGGCCCTGCCTGTGGGTGGGCGAGGGGGCCATTCTTGGGGAACACGAGGTAGCCATCTCTGTGGGTTCTCTAGCCTGGGACACCGCAGTCGCCGCAGGGTGCCGTAGACAGGCTAGCCAGAGTGCAGCTGGGGTTCCAGCCGAGACTGGGTTTCAGCGGCTTGGGGCGCTGGGTTAGCTGCTTAGGCTTGGGTGAATGGCTACCGTCTGGGAGTGCTGGAAAGCCCTCGGTGAGAGATTAGACATGGCTCCTTAATGGAGGGCCGGATACCTCACTTCCCACGGCAGGTCCAGATGAAGAGACAGTCCATAATTCTAAGACGTTTATTTTTACCATGTGGAGTGGCCTGGATGGAATTGTACCCCGGCCTTTCTGGGAGAGGCGAGGAGGATATAGTAACTGGGAAGGGGTGTGGCTAAGCCTCTAGGTATCTCATTAACATGGGGATGGCTTGGGGCTGTGTGGCCACCCCTCTACCTGAGGAGGGGTGGTACATGACCTTGACTGGAGCCAAGCCTCCCGGAGCGTTGGCATAGAGTTTTTCCGGTCCCTTGTGGATTATTCCACTGGGTCACCTAGATTTTATGCCTGTGCTCAACCGGGTGCCAGATTGCCTGTCACAGATCACTGCCCCACAGCAGTTGGGGACCAATATTCAAACCCAGGATCCAGTGGGGGATGCTTCACATTCAAGCCGTGACAATAGTCCACTGGAGAAAGTGAACAGCCTTATGTTAGGAGTCACCATGACCTTGCATCTGTGTGTTCAAGCATTAGCACCCTTTTCTAGTCCCACCCCCCAGGCTCAGATTCAAATCTTGTCTGCTGGTGGCCATGAAGTTAGCTTACCCCTTTGGCAACCAATCCTCCAATTCAATTGATCTTACTGTTTCTTGAGCTGATTATCCTACTTTAGGGTTTATAAGAAGGCTATAATCTAAAAGAAGATTCCTAAGTATTCCATTGAGGTCATTACAAATAACTGGGTGGGGCTGGGAGCTAGGAAGATTTCTTAGCTGCATAAACATGGTCAGATCTCCAGCACCCATGTAAATGCCCAATGGGCATAGCAGGACACCTGTAATTACAGTGTGCAGACACTAGAGAGAGTGGATTCCCTGGAGTAAGCCACCTAGTAAGACTAGCTGTACCTGTGAGCTATGGGTTTTATTGAGCGATCATGTCTCAATGAATACGGTGGAGAGGAACTGAGGAAGATTCCCTATGCAGCCTCTGGCCAACACACATACAAACACACATGCGCTCACATGTGAACACACACACGTGCACAGAACTACACACAACCTAGGCATCTATCAATAGGAAAATAGTTCTAATCCAGTGTATAATAATCCAGTGTATAATAGAAGACAATACTTACAGCTGATGCACAGCTAGGTCATTATGTGGGAAATGTATGTGTTTAAAGTTCTCTATAAGGAAATTTTGGAATCTGCTGTGTCCTCAGCAGGACGCAAGCTATGTAAATACAGGCAACTGTGGGGGCCGCCATGAGAGGAGGCAAGGATGTCCTGATGAAGTGTGTGAAATGCTGTATTTTGAAAATACTAAAATGTGGTTTCCTGGAAAATGGATTTTGCTTTTTAAAAAATTCTTTAGAAAGGTTGTTTGTACAGTAAATTAGGAAACAAAAGACTTCTCCCAGGTGGTCAGAATAAAGGAGAGGGGACCTGTAGGGCAGTTGTGTGCACACTTGTGAAGCCTTCTGTGAGGTGAGCAGGAGCAGGAGCATTTAGAAGCACTTCAAAGGAAGCCTGTGAGGAGAGGACCTGGCTCTTGTTTCCCCAGAAAATGTCCTTTGTCCCAATAGTTTTCTTTGATTTCCTTTTTATTGATTAGAGCTTTACTGTACTCAAAGGCTGCAGAAGAGGATCTGCGTTTTCATTTTCTTTCTTCCTTCTTCCTTCCTTGCTTCATTTCTTTTTCTTTTCTTTTCCTTCCCTATCTTTCTCTCTCTCTCTCTTTTTCTCTCTCTCTCTCTTTTTTTTTTTTTTTTTTTTTTTTTTTGCCTGGGTGGAGAGCTATGGCATTTGCACAAGCAGGCTGCTGAGAGAGCTGGCAGGGGGGCCTCTGGATTCATTTGAGTAATTTACAGACTGTCTATTTTGGGTCTCGCTAGCCCACCCCACGTGGCGCTACTCAATTAAGCTCATCAGGCTTTCATAAAAAAGGAAACGAGGCTTGTTTATTTGTGACATCTCCTCTAAAGGGAAAAGACAGAAATGATTCTCCCACCCAGTTCCCCTCCCACCCACTTGCCCCTCCCACCCACTTGCCCCTCCCACCCACTTGCCCCTCCCACCCACTTGCCCCTCCCACCCACTTGCCCCTCCCACCTCAGCTTCTAGTCTCCTGAGACTGAGAAGGACGCTGACAGGCTGTCTTGCTCATGTTCACTTGGGGATCATGATGTGACAGTGGTTCTGTCTCCATTTGGGGGACCGCGTAGCTTGGTCTCAGGATCCCCCAGATTGGAGTGGTGTGAGGTACATGAGTCCCACTTGACTTACAGTGCAGTCACATTCCCACAGAGCCACTGTGAATTAAAAAAATTGAAATCTGAAAGTGTATCTCACCCGCCTGCTGTAGTCTGCATCTTCATTAACTCCCGTTGTGCTGACGGCTTGAGCCTCAGTCAGTGCTACAGCAAGGTGATGAGGCCTTTAAGTGGGACATAACAGAAGGTCTTTAGGTCACTGGGGCATGCCATTAAAGGGGCCCAGGATCTCTTCTCCTCTTCAGCATTTCAGCTGTCCTGTGTGGTCCAGAGGAGGACCGGTGGCAGATCTACAGTAGCCTGCTTTGGGTTCAAATGAGTGCGTTTATTAAGTGCATGAAAAGCATAAGAGCAGCAAGAAGCAGATAAGCAGAATAGCAAGTGAGACAGGAAGTGCGCTGGCGAACTGTACCATGCCGTTCAGGCTCTCTGGGAAGCTGGCTCTGGAAACAGGCACTTCCCCCCAAGCCATCAAGCCAGGTGTTTACAACATCTGACAGAGATGCCTAAGAGAACGAACAAGGCAATACCACCAGGGATCATAAGCAACTGAGTGAAATACACTGGGGGAAGAAGTGGTCATCTCTGCTCTCACCCCAGTCCCTCTGGGGTCTAGCTTCTGGCTTCCGCTTCCCACTATAGGCGTTTTTATATTGTGAGATAAATAACAGTAACCTCCGTTGAAGACAGTATGCTATCTCACTCTTCTCAGGGGCATCGTGTTTTTAGGCCCCTTAACTCTTTGCTAGTCTCTTCTCTCTCTCTTACAGAATTAAGGGGGAGCCTGCCCTTTCCAAGACAGGGGTCTTTGGAGGACACTTTGAGACCGACATGATTGGGTCTGAAATGGGGGGAGGTACCTGCTTCCTGTGCAGCTTCTCAGTGAGCTAGAACAGCACATGACAATTCACCAACGCACATTTCACCAGCCATGATATCAGTGGTTGGTTCAACCATGAACTCCCACTGCGATATGCTGCCTCACACAGGCCCAGAGCAAAGGGGCCAGCATGTAGTGGATTAAAACCCCCATAAGCCTTTTCTCTTTATAAGTTGATAGTCTTAGGCATTTAGTTAGGATGACAGAAATGGCATCTAACCTTCCAAGTATCACAGTTGAGTAGAACAGCACACTTGTGGACTGGTGCCTTCTCTTGTCCCTGCATGAGTAGTGGAAGCTGTATCTGCTGCTCACAACACTGCAAGAGAGAAACTACAGATACATGCCCCGCCCCCCAGCTCAGGCAACAATCAAAATACTAAACTCAAGGACAATACAGAAAAAAGAAGTGCCAAGTTGAGTCACTGGAAGTTAGGGACTCCGTACCAGTGTGCCACATGTATCCCAGGGTAGCTGTGAATGTAGCCTGACACATTTGTAATGATAATGTCGTGTCATAATTTCAAAAGATTGGACACTCCCATGCTATATAGGGGTAGCCAGATGGGCATTGTGGTGGCCTTGAGAACTCTAAGACATCTGGTAAGAAAAGAATATAAAACAAGGTTGCATGATGCTGAGACCAGGCTGTTTTCAATTCAATGAGGAGCTTAGATGAGAAGGTGATATTTGAGATTTCCCTGGAAACTGCAGAACTCCTGCACCAACCATCACCTCATGTTCTTTTCCCTTGTTTATTCTCTCTGTGTCTCTGTTTCTCTGTTTCTCTGTCTGTCTGTCTGTCTGTCTCTGTCCCTCTCTCTGTCTCTCTCTTTCTCTCTGTGTGTGTGTGTATGTGTATCTGTCTGTCTCTCTGTGTTATCTCTCTATCTCTCTGTGTGTTATCTCTCTGTGTGTTATCTCTCTGTCTTTCTACGAATGTCTCTCTGTGTATGAGTGGGGGGGGGCATTTATATGAATCTGTCTGTGTGAACGAATGCACATGGGGGCCTGAGGAGGACATCCGATGTCTTGTCCTGCTCCACTACTCTTGGCTTCATTCCTTTGAGACAGGGTCTCTCATAGAATGTACAGCTAGGTTGATGGCCAATAAGCCCCAATGATCACACACACACACACACACACACACACACACACACACACACACACACACACACAGAGAGAGCACAGGAGTTGCATGCAGGTACATGGCCATGCCCATCTTTTTGTACATGGATGCTGGGGATTTGAACTCAGGTCCTCATGCACGGGCAGCACACACTCTTACCCATCTCCCCCAGGCCCCAGCTTTCTAATTTTTCAATAATTCCTTATGTATGAAATATCATATTCCTGCTTCCCAAATATACATCTCTCTTATTTGAAATAGAGATGGGGGTCTCACTTGCTTCTATAGGGGTCCCAAGCACACCCCTATTCTGTCAAGGGGGAAGGTGCCCTTATCTTGCCTGCTTACCAACCCCACATTGCCTGGGGTGGAACTATTTATAAAGGAAAGCCATAATTTTTTTCAAAATCTAAGCCATTAACTATCTCAGCTACTTTATTATTATTAATAAGTTACTTGGAACTTATTAATGGAAGAGGAGGAATTCAGGACCTAAGCAAGAAAGGGCAATGGGGTTAGAGCAAAAGCTCCCTGGTTCTATCCATCTGCTGGGTGCCAACGTCCCTGCAAAATTTCTCTGCAAGATAAGTTCGACAAAATCCTACTTACATTCCAGGACCTGCTCCCAGTGCCTCCTCCAGGAAGCCTTGGTGACCACATCCTGCTATGGGGTAGATCAAACTTGAGGCTCTCTAGTATGCTATAGGCCTTTGATGTCTTTTTACATGGAGGTTAAGTTCATATAATATTAATGTAGTCATTTTAAAGTCTACAGTTCATTGGCATTGGTACCCCCAGTGGTGTAACAACCATCATGGCTACCTAGTTCCAGAACATTCCATCATTCAGACAAAGCTCTGTATCCATAAGGTGACTACCCTGTATTCCCCATCTTCTCAGATCCTGGAAAACACTACTAGGATCTCTCTTACTGTGTCACTTCTCTTGTTGCTATGACAAAATACCCGCAAGGAGCAACTTAAGGAAGGAAGGAAGGTTTAGTTGGCTCATTTGAGCTTTCAGACAGTCATGGTGGGGAAGGCATGGTGGCAGGAGAGAAAGGCAGCTGGCTACACTGTTTCTGCTTTCAGGGAACAGAGAAATGAATACTGGTCCTCAGCTCGCTAGTTCCTTTCCCCTTTTCATTCGGTCTAGGACCCCAGACCATGGGGCAGTGGGCGCCACATTCAGGATGCTTCTTCCCTCTTCAATTAAGCCTCTCTGGAAACATCCCCACAGACACCCCCGGGCATATAAAATCTCCTAAGCGTGATTTGACTCAGTCAAGTGGACCCACGCTCAACCATTGCAGCATGTCCATTCTCTCCTGGGCGCTTCATTGATGGAATCACACAGCACGTGATCCTTTGTGTTGAGCATGTTTTCCAGGTTCATCTGTGTAGCATGTGTCAGCAATTCATTCCTTCATTTAAATATTTTCTGTGTGTGTGTGTGTGTGTGTGTGTGTGTGTGTGTGTGTGTGTGTGTGTATGTGAGAGAGAGAGCGAGAGAGCGCATGTGTGCGTGCGTGCATGTGTGCACGTGTATGCATACAGTACCACAGCACATCTTTGGAGGTTGGAGGAGGACAACTTTCAGGAATTGGTTCTTTTCTCCCATTGTGAGTTTCAGGGATGCAACCCAGGTCCTCAGGCTTATTGTTTTTAACAAGATCTCAGACATTCAGTTTTACCAATAAAGACTCAGGAGCTAAATGCTGGGGTGAAAGCCTGCTAGCTCAGAGAGGCAGAGAAAGAACCCTGACCTTCCTCCTCGGCAGACATCCCACAGGAACCTCTCCTCCACACACACCCTTCAAACTGAAACTGCGTCTCTATCTATCTGTCCTCCTGACTCCCTCGTAGTCTCTATATTTTTTCCTGTTCACTCCCTATCAACTGGTTGCTTGCCTCACCTTTGACCTATGGTTATGGCTGCCTTTATTTAATCCTGGTTATGATAAACAGAAAGCCCTTGGATTAAAGGTGTGTGCTAGGGTTGAGACACACACAACTAAAAACAGGTTTTTCCGGTAAATAACACAATCTTAGGTTTCACAGTGTGATCAACTATCCTGCAACACAGGCTTTCCTGGACCGTGCCTTTACCCACTAAGCTGTGGTGCCAGCCCCCATTCCTTCTTATGACTGAAGAGCGCCTATGTGTGCGTCTACCATACTGCTTCTCCACTTACTGGTGGATGCTGGGCTACCGTGAATAGTACTGCCATGGACATCTGGTGCAGTTTTGTTGGATACTGTCTTGGTTTGGTTTGGTTTTTTTGAGACAGGGTCCAAGTTGGTTTTGAACTCCTGAGCCTCCCACCTCCACCTCCTAGATGCTAAGGTTCCCCACCTAAAGCCTGGCTCATGGATAAGTTTTTGTGAGAATATCTATTTTCTCCAGTAGCAGGATTGCTGGATCCATGATGACTGTGTGTCAAATTTTGTATGTGTGGGTACAATGTTGTATCTGTCTACATGTGTGGGGTGCGGATGCACATGCATGTAAAGTTCACATGTCAATGCTGGGGATGTCCCTCAGTCACTTGCCACCTGATGTTGTGGAACAAAGTCTCTCTGAACCTGGGGCTCACCAATTGGCTGGGCTAGCTAACCAGCAAGCTCAGGAATCCACCTGTCTCTGCCTCCCCGGCATCGGGATTACAGACAAACAGTGCAGAAGAGCAGCTGGATCCAGCCGTCCTTATGCTTGCTTACGGGGATCAGATGACAACTTGCAGGAGTCCATTCTCTCTGTCTGCTTTGTGGGTTCTGGTGGTCGGCATGGTGGCAAGTGCTTTTATCCACGGAGCAATCTTGCCAATCCTGTTTTCTGCCTCTGTATATTCATTTGTTTGTCGTGATGACAGCCATGCTGCTAGGAGTGCAGCCCCTGGTTCTCTGATTTGTTTTTCCACCTCTTTTCACCCAATAGATTGTGTGGCTTGCTAAATGTCTATGACTGCACCTTAATTGCCAAGGTCATGCAAGGCTAAATGCAGGAGCTGAGCTTGCCTCTCACCTGTCTCATTCATAATCTGAAGTGCATGGTTTGGATGGATGCCCTCATTTGTGAAGGGGGAGCCTCTAGAAGGACAGAATAGCAGCTGTAAATGGATGGAGCCTGGCCTGTGGTGGCATCTTACAGGCAGTTTGCTGTGGTGGTCGAGACCATGACACCCTCTGGACTGAAGAAGCAAGAACTGTTCACCGAATCATCAAGGCCTCTGCTATTGTTCAGTTAGCTTCTCTTTAGTTTTCACTCACGGTCCCTCAGGCTACAGATTGATCACTCCCATGATGAGCCAGAGGAAGAGCAGCTGGATCAATGTGCATGTTTCCCTGGGGATCAGGAAGCCTGAGACCTATAGTAACAAGAGGATAAAAGAGTTTGGTTTTATTTAAGACAATAAACATCTAGAAAGGGATTGAGTCCAGGAAGCTGCCTCGGAGAATCCAGTCAGTGGCCCAGCTAGACAACAGCCCTATCTATCTGTCCTTGAAGATGGCAGGAAGGGCTCAAGAAGAGGTCTCTGGATACTGAGGGCTCCAGTATTGGCCTCCTGTCCTCTTTTACTTGTGCAAATGGCCAACCTGAGCAGGTTCCCACTGCAGCAGCTACTGAGCAGCTTGCCATGGCTCCCATGGATGTCTCTAGAATCCAGCCACACCCCAGCCATCTTACCCTTCATTCTGTTCTAGAAACACTTCAAGTTTATTGCTTTGTGTTTAGGCAGGCTGACTGGGTGAGCTGTGAATCCCTCCCACCACCATCCCCCAGCTCCACATATAAGGCATCCCAAGACGAGAAACTTGGAGATACTAGAAAAAAGGAGGGAGGTGTTTCAGATAAGCCTGGGAAGGGGACAGCTCTTGGGGACCTGATGGCCTCCCCTGGCCTGGGCTTCTATGGAGTCTCAGCCTCACTGACAGGAACACAGGTACGCTGCAGAGTCAGATGCTAAGGCTGCTGTGCCCTCCAGGCCCTGGAGGACCAGCAGGAGGCCTCTAGCAACTACACCAAGGCCCTGAATTGTCCTTATGACCCAGAGTACCAAGTCAATTTTTCTGTCTTGAGAGTCTTACCCTCCAGGCCAAGGCAGGAAAAACCTGAAGGGCAAAGGTAACCGGGTGGGACACAATGACAAGGGCATCTCTCACCAAAAGAGTAGTATGGGGTGTGAAAAGACAGAGACAGTGTGTGTCTGTGTGTGTGCGTGTGTATGCATATTTGTGGGTATAGATGTTTGTGTGGGCATGCACATGTTTATAGGTATGTACATACTTGTCTGGGTGTATACACGTTTGTAAGTGTGTGTCTATGGGTGTGTAAATGCTTGTGTGTATACATATGTATGTAGATATGTGTATGTTTGTGAGTATACATGTTTGTATGTGTACATATTTATGTGTATATGGGTGTGTACATGTTTGTATATATGTATGTATATTTATGGGATATACATGTTTTTGTATGTGTGTATATTTGTGGGTGTATACATGTTTTGTAGGTGTGTATGTGTGTGTATATGTTTTGTTTGTACATATTTATGTATATATGTGAGTATTTATGGGTATCTACCTGTTTCTGTGGGTGTATACATGTGTGGAGAGTGTGGACATGTTTGTGGGTATATATGTTTGTGTGTGTCCATATTTGTGTATATGTGTGTACATGGTTTTGTATGCATTTGCGGGCATGTACTTGTTTGCATGGGTGTGTACCAAATATTTTTCTCATTCACTCTCTACCTTATTTTTTAGACAGCATCTCTCACTGAACACAGAATTCAGTAACTCAGCTAGGGTGACCTGTCTGCCATTGAGCTCCAGGGATCCTCCGGTCTCTGTGCACTGGAGTGACTGTGCCATCACACCCCGATTTCATGTGGGTGCTGGGGATTCAAACATATCCACATGCTTGTGTGGAAGATACTTTACCAACAGAACAGTTTTCCCAGCCCCCAAATGACACTTCAAAGCACAGTAAGTCAGGCTTTAGTCAGGACCATCGTGATGGCACAGGGAGCACAGTTATAAGATTTAGTAGAGGACCATCATGATGGCACAGGGAGCACAGTCATGAGAATTTGTAGAGGGGCAGAGATTGGGCTCAATCCTCACCCAGGATCAATGATGGAATTCCTGCTGAGGGGCGCCTCCAAAGGAAGGGGGATTCTATCTAAATCAACCTTGGGAAAGACTGGCCAGGTGACTGGATACCTTCTATGGGATGGTGGAAGAGAGGAACCTGACCCAACGGTAAGGATGTCAGATATTAGCAGCAGGGGTTTGGGGCCACCAAGGGCTCAGTATAAGGGTATCTGCCCCCTACTAAATAAATAAAATAAAATAGAAAGAGATTAAGGGAGGAGTTCTTGGTAAGTGAAGTGAGCAGGGCCTTTGGCTAAAACTGGTTTTTCACAAGTAAGTGCACAGATGGGCCCAGGACTAAAATCTATCCAAGCAAAGAATCTTCATTGATTGCCAAGTGGGAACATGGGCCCAGCACTGGCAGACCTTTCCATTTTTCAAGCAAAGCAAGAAATCCTTTTTTTTTTTTTAAATGTGAAATAGCTTTGGTCTTTAAAAATACATAATAATTACTAACTGTCTGTTTCAATGTGATGTGAGTCAAACAAAATACACGGGCTACAAGTTTGAAACCTGTGGTTAACTGTGAGGTTGTTTCTTGTTTATAGGTTAACTTGATCCATATAGGAATCTGGTTTTGTTATTTTGTGTTTGAGACAGGGTTTCATGTAGCCCTGGCTGGCCTAGAACTTCCTATGTAGACCAGCGTGACCTCAAACTCATCCAGATTTGCCTGCCTCTGCCTCTCAAATGCTGCGATTAAAGGCATGCACCATCATGCCCTGGCCATACAGGATTCTCTTAGCTTGAGTCTTAATCTGACAACAATGTGATAAACATTGTTTTAGACCTGCCACTTGCCATCAGTTTGTTGAAAGGGGTAGAGAACATGGATGGATGGATGGATGGATGGATGGGTGGGTGGGTGGGTGGATGGATGGGTGGATGATGGATGGGTGGATAGGTGGGTGGATGGATGGATGGATGGGTGGGTGGATGGATGGGTGGATAGGTGGATGGATGGATGGATGGATGGATGGGTAGGTGGGTGGATGGATAGATGGATGGTTGGATGGATGG
>CM052703.1:78439750-78522705 GCA_028551405.1 Uromys caudimaculatus
TGGATGGATGGATGGATGGATGGATGGATGGATGGATGGATGGATGAATGGGTGGGTGGATGGATGGGTGGGTGGATGGATGGATGGGTGGGTGGATGGATGGGTGGATGGATGGATGGGTGGATAGGTGGGTGGATGGATGGATAGGTAGGTGGGTGGATGGATGGATGGGTGGATGGATGGATGGATGGAAGGATGTATGAACCATCTTTAGAGACACATTCTGAAGTATTACTAATAAAATGGTGTATGTCTAGGAGGTACTTTAGAATCATACATGATGTTGAATGAAGATGTAGTCAAATCTAGATTGATCATGAGGTGATCCCTGAATCTACATGATAGTGTGTGTGTGTGTTTGTGTGTGTGTGTGTGTGTGTGTGTGTATGTGTGTGTGTGTGTGTTGAGGTTCCTTAGATGTTTTTGACTTCTGATACACCCAAGGAATGTTTATTTTAATGTCCTGATCATCTAGAGATGCTTTCTGGGGGCGACACAGATAAAGCTACATCCTACTTGGGACTTCACTGAAAACATTCAGCTAATTTTTTTATACATAAAGGTAAGTACAAATAAAGCACCATTTGGTGAAAGTTTATAACTGACACAGTTGGCCAGTGAGTACATGGAGAATGATTCACTACTCTGAAGTGGCTGACAATTTTCTTCACAATTTTTAAAAAACTAGAGACATGAAAATGAAGACTTTATTTCCTAGGCGGCACGGAGTCATCCCTCCTGGGCATTTATGCAGATTTTCACAGCCATCTGTAATGGGATCTGATGCCCTCTTCTGGTGTGTCTGAAGAGAGCAACGGTGTACACACACTCATAATAAATTGTTGGTTTTTTTTTTTTTAAAGAAAATAATTGGATACAGAAGCTAAAAAAAAAAAAAAAGTCAAACATGGTTTATTGGTGAAACATTTGTACTCCTAATGACTCAAGTTTAATCCCCGGAACCTCCATAAAAACTCTGGGCATGGTAGCAAATGCTTATACTCTCAACAATGGGGAGGCAGAGATAGGAGGATCTCAGAGGCCAACCAGTCTAGCCTATTTTATGAGCTCCAGACCCATAAGAAATCCTGTCTCAAATGAGGTGGGTGGTGTTCAGGAGGATGACATCCAAGTCTGTCCTCTTATCTCCACACAAACTCACACACACATGTGTGCACATAAAAGTGTCCTCCTGTGTGTACACATGCATACATACACCAGACGCAAAAGAAAAAGAACAAGGCACCCACTGTCTACTGATCCGCCCTCAGGCATTTGTTTGTGGGTTTTGGGTACCAGTTTCCTGCACCATGGACACAAAAGGAGGAAAAGTGAGAAAGCAGCCTTCTGATGGTGTTCTTCCCTCCAGAATGAAGTGGAGCTGGGGGAGCTGCTGCTTTCTCTAAATTATCTCCCAAGTGCTGGCAGACTGAACGTGGACATCATTCGAGCCAAGCAACTCCTGCAGACAGATGTGAGCCAGGGTTCAGGTACAGTATAATCCCCTTATCCACTAAGTCTCTAAGGGGTTCTCTGTTGTGTGAGGGACCTGGGTTGTGTTGTGTTGTGTCCTGGATGCTGTTGCTAAGGTAACACAAGGGTGGGCAGCATCTAGAACTACAATACTAGTTCAAAAGGGAACATAAATGATCCGCTGTGTCTTAGGAGGAAACAGGTCAATGATGGAATCTCCGGAACCCTATCACACATGTGGCCAGTTGTGATTACTTCTGAAATCTGTCTTCTCTTTGAACTTACTAGTTCCTGAGAAGTAACTTGCTTTTCCACATACTATGCCTGTAATGCAGATGCCATGCTCTAGGTGGCGGTAGTGCACAAGCGATCAGACCAGCGAGCAGAGTGGGCCCAGTCTAAAGGTTTTTCACAGCTCATTTCCTGCGTACCATAAATCTTTATAAATCCCAGCTCTGAAAGAGCTACTGTGTTGTCTACTTTCTGTTAAAAACCAGTTCAAACACATTCAACAAAAAGCCTATTCTGTTCCATCTGTATATAGCTTCATCCATGACAGTAAGGTGGTGGAAATGCTGTCTTCCCCAGATCCAATAACCAAGGGAGGTTGTCTGTAATGAGGTGACAGCTGAATCTAGAATGCACCTTGTGTTCTCAGAAGCCACACTATACAACAGAGGCTTCGAGAAGGCTGAGGAGGAGCTGCTACAGTGGCTGGAACATTCCAACCCACCACGGTGGAGAGTCAGGATGCTGCAACGAGAAAGGGTGTCCAACTGCCTGCCACTCAGTGTCTTTGTGCTGCTTATGATCTTGGAGAAGTTACTTAACCAACTTCTTCATCTCCATAATTGTACAATGGCAGTATTTATCTCACCAGGTTACTTAAATAAGTATTAAATTCAACCATCTGCACAAATCCCTATGTAAACTATAAAATGACCAAAGCATGTCATTTCTAATTCTGCCTTTACTCTCCTGAGTATGAGCTGTGAGCCTCTGACCTGCAAATGGCTGCTGCTTCTGGATTGCCCCCACCAGCTAGATCTTACGGAAATCGTTCCTTATCTTTAAATCTACAATTTTCCCATTTCTAAAATGAACATGGTGTCTAAAACATGGGAGGAGTTCAGTAAGTGCTGGACAAGTGGAGGAAGTGGAAGAGGAATCCGCAGATAGGATAGATATGACCAATGGTCCGACAGAGCAGCTGGACACGTGGGGAATGAGTGTGAAAGTAAGGCTGGAGTGATGCCTGGACTAATAGATGGATGAGTGGTGAAATGAATAAATGAACCAGTGGGTAGACTGATAGAAAAAGAAAATAGAATTCAGTAGTAGAACCCTTACCTAGCCTACAGGAGGCCCCAGGCTCTGTTCTCAGTGATTACAGAGACATGGGAAGGGGATAGGCGGTTACTCGGTTACATAGATAACAACTCGAATGGATGGATGATGGATGATGGATAAATGATGGTAGATAGAGGATGGATTGATGGATGGATGGATGGATGGATGGATGATGGATGGACAGAGGGATAAATGATGGATGGACAGATGGATGGGAGAGTTGGAGAATGGCAGGATGGCTGGGAAGGTGAAGAGATGAGAGATGGCTAGATTATGTTTTATCATCTCCAGTAGTCTATAATGTTGTGTCCAATCCCCAGACCCGTTTGTGAAAATCCAGCTGGTACACGGACTCAAGCTTGTGAAAACTAAGAAGACATCATTCTTACGAGGCACAATCGATCCTTTTTACAATGAGTCCTTCAGCTTCAAAGTTCCCCAGGAAGAACTGGAAAATGCCAGCCTAGTATTCACAGGTAATGTAACATCATAAACCCTGCTGAAGCCCTGCTGAGGCATGTTCCACTTGTTCCATAAAAACAGAAGGCATCCAGAGAGAGTTATGCCTAATAACTTGGTGTCTGTGGTGGTGTCAGCTACCTAGATTTGAACCCACTTCCTGGCTGTAAACTTGGACAAGATCCATAGAGCCTAGGACACAATTGTTATGTAATTAAGCTAGATTCCATGAAACTGTCACATAATGAGGGCTTTGGCAAGCTACTTACCTCCTGTTGGCCTCAGGTTCCTCATCTATAAAATATGGATAATCGTTATAAGTTTACTGTGAATGAAGAGGAAATGAGTTATGACCCTTGAATAATATCTGAAACATACTACACCATCTTTGATGATGATGGTGATGGTGGTGGTCCTGGTATTGGGGATGACGGTGGTGCTGATGATTCAAGTTGCTGGGTTTAATGTAAGTATAGACGAAAACAGGACACTTAACTCAGAAAGGACAGTTATAAAAGACATTTGGAGGATAGAAAATTTAAGTACAGGGGTCATATGCCACTCTCTGGTTGAATTTAATCTACTTTTCTGGGGCATAGTTGTGTTTAATTTTAGGGGTTACTAGTTATCTGTTACTGCATAACAAATCACTTTAAACTTCAGTAGCCTAAACAAATCATGAAGCAAGTATTATCCCATAGTTCCTGTTGCTCAAGAGCCTGGGCAGGAGCTGGAGTCGGAGCTCAGTTTCTAGAGAGCTTGCTTGGCGTGTATGAAGCTTCAGGTTCAATCCCCACCACCACATACATTAGGTGTGGCGGTGCTCACCTGTAATCCTAGCACTCCAGAGGATCAGAAGTTCAAGGTCAGCCTACGCTACGCAGCAGGTTTGTAGACAGCTTGTGCTACATGAGATCTTGTCTTAAAAACAAAACAAACAGAAAACGAACTCAGGCAGAGCTCTGCTGTGCTGTGTAGTTCTGGTTGATCTGATATCCTCTCCCCCCCCCCCCCCCAGTCCCCCAGGAGTCCTGCTCTGGAGCTGTCAGAAACTCTCCTCTGTAGATAGTCTAAACTCCTTGTCTCTAGGTCTTTCACGAACTTTTGCCATAGCCCAAATCTGTATGCGATACTGAAGAGATGGCTCAGAGGGTAAGAGTACTCACTGCAATTGCTTGAGGACCTTGGTTCAAATCCCCAGCACTCCTGTAAAGACCAAGCGTGGCTACATGAGCTTGTAACCTCAGCACTGGGGGCTCCTTGACAGTGGCTGTCATAGTCTCAAGAGAATAAGGACATAGATGACACCCACCCTCTTCCTCTGGCTTTCACATACACATGTGCGCGTGCGCGCGCACGCACGCGTGTGTGCGCACACACACACATACACATGTCTCTTGGGTGACTTGGGTTTCCAGTTGGGAAGCATTGTCAAAGCCCCTTCAGAAAGGCCTGTTTTTTCTCTCTTTTTAATTGTGTGTGTGTGTGTGTGTGTGTGTGTGTGTGTGTGTGTGTGTACATAACATGGTGTTTTCAAAGGGCAAGTTGATGGTATCCATTCTCCTCTCCTTCTGCCATGTTAGTCCTGAGGATCAAATTAAGGTTTTCAGGTTAGCAGCAAGCACCTTGACCCACTGAGCTCTCTTGCCTGGTCAAGACCTGCCCTTGACACAAAAAGATGTGTTTAATACTACAAGCACCAAGGCTCATGCTCCTTGGGGCCAGGACAATGGGAAATATTCATGCCAGAAGAAGTTAGCATAGCTCCCCACCCCATGAGGTCAGGGCTACTTGCAGCAGCATCAGTAGCTTGAGAATGTAGCCAGTGGCCATGCCTCATCCCCAGAGACTGGAGCAGAGTGCGGGATCGGAACATCTGCAGTAAGGCCTCACCACAGTGCTGGTGCCTGGGCTTCAGTCAGCCACAGTCAAGTGAAGTACAAAAATAGTCGATGGAAAAGCCCACAGCCCACAGCCACACAACTGGGGGGGGGGGGCAGTGTACAAATGTGAGTGATGGTGTTTATTATTGGTCAGTAGAAAATCCCACAGCCCACAGCCACACAACCTGGGGAAAGTGGACAGATGTGAGTGGTGTTTATCACTGGCCACTAGTCATCCCTTACTCTGCTATGTTTATAAGTTAAACTCTATCATGAGTATGGACAGGAAATTACATACAGAGTTGGTACTGTGAGCTGTTTGGTGTGCCTACTGGGCCTCTCAGATTGTCTTCCTTCAGATGAAGGGGAACTACTGTATATATAAAGCTATTACAAAGTACCCCAGATATTTCTAATGCAGAGGCACAGCAATGACTGGGAACTGCAGCTGGCTGGATTTTACCTAAAAGGCTCAGGCTGGAGGAGTAGCGGAAATGAGTGGTTTGGATCTAGACAAAGCCACAACTTCCCCGTGCAGCTTCAGAAACCTCTGCTTTATTTGCTGACTGGGAGACAGCCCCACTGTTACCTCCAGGCCAAGGATCTGAATTCTAGCCAGGCCCCATGTTTTCAAACACATCTCAGGGAAAGTCAGGTTGATCTGCAATTTAAGCATTTGCTGAGACTCCCTGGGGAAGCCTGTAATTAGCCTGGGGGCTGGGCACTCTGAACGTTCTATCATCTAGTAGGAGGAGGGTGCTTCTGCCATGCAGTCAGGCGATTTTTACAGCTTAAGTTTAAAAAGAAAGAAAGAAAAGGGAGGGAGATTGATTTTCCAACATTATAACACATGGTTCCAGACCTTTCTGGAAAAATCCATGAAGATCCTCCATGAGCAGAGGGGAATGTGAGCTGGCCACTGAAGTGCTTGGGAGAGAGGAGGGAGGAGGGAGGAGGGAAGAGGGAGGAGAGACCCTGTAGAAAAGGACAAAGAGGAGGGAGAGGGTAGGTATGCTGGTTAGTCTTTTTGTCAACTTGACACAGCTAGGATCATCTGGGAAGAGGAATCTCAATTGAAAAAATGTCTCCATTAGATTGGCTTATAGGCAAGTATGTGGGGCATTTTCTTGCTTAATGATTGACAGGAGATTGACCCAGTGGTGCTACCTCTGGGCAGGTGGTCCCAGGGTACATAAAAAAGCAGGCTGAGCAAGTTATGGGGAGCAAGCCAGTCAGCAGCACCCCTTCATGGCCTCTGCATCAGCTCCTGCCTCCAGGTTCCTGCTTGAGTTCCTGCCCTGACTTGCCCCAGTGATGGACTGTGATGCTGAGGTGTAAGCCAAATAAACCCTTTCCTCCCCAGATTGCTTTTGATGGAGGTGTTTATCACATCAATAGAAAGCAAATGGCAACCGTGGGTAAGGAGGGAGAGGAAGGAACTGAGGGGGGAAGGGAGGAAGGGAAAGCTAGGAGAGGAGGAGGAGGACGGGATCAATAGTAGATTCTTTAAAACCTTAGAAATAGAGCTCTATTACCACCCACCAATTCTACTTCTCGGTGTAGACGGGATATTGGGGATCTCAAAGCATTGGCAGCAGAGACTCAGATGTTGTACTCTTGTGTTCTGTTGTGGGAAATATTAAATAAGAAGAGCCCGCACGTTCCTGCGATCAGGCCGGCAACCGGTGGGCAGCAGCAGATCTCCCGCCGGGTGATCTTACTCTCTCAGCCTGCCAACTCTTCGGAGCTGAATCCCTTGGCGGATCTCTGCCACCAGGCCCACAATAAGTGCCTGCCCCACAGTCAGCCATCTCAACACCCAATTATCTGGTAGAATTAAAACTCTTAAACATATAGTTAATCAATCAGATTTATATATCAATAAAAACACAATTTACAAGATGCCAATACAATAATTTCAGAGCCAATTGATGATGATAAAAGCTGCCCACCTAGATTAGACAACTTATTCCAAACTTCTAACCTTTATTATAACATAACCATTGATGGCGCTATGCCAGTTCACATCCGCTGCCATCTTTCTTCTCCTCCTCTCTCTCCCAAGATGCTCTCCAGTGCAACTCTTAGCTCCTCCTCCCTGTTCCCGGTCCAATCATAGGGCTCCTGTTGCCCTAATGTAATTGGACAGGGAAAATCCTGCAACAGTGTTCCACACAGCAGCATCTCACAACAGCTGGGGGGCTGTGGGGTGTATGTGAGGGAATCACCCAGGTGTTCTGTGATGGATAGAAGGAAAAATAGAATCTGGCCTATCCAGACCATGAAACATCCATTAGACCTAAAAGGGAAGGCTCTTCCAAAGCCTGCTACAACATGAAGCTTAAAGTCATGTGATGTAGAGTAAGCAAGCCAAAAAAGGGACATGTATCGTGTACCATAGTCAATAATCTAAGAGAGTGGGGGTCTCTAGGCTTGAGACGGGGCAATAGGGAGCTATTTTTAATGGCAGAGAGTTTTACTTTGGGAAGACAAAAAAACAATAATAATTCTCTAGTGTGGGCATGATGTCACACTCTTTTAAACCCAGGAGCCAGGAGACAGAGGCAGGAGCATGGGTTCAAGGCCAGCTGGGGCTTATGTAGGGAGACCCTGACCCTGACCAACACACCTTCAAACATGGGCTCAACCAGTGGTGATGACTGCACCAACATCAGTGTAGTGGTGCCACAGAACTGCATACCAAACAGTGCTAAGATGTTAATTTCATGGTTTGCTTGTTTTGAGACAGGGTCTCAGATGCACAGGCTAGCTCAAACTGTCTGCATAGGTGAGGATGACTGGGATCAAAAGTATAGACTTAGTGCTCTCTGGGCTCTCTACCAACTGACCAACATCCTCAGTCCTGCTGGTTTTTTAGAAAGAGCCTTGTTATGTAGCCACAGCTGGACCTGAAACTAGCTGTTGACCAGGCTGATCTCCAACTGGTGGTGATCCTCCTGCCTCTGCCTCTGCCTCCGCCTCAGCCCCTGCCCTCACCCCCACCACTTCCCCCACCTCTGCTTGCTTCCAGAGTGCTGTGGTTACAGACAGGCACCATAGCCTGACAGGCATCAAGTCTGACAAGGACTTTTTCAAATCCTCATGTCCAGACCTCAGAGCTACAGTTATCAAACCTGCCATGGCATCTATCTCTCAAAGATTTGAGGTGGTTCTCTTGCACAAATTAGACTAGCCAGACTTTGCCTGGACCATTCTGCTCCTCCCATACCCGCTGTCCGTTTGGAAGTCTCCCAGGCCCCAGTGTGAGAGCGAGTTCCAAGGCACCTGGACTGTGTTTCATAATTGCCTGTCTTTCTGCAGCTGGAGCACAGAATTGGTTAATTGAATCTGCTGCAGTGAGGTGGATGGGGAAGCAATGGGAACAGATCAAAGGCTGGAGGGTGATGCTTCCAACATCTACCCTGGAAAGACCTAGGATCTGATGAGCAGCAGATGGCATGCGTAAGAAGTATTAGGTTTAAAAACCCAGGCATGGTGGTACATGGCTATAATCCCAGCACTCCGGAGTGGGGACAGGAGGGTGGCCAGCCAGTCTAGCCAATCACTGATGATGATGGTGGTGGTGGTGCTGCTGCTGCTATGGCTGCTGCTGTTGTACTAATCATGATGATGCTGATGTGCTGGTACTGCTAATGGTGGTGGTGCTGCTGCTACTGGTGCTGATGTTGATGATGCTGGTGCTGGTGCTGATACTAGGTAGTCCTGCCATAGAAGGCTCAGACCCTGGAGTTACAAAGACTTGGAATGAATCTTGATCCGCCATTAGTCAGCCATGACCTTCCACCCCTATGAGCTCAGCTTCCTTACATGTAAAATGAACTATATTATTCCAGTTATGGAATTAAAGGCAAAGCAGCACATGGCCCAGCCTGCCTCAGGCAGTCACTTGAAGAATTCTGTCTGTCGCCTTAACCATCTCTGTATGAGGAAGATGATTAGCTGGTGTCTTTGGAGGCTCATAGCTCAGCTGTAGATGTTGCCCCAGGTCCTTCCTCACAGAATCACCCTCACCCCAAAGTTACTAGCTGGCACCAGGTCCAGAAATCGACACAGCTATGCCAGCCCAGCTGCAGGACCAGACCAGTGTCAGCTCCCATGGCATCCTGCCAAGTATGTGCGACGGGTCAGGAAAAGAGCTGGCATCTGCACCAGGCTCCAGACCCAGACCTGCTCATGAGCAGCAAGCAGCTAAGTGACATGCTAAATGTTCTGCAGAGGACTATGAAGTCACCCTGGTAACCAGAGACTAGAGAGACTTGCCAAGGGGAGAGCTGGATAAGGGTCCCCATCAACCTGTGTGTGAACCCAAGGTCAGTGGGAGTGGATATGACCTTCAGATGGTATAACTGGGGCTTTGAGAGCTGAACTGCACGGTGGATTGTCACCAACTCTTCCACTGATCTCTAGGGGACATACCCAGGCAGACTAAGTACCATAGCACAGGCCTTGACAATTGAGCTGATGGTAGAATAATGTCACACAGAAGGCCAGGTAGAACTTGTGATCTGAAACAAATGGGTTTATTTGTTAAACACCAACATGTAAATAGGGATTAAACAAGACCCAGGATCTTAGAGTGTTCAAAGTATATGTTATAACAATCCAAAATGACTTCAGTTATAAAGAGCCAAGAAAACCTGACAGATTCCCTAGGAAACATACAATGGACAGGGGCAGCTATAAGACTGCCAGATGTTGGAATTTCCCAGGACTTCAGAGCAGCTGTGATTGCTCTAAGACAGTGGTTCTCAACCTGTGGGTCTCCACCCTTTGGGGGTCAAAGGACCTTTTTTTCACAGGGGTTGTATATCAGATAACTTACATATCAGATATTTACATTACGATTCATAACCGTAGCAAAATTACAGTTATGAAGCAGCAACAGAAATAGTTTTATGGTGAGGGCGTCACCACAACACAAGGAACCGTATTAAGGGGTCAGACGCAGTATTAGGAAGGTTGAGAGCCACTGTTCTAAGAAGTAGGGGCGGAGCCTCTTGAGAAGAATGGTAAGAATACGCATGTCAGCAAGCAACAGAGCAGTAGACGTGAGGAGACGTCAGAACCAAAGATGTGGAACTGAAATTAAAGGCTCACAGGGTGGACCCCACAGCAGCCAGGGAGAGGCAGCCAGGACAGAGTGAGCTGGAAGTCAGATCAGGATAAAGTTCCACCCAGACGTGTCTGAGAGCCATCAAGCCTTCTCCACCATGATGGGCTGGCTCCATCCTTCAATAGCCAGAACAAATCCTTCCTCCATTAAGTTGCTTCTTTCAGGAAATTCATGTCCGCAATGAGCAAAAAACCTAATGCACCTGCAGGGAGGGGGTGTGGTTGGACAAGCACCAGGGAGCCTAGAGTTCATCGAGCACACCTGTCCTGCAGGGTCTGAACTAGACTGAGTGAGGAAGGGAGCCGGCAGAGGCCAGGCCTTTACCCAGCTGTGTCTCAAACGCTGCACAAAGCCACCCTGAGTTCAGGAGCCAGGACGGCCTGTGCTGGAAATCAGAGAGCAACAAAGAATTCCTCCCACAGGGGTCTCTTGACCACACTGGTCATCAGCAGGAGAAGACACAGCCTGCTGAGCACAGGGTGTCCCTGTCTGGCATTTCCAGGGAGCTTTTTTCAACCCTAGACTGGGAAACCCAAATCCCACAGCTTAGCCACTGTGCCACTAAGAGCAAAGCCTTCTCATCTCTATGGCCCCTGGTCTTCACCTATCAAGATACAGGTAAAGTCTATCTATCTCCAGGGCCATTGAGATAGATAGTGGGTAAGTGGGTAAAGGTACTTGCTGCTAACATGATGACCCAAGGTTGAGTCTCAGGATCCACATGCTGAAAGAAGAGAACCAGCTCCCAAAGGTTATTCTCTGACTGCCATCCCTCCCTCAAATAAACAAATAAGTGACTATAGTAATAGCAAGGATTTATATAACACTTTCCAGACAGTGTCACAAGGGAAACCCTTGAGTAATAGATGCTGAGAAAGAACCATCTATGCAAAAAAGGCAAGAAAGGAACATTCTGGACAGAGAAAATGATAAGTGCAAAGGCCCTGGGGCAGAAATGAACTTGTCTGGGGGGGGGTTAGACCGTCTAGATCAGAAGGGAGTGCAGGGCTATGGTCAGGAGCGTAGATGGTGAGTATTTATCCAACACCTACTGTATACCTAAGGCTGTTAGCACTGGAACAGATGTGGCTCATGGCTCTGTGAAGGACTGGGTAAGACAGCGTGCACACAAGGACTTTGCACAGAGCAGATGCTCCGTGGGTGTCACTTTCTCACTTTTCCAGTTTGCAAGTCGGCATGAAAACTTCTCTGGGTTCTGCTTCCTTAGCCCTCCAGCATCAGAGCAAGACGTGGCTGCTTCCATGGGAGTTACTCTTGGAGAAGCTTAGACAGAGGTGTTATTTATCCAGAACACTCAGGAGCAAAGGACAGGCAGGGGTTCAGGAGAAAGTGCTGGCCATGTAAATATGAGGACCTGCATTCTGATGATCCCTAGAACCATATACAATGGAGTGTGGCCACATACATCAGTAATCTCAACACCTGAGAGATAGAGACAGGATCCCTGTGGCTTGCTGGCTAGCCAGGGTAGCCAGTCAGTGAGATCCAGGCTCAGTGAGCAACCCTGCCTCAAAAAGTAATGTGGAGAGTGATTGAGGAGGGCAGCCAATATCCACTACTCACTTTTGCAGCTATGCATGCCCATGTGCGTGAACACATGTGAACATACACTAACAAGCATGAATGGGAAGAAAGGAGCAGATTTCCCTTCCAGCGTCATCAACAGGAATCCCACACTGGCCACAGGAGGGACTTGAGACTTTGTGGCAAGTCCTTTAGGCCAACAGACTCATGCCTTGTCCACTGACTGACCTGGCAGCCAAAGTGCCACCACCTGTCTGCTATGGGATGGGGCTCGTCTTGCTTAATGCATTAGGATCTGCAGGAATCCTTGGGTGCTTCATGGGTGAGTTCCCTTCCCATCGATTTAACGCCACCCTTGACCTCTTAGTGGCCTCTGAGTGAGGAGAGGCAGGACACCTAACATGTGCCTGGATAACCCGATGCTCAAATGAGAGTTCCCTGGTTCTTGTTACACGACGTATTCCTAGCTGGACCTGGCTTGCAATTCCAGCTAACTCAGGAGGAAGATGAAAAGTTCAAGGCCTACCTGGGGTACAGAGTGAGTTCACAGCCAGTCTGAGCAACTTAATGAAAACATGTTTCAAAATAAAAAGTAAAAGAAAAGAAAGGTGGGGGTATGGCTAAGTGGCAGATTGCTTGTCTAGAGTGCATGAGGTCCTGAGTTCAACCCCCAGTACTAGAAAGGGGGAAAATATTCCTAAAATCCAATCGAGTCCCTGGGATGTTTAAGAACTTTTCCAAGTTTACTCAGCAAGGCTGGACAAGAAAGCAAACAGAGGTCAGGGGACTCTTAACTGAGAGCGGCAGGAATCTGATTGTCCCACGGTAGTAATAGCCAACCTTTATAAAGTACACAGTGTCTGCCTGGCCCTGTCCTGGACACTCTAACGCCACCTCACTGATCTTCACAATTATCAGATAAAGTGCATACCACCTGTGCAAATGCATAGGGCCAGAAGTGTTTTGGATTTTTTTAATTATTTGCATATTCATAATGAGCTATCGTGGGAATAAGACCAAAGTCCAAACATGATGTTCATTTATCTTTCATGTATACTTTATACATACAGTCTAAAGGGACTTTGATACAATGTGTCCCAACTTTTTGAATAAAACCAGATCTTGTGGTGTGACATTCTCCATCATGTCTGCATTCAAGAAGTGTGAGATTTTGCATGTCTGAATGAAGAGTGCACTGTCTGTGCTGTTATCAGCCCATTTTTCAGGGCTGGGTGATGCCCAGGAAGTTCAAATGATTTACTGAAAGGCTAGAGGTCATGTATAGTTAAGGGAAGGGCGGCTGCTGCAATAGGTCAGCCTCCACGTGAGGCTTTGCTGCAACAGAAGCTTGCTGCTTCCCAGCACAGTGGTCCTGAGGTTCCTTCCATGAGTGGCTGCCATGTGGCCGTGTGACCCAGGCTCCTGGGCTCTGCCATGATCCTGGGCTTTTCTAGATTTCATTTCTAGCCACTTGGTGCAACTGGGACAAGAGACTGAGACGGAGAGCCAAAGAGGGACAGGCATTGATTGTTTTGGGAGATTTTACACCAAGAAAAGGAATATGGAAGGAATGCATATCACTGCAGAGGAGGCTGGGAAATGTAGTCCAGCTGTGCAGGCCAGGCCACCAGGCTTTGGGGTTCACATAGCCTTCTCTGCAGCCAGCAAATGGCAGAGCTATTCTGTGCCTCACACAGCTTGCCTTGCTTCCTCTCGGGCCCTCCTGAGTACTGTTTGCCTCCAAGTTCAGGGTCAGGGTCAATTTTGAGGGTCCCATCACTAAATGCCTAATAGTAGCCTGGGATGTTTTGAGAACCTGTTAATTCAAATGTGTGGTCCGTAGCTGGGACTAACAACCCTCTAGCAGATGTCTGGCACCATTTTTTGGTTGCCACAGACCAGGAGATGCTACAGGCATCTAGTGTACTGGTAGAGGCCAGAGACAGTGCTAAACACCCAGCAATGTACAGCAGCCTGGGAAGAGGAAGGTTACAGTGTCAATAGCAGTGCTGTTGAGGCTGAGACACGCTGGGCTAGAGCTGGGATCTTTCTGGGGTGTGGCCTCTGGCAGAAATCCAGAAGGGTAGATTAGCACAGGGAGGGCGGAGCTTAGGGGCTTCTGTCTGCCCCATCTGGGGCTTGGTTACTCTCCCTGGGGCACTTTTCCTTAACAGCCAAGTGTGGAGGAGGGGAGGGAGTCATGCTGCCTGCTCCTCTTTGTGGATTTCAGCAGAGTTTGCCTACCTTTCATTTTTTTCTGTCTCCATTCCCTACAAAAATGTGTGCAAACAGAAATGTCCTCCTCTGCAAACAAATCCTGTAGGCCAACTGTTGCAGCCTGGGCAGGTGGACGGAGAAGGACGGGAGGCCTCTAAGGAAGTGAGCAGAGGTTTGACCAGTCAGCTCTCTACTCCTTCACCACCTCGTGGCTCATGAGTATACGTCCCCTGCATACAGTGACACAAAGGCACCTTATTATAAAGAAACAGGACTTCAGACACCAGGACTGGAGAGAGATCAGTTAGTACAGTGCTTGCCACACAAGCACAAGGCCCGGCCTTGAATCCCAAGAACCCCAGTGTAGCTGGTCTTAGCTATTTTGTGGGTTTTTCTTTTTACAGCCCTTTCTCTCTCTCTCTCTCTCTCTCTCTCTCTCTCTCTCTCTCTCTCTCTCTCTCTCTCTCTCACACACACACACACACACACACATACACACTGGTTTCATACACTATCACTAGAAAGGAGAGAAAGAAGGATAGAGGGAAGAGGAGAGATAGAGATCCCTGAATCTAATTTTTTCTTCTTGTTTCTTCTTTGAACATAAACTATTAACACATTGCAACCAACCCCAGCAACAACGACCAACCCCACCTATCAGGGCCCTAGCATTTATATACCCCCTGAAATTTTTCCCAGAATTCCAAATGTCACACAATCACAGAAACTATCTGCAACTAGCAAAACCATGCCTCTGTTAGAGCATGAAGCAAATCATAGTCAGCTGCTGCAGACAGACCGGAGCTGACAGATCTGGGATTCAAATTTTTAAAAATTCATAATATTTATGGTTTTTTTTTCCAGAGAAACTAAAATTCTAGAATTCTCACAACATACACCACCACACTGGGGAGATGAAGAGAGATGGAGCTCTGGGGCTCACCTGGCAAGTCTTAAAATATAAGTTGACTGAGGCATGACATCTAAGGTTGACCTCTGGTCTCTACACATACACACATCTGCCCCTATACACTCTCCCACATGCATGCATGCACACAAATTACACATATGTCTGTACACATATACATGAGCACATACATACATATTATTTATATAATTTATATTTTATATGTATGTATTACTATACATTTCTGTAATACAGTAATTATATTTAAATATTAGTGATATTTACATAAAATAAAATTTGTATTATTAAAAGGAAAACTATATGCATATATATATATATATATATATATATATATATATATATATATCAACCATAAAAAGGGAGGCCTAGAATAGAAAGTAAGAGTCTCAAATTTCACCTACATAAAAAAGTCATTTTGAACAATTTATTGTTGCTTTCCTATAGGCATGTGCTTGTGTATGTGTTTGTGTGAGTGTGCTCATGTGTCTCGTGTGTGTCTCATGTGTGCGCATGTATGTTTGTGTATGTGTGCTCATGTGTGTGTGCTCATGTATGTGTGTGTGTGTGTGTGTGTGTGTGTGTGTGTGTGTGTGTGTGCGCGCACGCGCCCTCTCTATGACCCTTGCAATGTCCAGAAGATACACACTTGACTGGAATTTGCTCTTTCCATTTCCTGTACCTGGGCATCCTTCTGTCTGAGTGTTTGTTTTTCTCACTCACAAGTTTCTCGTAGGCGACTAGCACTATTAAACATTATGATAAATTGTGATAAATAGAGCATCTAGTTCAACCCCAGCTTTACCCCAAAGCCCAAGGTAAGACTCAACTCCACTTCCCATCCACCCACACCTTGATCTATGACAAATGCCATCATGACCTCTGAAGGCTGGGAATAAGGAGCAATTACAGAGGACAGGGAAGAGAGACCAGGGTTTAAACTTCCTCCTCCTCCTGGATAGTATGAGCCACACCCATATCTGCAAAGGAGTCTCCACACAGAAGGAATTAAGGAATGGTTCAGAAGTCTCAAAGGCATTAACATTTTTTTATTACATTTATACACTTGTGTGTGTGTGTGTGTGTGTGTGTGTGTGTGTGAGAGAGAGAGAGAGAGAGAGAGAGAGAGAGAGAGAGAGAGAGAGAGAGAGAGGTTTAGAGAGATGGTTGATGTACTTGGGCCCCAGCTTGCAGGAATTGGTTCTCTCCCTCACCCTATGAATCCTGGGGATCAAACTTAGGTCGCCATGCCCAGCCTCAAGTGCCTTTACCCACTGAGCCATCTTGTGGATTCCTCAAAAGAATTTCAACAGTGTGTAACCTTCACTTTTATCTTAAAGCTACACCTCAGAGTCTATTCCACCTTAAAAGAAAAACACTGTAGTAAAGGTTTTATCCTTTGAAGTGAGAGGTCGGTAACAGCCTGGGTCACCGGAAACAAAGCTTGGCAAAAATGAAGACCAAGGCTGTTAGGGATCCGGTTTCTCTGGGGATTTTTACGAGGATTCTATTCCTCAGCTTAATGTTGCAAGGGTTCATAGACCAGGCAGTGCCTGTGAAGGATATTTAAGCATATAGATGCCTGGCTGGGTACACCAGCAACCCCAGCTTTGGGGAGGTGAAAGCAAAAGACTGGCTGATTTCAGGCTAGCCTAAGCCACCTACTGAGACCCTGTCTCCAAAAACAAAGAAATAAAACAGATGCTGGGAACCTTAAAGAAGGAAAGATTTGTTTGGGGCTGACAGCCTTGGGGGTATCAGCTGGAGGTCATTGGTTGATTTTAAACCTGTGGTGAGGCAGTACTCTGTGGCAGGACTGGCAGAATTGAGTGGGGGGGGAGAGAAAATGTAATGAAGGTCTTTTGTTGATAATGATCATGGTGGTGGGGTGGGGTGGGTGTGGGTGTGGGCGTGTGTGTTCACACACACACAAACGCGTGCCAGGACAACCTTTGAGAAGTAGTTCTCTTCTTCCTCTGTGGGTTCCAGGGATCTTCTAAGTAGTCAGACTGATGCAGAGGCCAGCCCTTTGTCCACTGAGCCATCTTGTTGACCTCTCCATTGTAGTCCTCAAGGCCTGCCTTCTGCAATTAGTGATCCTGATGTTAGCCTGAAGCAAGAGGATTGTGTGTTCCAGACCAACTTGAGCTGCATCTGTATGAAGTGCTTTCCTCCCCACCTCTCAAGAGGGGGGGTTATACCCCAATGACCTACTTATTTCTATGAGGCCCTGCCTCTTAAAGGATCCCAGTAGCATCACAGGCAAGCAAGTTTTAGCTTTGGGAGGTCATTTCAGATCCAGAGGGAAGTGGTGCTAACGCTGTGGTCTGGGGCTCACACTTTGAGAGCAAACTACAGCCCATAGTCCAAATCGACCCTACATCTTGTTTTACAAACAAAGTTTTATCGAAACCTAGTCATGTCCTATTTGTGGACAACTACCTATGGTTGCTTTCTCCTTCAACTAAATGGTTGGATCACTTCAGCTGAGAGCTAAAAATTCTTCACAATCCGATTGTTCATGGATACAGTGTATACACTCTGGCCTAAAGGAACACCTCTGCACACAATCTTCCAGCCATCTGTCCTCTCCTTCAGGGGAGGAATGACTTATTTGATTGGGAACAGGTGAACTTCCATGAACACATTCCTGGTTGTCTTGTGGGAGGGAGTGTTAAAGGACCTGCCTATCCTAGGCAATGTTCAAAGCCCTTCAGCGAGGGAGCCTCTGGTTAGGGCTGCTGTGTTCACCAAAGGTTTATTTTGATGAGGGCAGAAAACAGGGGCAGCTGCTATTCAGTCACTACTGCAAAGCTGTGGCCCACACCTGAGAGAGCAGATGGGGAGGAGAGAGGTTTGGGCTCACCGTTTCAGAGGCTTCCGTTTCTAGCTTTGTGCCAGAGAAGCGTCTTCCTGGCAGACAGGAAGCAGAGTAACATGGAAGTGCAGGAAGGCTTCAGGGTTAAATGTAGCTCCACAACACCCCACCTCCCACCATGGTGTGTGTCCTCCAACTAGACCCTGCCCCCCACTTTTGCCACATCCCCCAAAACCACCATATTAAGACTCCATCAAGGGGCTAGAGAGATAACTCAGTGGTTAAGAGCACTGATTGCTCTTCCAGAGGTCCTGAATTCAATTCCCAGCAACCACATGGTGGCTCACAACCATCTGAAATGGGATCCGATGCCCTCTTCTGGTGTGTCTGAAGACAGCTACAATGTACTCACATAAATAAAATCAACCTTTAAAAAAAAGACTCCATCAAATATTAATCTATTGATGATATCAGAACCCTCATGATTGTCTCTGGAAATACCCTCAGACACACTAGAAGTGTACTTACAAAGGTCTTAGACATTTCCTGGTCCTATCAAGTTGACAACGAAGATCAGACCACGATGGGTCCCTTTATACAGCCCATTAAAGAGCTCAGTCCACTTGCAATTTTTATTCTACACGGAGCCTGATACATGAGACCGCAAAAGTCTCCCAGGCCTAACCACTGACAGAATCTCTCTGAAGCAATTGGTGGTCAAGCGAGGAAGATATAATTCATTGTGCCCCTAAAGCATTAGCAGGTGTCTTGTGACTAGCTCTGAAGAGTGTTGGCAGAGAATGTTTTCCCCCAAAGCCCTGCCAACATCTCTGGAACAAATGGGCAGAGACGGTTGTCAGTCCAATGTATAAATTTTGGAGACTCGTGTAAAAACAAAAACATTGCTTTATCGTTATACCTTCAGAGGCTTCCAAAAAATGGTGTGATTCACACCCTGATCTGAAAGTGGAGTTTCAGCTCATATGTCATCTTAACAAACAGATACAGGCTCCACAGACTCCACACAGATGCATAAAAAAGTGGTCCAGAGGGGCTGAAGAGATTTTTAACCTTGGTTTCCATTTCTTAAGGAAGGAAAAGAGATCTAATTGATAAACCATACTGTTCTGGTTAGTTTTACTTATATACTTGATGAACTCTGTAATTACCTAGGTAGAGTGTCCCCATGAGGCATTGCCCATGGGTAGGGAGGGAGCAGTATTTTGATTTCATTAATTGATGTTGGAAGCCCCTGCCTCACACTGTGAGTGGCACCATGGCCTTAGAAGGAATTTCTGGACCATGTGAGTGGAGAATGTGAACTGAGCACTAGCATGCAGACCCTCATTTCTCTCTGCTCTTGACTGTGGGTGTGAAGGGCACTGCTTCTGGATCCGGCCGTGCTGACTTCTCTGTAATGGACTATAACATGGAATTGTGAACTAAAACAACACCCCCAGGTTGTTCTAAGTTATGATAGGTATATTGGGACACAAGCATCATAAATCAAGGATCCCCTGCATATCGGGGGGGAGGGGGTTGCCCAGAGGTCCGCCTTGGCTGTATTTGTCAATCATGCCCCACTTAGTTTTTGAGACAGGGTGTCTCACATAACTCGGAGCTTGTAGATTGGATAGAATGGTTCACAGCAAGCCCCAGAGATCCACTTGTCTCCAACTCCCCATCACTGGGATTTCAGGTGTGCACCCATGCCTGGCTCTGGGGATCGAACTCAGGACCTCAGACTTGTGTGGGAAGCATTTTGTTGACTGAGTTATCTCCCCAGCCCTGTCCTGCATTGCACCTCAGTCTTGTCCTCTCCCTGTGGGAGGGTCAGGTAAAGAAAGGACAGTGGTGCCTAGCTTTCTGTTTCTGCCTCTGAGCCCTGGCTATCCCATCTGCATATCCCATGGGGGTATGGCCTATACCTTGCCAGTAGGGCTGTGGATCCAGCGGTTTCCCAGTGCCTGGATGGCAGAGGTCAGTCAGGATCAGTGATGCTGGTTCTTAGCGGTTAAAGAAAGATCCATCTGAGTAGCTGCTGTGAATCCTGAACAGAGCCAGAAAAGCTTGCAAAGCATCAAGTCATGGTGAAATCTCTCAAGCAAGTGTTCTCTCTCTGCCTCAGTCCAGTGAAACAGCATCTGACAGGGCACACAAAACCTGCATGTGTCCACAGATTTATTAGTAAGAAAACTGAGACCCAGAAAGGGGCTAGATAGAACTGGTATATGGGGGGAGCGTGGCTTATGTGTGTGTTCATACATTTATTTGCTTAAGTGTTTGGAAGCCAGAGGTCAACCCTGACTGCCATTCCTCAGAAGCCATCCACCTTGATTTTTGAGACACGGGGCTTTTAGGTTAAGTTAGACTGGCTGGCCAGTGAGCCCCAGGGACCTGACCATCTCTACCTCCCCAGCTCTGGGATTAGAAGCACATGCCACCATAGTCAGCTCTTTACAAGGGTTCTGGGATTGAGCCACATCTCCAGTCTCCTGAGGTAACTTGCTGTGGAGTCAAGCCTGAAGCAGCTTGTTGATTTCAGAAAGAACAAATTGGGGGGCACTTGCTTCTGAAAGGATTTTGCAGAAAGTAAAGATAATGGGGAATCACCTTGTTGGGGTATAGAGAACTGACCTATGCAAGGGTTGGGAGATCAGATGCATAGACCCTGTGGGACTCTCTAGAGTTAACTCATGAACATCCTGAAGTGCAGGCCCTCCCTACTCCCCATGGTCCTAAAATCACCTAGGATGCTTCTTGCTAGCTGACCACATTTTTTTTTCTAGATAGGGGGAGGCAATTTACTCCAGCACCCAAGAGATGGGCCTCCGAGTGTAGTATGGACGTGTTAGGGTCCCATACATGGTCTAGGGGTAGGCCTATGCTGTGCTCCAGGCCTAAGGTTGCACTGTAGGTGCAGTATTGGTCTGGGGGCATGGAAGAAAACCCATAATTACCTATGACCCAGCATGCACAAGAGGAAACTGAGCCTGTTCTCCTTGACAAAACAGAGGGCCACCCCCCTTTTAATTTGTAGTGTTTATCACACCCATATTTGAAAGAATCCAGCTTCCCTTCTAGAACCATCTGCCTTGGCAAGGGGAATTAGCAACCAAAGGAGTTTAGCTCCAGCAGGGAAGAACAAATTCATCTTCATAGCAAGTGTCAACATAGGATGCTTCAACTTACCACAGCTGGCTTGAGGTAGCTAGATCTTGACTAGAGTCCAAAGAGATTTCTCATTATTTCCCTGTACCTCAGTTTTCCCAGATGTGAAATTAGTGATGAACTCACTCTCCCCCACCATGTTTGTCTCTCTTCTCTATCCCCCATCTCTCTCACTCTCTCTTTCCTTGCTCTCCCTCTGTCTCTGTCTCTTCCCTCCCCCCTCTCTTTCTGTTCCTCTCTGTCTCTCTCCCCATTCTGTGTGTATGTCTCTCTGTTTCTGTCTCCCTCCCTTGTGTGTGTGTGTGTGTGTGTGTGTGTGTGTGTGTGTGTGTGTGTGTGTGTATATGCTATGTTACTAGCTTTTATTGGGCAGGATCCAGAATGTTGATTAGCATCCTGCATTTCTCAAGATGGTTAACCCCTCTCACATCACAGATTGATTAGTCCCAAATGTCCACAGTGTTGAGAATTGTTCCCTGTTCTGGAGAGAGCTCATCTGAAGATTCAGTATGGGGTTAACACATAGTACATGATCAATAAAGCAAAGGCATCTTCACTGATCCTTCAGAACTGGACTGCGGAGTCCAGTAGGTACCCTCTTTTTCTTGCCAATTTTGTTTCTCTGAACTAATTTGCCATGGTGATTGTCACACCAGAAGTCCTCAGTTTGGTTGACAACTCTTTAGAGATAAGTTGGGTGGACTCCACAGGGCAGGGTGGGGGTGGGGTCTATTCAGTGCCTGAAGAAGGGATCCAGAGGCTTGCTCTGATCAGCCAAGGAAGGAATAGGCTAATGGTCTCTGCATACGGAAAAAATTACCCCTACTAAACACTTTCCCCTTAGACTTTCGCCGTGTTTGAAACAAAACTTTTCATGTATCAGTTGACTCACAATGGAGTGTTGAGCTTTCTTATAGACTGAGAGTCATAATTACAGAAAGGAATCATGGCAGAGTGAATCTCCATCTCTCTACAGAGAGAGCTGATGTTCTCTTCCCCAGAAGCCCTCATTCTGTTCTACCTGTTTGAGTCCTTGTAGTTGTCCAATAGTCACAGTGCACTACATTCATTTGTATTATTTCAGATGGGGAAAAGAGACGAACAATCTTATCAGCTCATTTTCCATTACTATAACAAAATACCCAAGACTGGGTATGCTCTAAAGATAAGAGGTTTGTTTAATACACAAGAGGCTGAAAGTCAAGATTAAGTGGCCCCAATTTTTTGTCTCTTATTAAAGATCTCAAAAAGACATCAAGGGTGGGGGGGTCACTTGGAAAGATAGAAAGCCAGAGAAATTGAGAGCTCAGACTTACTCTTCCACAGTGACCCACTTTTGCAGCATCTAACCAGGGTCCCCTAAGCACTACTGTGATGGTTTGTATCACAGGGAGTGGCACTATTAGGAGGTGTGGCCCTGTTGAAGTAGGTGTGTCACTGTGGGTGTGGGCTTTAAGACCCCCCATCCTAGCTGCCTGAAAGCCAGTATTCTGCTAGCAGCCTTCAGATGAAGATGTAGAACTCTCAGCTCCTCCTGCACCATGCCTGCCTGGATGCTGCCATGTTCCCGCCTTGATGATAATGGACTGAACCTCTGAACCTGTAAGCCAGCCGCAATTAAATGTTGTCCTTCTAAGAGTTGCCATGGTGTCTGCTCACAGGAGTAAAACCCTAATGGAGACAACTACTTTATTCCCTTCTGAAAACAGGAGCCCCATAACCTAAACACCTGCCCTGGGCTCTGCCTTTTAAAGGTTCCACCATCTTCTCACTGCCTCACCAAGGCCCACAAAACCCATGAAGTGTAAACAGGTCCTTGGAGAGGGCCTGAGGATTCCTCCTCCTGGTACACACGAAGTTTGTGATATCTGTCCTGATTGTCTATGGTCTCAGTTACACAGGCTTCTGGGAAATTGGTTTTGAATGACAAGTAGGAGAGTATGTATGTATGTGCATGTGTGTGCATGTATATATGTGTGTGTGCATGTGTGTGTTACAGTAATACGTTCATGTCTGCTTTCACATGCATGCTCCATGACAACCAGCAAAGAATATTTTCAGGGAGAATGCCTTCTAAGAAGAAGGATTGGAAGGATCTAGTTAAAAGGGGGTCCTTTCCTCTGCTTCAATACTGTGAGCATGGGCACTCACTAGCTATAGGATTTGGTTCTTTAAGCCATGGGTAGAGGAGCAGGAATATCTGCCCCACTGTCTCAGACACTGTGCTGGCTTCTTTTGTGTTTGCTTGTTTGAGACACTGTCTATACTGACCTTAAACTTCTGATCCTCTTACCTCAGACTCATACAGGCTGGGATTACAGGGATGCCCCAGCAGGCTACATTCTAATCTTTTTGTTTTGTTTTTGTTTTTGAGACAGGGTCTCACTATGTAGGCCAGACTGGCTTTGAACTTACAGAGATCCACCAGCCTCTGCCTCCTGCATGGTGGGATCAAAGGCATGTGCCACCACACCTGGCCCCTAATCTTAATTCTCTGTTCTCTGCAGTGACACAGAACTTAATTCTCTGTTCTCTGCAGTGACACAGAACTAAGTATTCGTGGTGATGTCATCTCTGGACTTTTCTCCCACTGCTTTTACACTGGATGCCATTAACTTTATTCAACTTAATGTTTGCTTTGGAAATTATGTTATTTTCCACAGACCAGCAGGACTGCTTAACTTTGCAAAGCAGTTTGCAAGTGCCGGTGCCTGCCAGTTACTTCAGATGGCCATAGAGGCGGCCTTCCCATCCACCAGGGCTGAATCACCAGGAAAGAGCTCCCTCCTCTCCAGGGCCTAATAATTCACCAGCCAAGTTACTTTGCAAATTGGGCTGGGAAGCGTAGGCTATAATGCTTCCGTTTCCTTCCCTTCCCTTCTGGCGATTTTGATGTGGATTCTCTGATAACGGCTGTTTTTGCTTTCTTCCAACATAATATGTGCTTGTTACATGAAGTTCAAACTCTTAAAGACTTACGTAACACAAAAAGTAGGATTTCCCTCCAGAGAAAGGCTCTCTTGACAGTTAGGTGAACTGTGTGTCTTGGGGATGCCTGCCTCCTTTTGAATATGTGGCTCTGTCTCATTTCCAGCAGTCATATAGATCCATGGCATTATATGCCATCAGAGGTTAATTAGTGCTCTCCACTCTTGGTATTAGCATCCTCAAAGCATATTCTAAGTTGATGATACAGGCACAAATGAGCTACTAAGGAAGCACAATGGGACCCCCAGGGGATGTTCGGTGATCGGGCTCCACTCTCAGGATTGGGACCCATCCTCTTGGGGGGGGGGGTTGGTTTTTTGTTTTTTGTTTTTTAGTATAGAAATAGAGTTTATTTAGGGCATGGGGAGGGGAGCTAAGAGGGTAATAGAGGCAGAGAAAGGCAGAGAGAGGGAGAGAGTAGAGAAGTGGAGAGGCCGGCCATGACCATGTGGAAAGAGGGGGAAAGGGAATGGGGAGAGGTAAGAGATAAGAGAAACGGGACCCATCGTCTTAAGGGAGAGACCTAGAGAGTTTCTTCACCCTTCCTCCATACATACGCCATCCAGAGTGAAGCAAGAAGGTGCCATCTTTGCAGAGGCTAAGCCCTCCTCACCAGACTCCAAATGTATCCCTCGGTCTTGGATTTCCCATTCTCTACAACTGTAAGAAACGAGTTTCTGGTGTTTTCAAGCTATCTGATTTCTAGAAGTTTCTCATAGCTGCCTGAACAGACCAAGCCAGGCAAATAGGGCAGAGTCTAAGAGAGTCTCAGTCCAGGCCTCTACCCATCCTCCTTCACTGGAGTCAAGAGGACAGTAATATTCCCAAAGTGGTAAGTGGTAACGTGCTCAAAGTTCTAGCAACTAGGGAAGCTGTCTCGAGCCTTGTTGTCTGGGGTATTCAGTGGATTTGGCCACCTAGGCAAGGGGCAAGCCCCTGAGTAACTGATCCCCAGTCTCCAGACCCCTCTGAAGTTCCCAAGTCACCCACCATCAATCACACTGTTTATACAGACAAGTTGGCATGGTTGGGTATGCAGCCAGGTGCCCAAAGTGGGACAAGCTCCACAGAAGCCAGCAGCAGCTTCTAGGGTGACTGGGGGCAGGCAGGATACTGGTAGCTTCAACAGACTTCTTCATGAGAAAAGTCTCATTTCCATTATTTTCTGTCCTTGCATTCAGTGTCCTGAAATGTAAGTTGGCATTTTTTTTTCCCTAGGAAGGATCAGGTAGTGAATATTTGAAAGCTCATAGGCTATATAACGTCTCTTGAACACATTTTGTGGCTTACATATTTGCCATCAGACATACCACCAAATCCAGATGTTGAGGCCTAAACTCCCAGTGTAATCCTATCATGATGTGGTTTCGTGGGGACATGGTTAAGTCATGGGTCAGAGCACTTATATTTGGGATTTGTGACTTGATGAAAGAGGCCTCAGAGGGCTAACTTATCCCTCTCAGTGTGTGACTACACAATAAGAAGATGCCATCTCAGCTGGCCATGTTGGCACAAGACTTTAGTCCCAGCACTTGGGAGGCAGAGGCAAGCAAATCTCTGAGTTCAAGGCCAACCTGGTCTACAAAGTGAGTTCCAGGACAGCCAGGAAAATCCTGTCTTGAAAAAAAACAAAAACAAAAACAAAAAAGCTGACTGAGAGACTACGCTGTGCCTTGATCTTATGCTGCCCAGTCTGCAGAACCAGGAGAAATAGGTTTCTGTTGTTTACAAGCCACCCAGGTTATGGCTTTTTTCCATAGCAACCCAAACAAACTAAGATCTCAACCCTGTCTTGCAGCACAAATTCATCATTATGTAAGCAAATGGGTTTGGCTGTGTTTCAATAAAACTTTATTTATAAAAATAGGTGGAGGGATGTATTTGTCTTGAAAGCCTTATGTTGTCAATTCCTTGTATGTATTTATCTGTATCTGGTTCTGTAGGTGGCGCTGTGGGACACATTCTTAGAGCAATGTGCTAGGTTACAAGTTGCTTTTTTTTTTTGAACCTACTCCAAAAGTTGAACCAACTCAGTCTTCATTACATGAGAGTATTTTTCCTTGCTTCTCTTCCCCCCCCCCCGTCTTTCTCTGTCTCTCGGTTTCTATGCCTGTCTCTCTGTCTCTGTCTCTCCTTTTTCTCTCTGTCTCTCTGTGTCTGCATCTTCCTCTGTAATGTGTGTGTGTATGTGCATATATTCACTTGTCTGTGTGTGTACACATGCATGTTAAGGCCAAAAGTCAAGACTGGGTGTCTTCCTCAATCTCTCTTCACCTTATTTTTTGAGATAGGATTTCTCTCTGAGCCTGGAGCTCAGCAGTTTGGCTAGGGTGGGACCAGGGAACACCCAGGAATGTCTATGTGGATGCTGCGGACCTAAACTCTGGTCCTCACACTTTTGTACAGATAAACACTTAATCGACCAAGCCTTCTCCCCGGCCCAAGATTTTCTTCCCTAAAACCTCTTTCTCCAGGACACAGGATCTATGCTCAACCGAGGGATGCTTCTGTGTGTGTGGTCATTTTTTTCTTTGGAGTTTCTGCGATGGGAACTCAGTCTATAGCTTAATCTGGCTTGGCACGGGATTTCTCCTGCCTCAACCTCCCACATGCTGGGACTGTAGGCATGAGCCATGGTAGCCTGTCATGTCTGGTAAGATCAAACCTTATGTTCCATACTAAACACGGTTCAGAAAGGACTTCACTGTTATCTACACAAACTCTTTTTGTTTTTTGTTTTTCGTTTGTTTGTTTGTTTTGGTGCATCGCCTTACCAATTTTCTTACTAAGCCAAGATTCCATTGCAACTGTCACCCTCCTGTCATAAGGGATCTTCATGTAATGAGGTCTATCTATGGACACCAAGCTCATTATCAGCTGTATAAAAAGGATACATGTTCCGATCCCCACCCCCACCCCACTAGAGCTGACAAGCACCAGACACCCTTGAGCAAGCATCGTGTTTCTCCTGCCCTGTTTCAATAGGTAATTTGGTTTTCAGATGTTGGATGGTGTTCTTGATTTTGTGTTTTCACTTTTCCTCTCCCAAGCCCCATTGCTTATCATTGGAATTCTCTATGCGAACCCACGAGGGAGAATGGAGGCTTACTACTAGCACGCAAGCTCTGTTTGGGGCTCTAGATTTGAGCTGGTTTGTTTGATCATCAGTACCCCTCCTGGGATCGAGCCTGCTGGTGCTTGGCTCATGCTGGATGAATCTGCTATTTCCCATTCTTTAGCCTTTCATTTATAGCACAGGCACAGCCTGCTTCCCCATTAGTGAAATGGCACACTTAAACTATCTACACACAGATAACGAATGAGGCTGAACTTGCCAGGAAGATAAATCAGCCCAACCATCTCATTAGGTTTCAAAGACACTAATTAAGCTTGCATTGGAATTAACAGAGAATCCTTCTGAGAGGCAGAAGATGTGACCAGGCATGGAAGAAACTACCCTGCCATTTCTCTCAGTTAACTTGCCTTCACTGTGAGAAAAAGAGCAAGTGTTTTTTAATAAGGTCAATGGACAGAAATTTAGGTCAAAACAATAATACATCATTTGCCATTGTGTGCTGGGAGCCCTACATACATCATTTCATCTCCATCATGTATTGAGTTTCAAGACAAAGTGAGAATAGTCTCGACTAAAGGGGCAAAGGGAGGCATAAGAGAATTTACCCTATGTCTTAGGTACTTTTCCTGTTTTCCTGTTTGCTGTGATAAGACCTGACAAAAGCAACCTAAAAAAAAAAAAAGGAGAGAGAATTTCTTTTGGCTGACAGTTCTAATACAGTCCTTCATGGTAGGAAGTCAAGGCAGAAGGAGTTTGAGGGAGCTCATTACATTGGGTACTGAGCAAGAAACAGTAATCAATATGTTCAGCAAATTTTCTACTTTTCCATATAATTCAAGACCCAAGCCTTGGGAATGGTGCCACCCACAGTGGGCAGGTCTTAATCTAAACAAAATAACCCCCCATAGGCATGTTCAGGAGCCAGTCTCCCAAGGTGATCCTAGATTCTTCAAAGTTGACAGCTGAGATTAATAATCACCCTTGCTTGCTTCAGAGTCCCAAGATTCACCTCAGAATATCTATTCTCTTAGTTCAACCCTAGTTACTCTCATTTGTGTTAGATTGACTGCCTAAAAGACTATTGGCCATATCAAGAGACATTTGAGGTTGCCACAGCTTGAAGGATGCTACTATTGGTATCTGGTAGGTAGATGGCAGAGATGCTGCTAATCACATCACCAGACAAGTCTCTATAGTAAAGTGTTTTTTAGACCATGATATCAAAATACTTCTGTTGATATACTCTTGTTTGACCCTGGAGATATGGATCAGTGGGTAAGAGTGCTTGCTATGCAAGCTCGAGGATTTGAATTCAGATCCCCATCACACATGTAAAAAGCTGAGCATGGCTGAATGCTCATTCCTGCAACCCAAGCGCTTTGGGGGAATAGAGACAGGAAGATCACTGAGCTTGCTGGTCATCAGTCTAGTTCCAGGTTCACTGAGAGACCCTTCACAAGGAAATAGGGGACACAACGTCCTCTTCTGGTCTCTGCAAGTGCACACATAGGCACATGTATGTACACTTAGAACACACACAAAAAACCTTGGTGTGTCCACTTAGCTGGACTATAGTGACAGCCTGCTGTCTCACCAGAGCTATCCATTCACAAGAGTTCTGTAGGCAATGTGTAAGTCAGTGAGATGTAACTTTATAGTTGCATATTGTGGGTGGCACATTTCAAAGAAAGGAACATCCAGTGCAAAAGTTGGTAAGTGGGAATGGCTGACTTGGTAAGGGACAGCAGTGCTTAGGAGCCTCCGCTGCGTTTAGGAAACTGTCCCCATAAGAAGAAGCAATGTCCCCAAAGCAACAACCCCATGTTTGCCACTGAGCAGTGTGTGAACTAATGGCCTCTGTCTTGTACCTACCTCCCATCCCATTTCCCCTGCTCCTCACTTCTTCCCTGCCTGCCCTCACCCCTCTGGCTCTCTAGTGTTTGGTCACAACATGAAAAGCAGCAATGACTTCATCGGGAGGATCGTCATCGGCCAGTATTCCTCCGGCCCCTCAGAATCCAACCACTGGCGGCGAATGCTCAACACTCACCGCACAGCTGTGGAACAATGGCATAGCCTGAGGTCCCGGGCTGAGTGTGACCGAGTGTCTCCTGCTTCCCTGGAGGTGACCTGATCGCCCTGAGAAAGGCAACCTTCATTTGTTAAAAAAAGAGGAAAAAAATATGTCACATAAATATTCAGCCCACACCTACGTATACTTTCACACATGTGCACGTGCATACACAATGCCCTCTCAGTACCGAGAGCGAGCTGACAGTTGATCATGAAATAGCCACCCTCATTGAGGGAAGCTTGTGAAGTTTCCAGAAACTCCATTCATGCATAAATCACAAGCTAGGTAGGCTCTGCTGAGGGACTTATTAGCAGTGCCTACTCTTGTCTACACCCAATGTCCCAAGATGTACTTTCGACCCTCAGGCCAGAGAAAGGAGGCCTTCCGAGGAAGAGCCTGACTCAGTTTACCAAGAGTTCAGCTTATATGTGGGGGGCTTGATTCCCCACTTCTAAACCACATCTTCCAGGAAACTTCTGAACAGGCCACTGTTTCCTGGGGTCTCCACACATGAACCCTTTCTCCAACGGTGTAAGTATCTTCATTTTCTCCTTAGCAAATGTGATAAATAGATTAGACTCTTTGGAGAGACCAAAGGGTAACAGAAGACAGTAAGCCGGTGTCAGGAGCCCAGGCTCATCTTCTCTGTCCTTGTGTTAGCTTGTTCCTGAGGCTCCCTGTGGGTGTGGGTGTGTTTGTTATTATGAGTGTGCCCTCACGGGGAGTACATGTGTGCCTACTCATCCTGTTAGACAGCAAGGTGGTGGCCAGGGCCTCCATCCACAAAGTTCCCTTACCTCTGCCTTTTATCCAATGCAAGTTTACCCCATGTCCTCTCACACATCAGAGACCCCACCTGAGGTAGTGATAGTTCACGTATGTCCATAAATAGGGTTATGATAGAGCAAAGGTAACATGTCTGACTGAATCGTGGTGGTTATGACCCATCAGGAGTCTGGCACAGGAATGAGAATGGTGCCACATCCCTCCACCATGACCTCTCCCCTTAATCAGACTCCAGTAATCCTTCTGTGTTTGTGTGTGCACCACAGTCATGCCTCATGTGCTAAGGCTTTAGTGTAGTTAAAATAGATTCTTCCCTCATGGGATGCTTCTGTATCTTTCTCCACAGCGTATTGTCCTCTGTGATGGGGAGTTATCCGTTGTTGAAATAAAAGATTATTTATTTGTGACATGCATTGGATTGGAGTTATCTGTTTTGTTCATGACAGAAGATGGGAAAGTGTTTGGCTGCTAGCATGCATAATGAAGCCATCCAGCCAGAGACAAGGATGGCTTAGTGAAGTGCTTGCTGTTGGGTCCCCAGTACCCACGTAAAAAGACAGGCCCGACATAAGTATCTGTAATCCTAGTGTAGAATGTGGTGTGTGTGTGTATGTGTGTGTGTGTGTTCTGTGACAAGACTTTTCTTGGAGAAATCCAACACATATGTCTTATTTACCCCAGATAAGGAGCCCACAACACACTACAGATACTACCAAAGTCCAACATAGTGAACCAATGAGTATAATTGGGGACATAATAGTATGTATGAGGAGTTACTTACAGGAACAGAAGTGACTCAAAGACAGCTGCATCACAAAGCCTACCCCAGCACAGGTGACAGCTCACAAAAGCTGGGAACCAGAAGCTCACTGCACAGCCTGAAAGCAGCACAGCAGGTCGGAGGGAGTCTCTTCCACATGACTGAGTTGGCCTATACCTCTTCCAGGCAGCTCCACTGGTTTCTGCTTCTTCCAGGCAGTTGGTCTGGTCTTGTAGTCTTCTTTACAGTTTGGCTTCTCTGACTCCTAAGAGGGAGGGGGTCCAGTGAATCTGGTCAGTTTCAGGGATGAACTTCCAGGCAGGATGGAATGTTTCTATCTGGGAGAAAACTGCTGTACATCTCTCTCTCTCTCTCTCTCTCTCTCTCTCTCTCTCTCTCTCTCTCTCTCTCTCTCTCAGTGTGTGTGTGTGTGTGTGTGTGTGTGTGTGTGTGTGGTGTCTGTAATCAAGTGAATCCCTGGGACTCACTGGTCAGCCAGTCTAGTCAATTAGTCCTGAATTCATTGGAAGACTCTATTTCAAAATATAAGGTGGAAAGTTATTGACTAAGATACTCACTGTTGACCTCTTAACACACACACACACACACACACACACACACACACACACATGCACATACATTCCAAACTACTCAGAAAAGTGATGTTTCTATTGATAACAGATTTTTTTTTTTCTATAAGATTTTAGCCCAGACCCGATAAGGATGGCTCAACTCTGCTCCATGTGCCTAGGACCTAAGCTGGAATCCTTAAGGCTTAGGGCGTGGAACTGTGTAAAGGCTTATTCCCTCCCATGTTTGACATTTGGTGCTGGCTGAGAGCTGAGGATGTCTTCACTATCCATGGAGGCTTCGGCACAGGCTGCCTCCTCAGGGGGCTAGCTCGGGCTTCCTCATAGCATGATAGCAGACGTCACGGTTTGAATATGAAATGCCCCCACAGGCTAATGTTTTGAGTGCTTGGTTCCAAGCTAGCTGTGCCACACACTCCTGCCACAGTACTGTTCTACCCAAGGGCTGGGCCAAGCCACCATAGACAGAGATAAAACAAGTCCTCCCTTAAGCCACTTTCGTCAGAGTATTTTATCACAGCAATACGAGAAGTGACATTACATGGGAGATGTAGCAGAAGTGATTCTCTATAGCTTCTGTGGACAAGGTATAAGAAGGACATGTTTGCTGGTGTGGTGTCACTCACCTTTAATACCAGCACTCAAGAAGCAGAGGCAGGCAGATCTCTGAGTTCAAGACCAGCCTGATCTACAGAGTTCCAGGAGAGTAAGGGCTACACAGAGAAACTCTGTCTCACAGAAGAGGAGGAGGAGGAGGAGGAGGAGGAGGAGGAGGAGGAGGAGGAGGAGGAGGAGGAGGAGGAGGAGGAGGAGGGGGAGAACACGGAAGTTTAAAGCATCACACAGCAACAGTTAGGATACAGACAGCATACACATGCTAGTGCTTAGCTAGCTGTCTCCATTGTATGCAGCCTGAGACCCAAGCCCAGGAAATGGTGCTACTCACTGTGGGCAGGTCCTTCTCACCTCAGTTAACCTCATCAAGACATGCCCTATTCCAGGGCTCCTATCCTAGGTGATTGTAGATATCCAGCAGTTGACATGCCAAACTGACCATCCTACCTTGGTTGGAAACAGCTCCAATCACCTACTCTGATTAAGGGGTGGAGACTTGGGGAGTATCAAGAAAGAAGAAACCGATTGTATGAAGAGCTTGTAAGGTGTGTGGGATACAGGGCAACCATCTCTGAAAAACACAGTTAACACAGTGGGGTAATCAGACTGCACAGTGTCGTGCTGGACATCATTGATACAAGGTGTGGTCTGGGGAGGAAGAACAGCTGAACTACACTACCAGTTTGAGGACCAAGCGGTGACCCCACATGAAAGGAATGGTGTTTATACTAGATGCTTGTGGTGGTCAGCGACAGAAGTTCCAGCCTCAGACACAGCTGGATCTCAGGGTTCAGATAAGACTGTGTCTCTTACTCCATCTCTCGGACAGTCTCTTCCCTGCTTAAGAAGCCTCTTGGTGACTACCAATAGTCCTAACTCATTCTCTGAGTTAAGCCCACAGCCTCGTGCCTGCAAGGCAACAATTTGGATTCTACATACGTGGCTTAAATTTCTACTTCCTGATTTTCCAAGGGTGAAATAACATCTCCTCCCCATCCTCTCAACAGCAGGACTTCTGCTTATATTTAGCTATAGTAATAAAAACCACCACTTACTGGGGCTTACCACCTGCCAAATGCCATGATAAGCCCAGGGCTGTTTAATTCTCACAGCAACCTTTTGAAATAGGATCTGTTCGGATCCCTCCCCCTTTAGATGTGGAAACGGCACTCTGAACATCAAGTGCCACACGTATGTCACAGAGGAACATAGAGTATGTGCCGCGTGCCATGATTTAGGCAGCATACTGTAGTCAGTTATTCTATGTCTGTTGTTCTCCATAAAACTTCCCATTTGTCCCAGACCAGATTCATGGCTTAGCTTTTTATTAGTCGTGCCCTGCTCAGAGCTTGGCCCAGATAGACACCACACAGACTAAAAAGTCTTGCCTCTCTTGGCCATAATAAGTATTTGTCTGAGTTTCATTTCTGTTGCTGTGATAAAGTGCCCTGATAAGGGGCTGGAGAGATTGCTCTTCCAGAGGTCCTGAGTTCAGTTCCCAGCAATCACATGGTGGCTCACAACCATCTGTAATGGGATCCAATGCCCTCTTCTGGTGTGTCTGAAGACAGCTACAGTGTACTCATATACATAAAATAAATAAATCTTTAAAAAGAAAAGTGTCCTGATAAAAGCAATGCAAGGGAGAAAGGCGTTTTGGGTTTTTTTGTTTTGTTTGTTTGTCTGTCTTGTAGTTAAGGGACAGTTGTGGTGGAGAAGTCAAGGCAAGCAAGAGTCTGAGGGAGCTGCTCACATCACATCCACAGTTAAAAAACAGAGAGCAATGTGTGCACAATAGTGCCCACTCACTGTCTACTTTATACAGTCTGAGATGCCCTGCCCAGGGAATGGTCCTGGCCACATTTAAGAGGGGTTTCCCATATCAACCTAATCTCCCACAGATATGCCCAGAGACCCATCTTCCAGGTAATTCTAGATTCTGTCAAGTTGACAGCTACCATTTTCCTTCCTGGGACTGAAGAGAACAAAAGCATAAACATGAGAGAGAGCAGGTGGGCATAGCAGCCAGAAACAGGATAAACAACGGCCAGGCTCACGGGCTCTAGCACCGAAGGAATCACAGCCCAGATGCCGGGCCCACGGTTCCTCAGCTGCACTCAGACATCAGCCAGGCAACTCCTCTATTCCTCTGTTTTTCTGTTGTCTTAGTTAGGGTCCCCCAAAAGGAGATTCAAGGAGGGAACTTGGAAGCAGTTGATTCACTGGGGAGACACAGCCCCAAGAAGTGTAAGTTAAAGAAAAAGGACCAAGGCAGATACAGGCTGCCTGTGTTAGCAGTGGGGACACCAGGAGCTCAGAATTGTTGCTGTGGAGGATTTAGTGCTGAGCCTTCACCCTAGGGTTGTTCCCGAGAGCATCTAGTGTTTGATACTACAGGACTGTGCTGTGTGGGTGGGGCAAGCCCCTGCAACAGCAGAGAAATTCCTGGCCAGAGAGAGCTGTGCATGAGCTAGATGGGCGAGCTGTGTGCATGCACAGCCTGGCACACTGGAGCCACTGAGGAGCTCAAGCAGCCCCAGCCTCTACTGACCTTCTCAGAAATAACAAGAGGCTAAGAGTGTGAAGTACCAAATGTCTCCCAACAGGAACCCATAGCAGTGTCAGTGCTATTCTGTCAAAGACTAATGAAGCAAGTAGTGATGCTTGAAGGGCCAGCCCAGCTCACCACGTAAGCCTGACGATCACCCAGGTCCCATCTTGGAACCCACATAAAGAGCCAGATGTGACGGTACCTATCTACAGTCCCACCACTCTCAAGATTATCTGCTGGGAGCTCACAAAGCACAGTGGCAGAAACAAGAGAGACCCTGCCTCAGGAAACAAGGTAGGGGGAGAGAACTGACTCCCCGGAAGTTGCCTGGCCTCCACATGAGTGTGGTAGCACGCATGTGCCTGCACTCCCATGCACAAAGTAAATAATCAAATAATAAATATTTTTCTCCAGGTATGTCTGCATCTCAGTCACTGTTCTGATGCTATGAAGAGACACCATGACCAAGGCTAGTATTATAAGGAACGCATTTAATTGAGAGTTTGCTTAGAGTTTCAGAGATTTAGTCCGTTATTATCAAGGCAGGAAGCATGGTGGCATGGAGGCAGATGTTGGAGTAGTAGCTGAGAACTACATCCTGACCCATAGACAGAGAGAAGGGGAGCTCTGAACTTGGCATGGGCTTTTGAAACTTGAAAACCCACCCCTCGTGACACACGTCCTCCAACAAGGCCACACCTCTTAGCCCTTCTAATCCTTTCAAATAGTGCCATTCCCTGGTGACTAGGCATTCAAATATATGAGCCTATGGGGCCATTCTTATTCAAATCATAGCAGTCTGTATTAGATGCACACAGATTTCTCATCATCGTCCCCCAAATGATGCAACAGCTGTATCAGTAGCAGGGCCAGAGCACAGGGGATGTAAGCAGTGTGAGATGATGCAATCTTCAGAGGGCATGCTCTACGAAACAAGCTAGGGTTAGAGTTAGTTCTGTGTAAACACTGCATCATCTTATATAAGGCACTTGAGTATCCATGGTTTTCAGTATCTCTGGGTGTCCTTGAACTAGTCCCCCTTAGACACCTGTAATCCATAGTAGGCATGGCCAACTATCTCTCTGGTCTGTTTTGTCTGACAATTAGTAACTACCCCAAGGGATAAATGTAAGGACATGCTGGAATCAAGCTGGCAAAGTCCTTCCTCACTTGAGTCTTGGCACAGCACCCAGTGGCTATTATTACCTGGCATGCATCAGACAGCTTTTGCTGGGGACAAGTAAGAACACTGGCAGCTCAGATCAGAGCCATCCACATCTCCAGGAATAGAGTTTGTCAGGAGACAGAGAGATGTGTTGAAAGGTGAAAGGAGGACTGAGTTTCTATAGAAACCAGAGCCCAAGGTGCCCTGCTTTGGGCTACCCATTGTTTTAATTAGTATCCTCCTCCTCCTCAGGTAGGAGGTGGGAAAAGAGATGCCTGGACCATTTCACCACTCTGGTGTGGGGACCCAAGTTAAAAGAATAAAGGTGGGTGGAGAACAGTGACAGGGAGTTTTGAAGATACTTTCATTTCCCCTGGACCCTTGAGTCTGCTCACCTCTTGGAGAAAGCACTCCCCTCTTCCTCCTCTGCTGCAGCTCTGAGCTCAGACCAACTCCAGAACATCTTGGAATTTCGACCACACCCCCAGACTTGACACAAACTACAGACCTATCTATACCCTGCCTATACTGAAAGAACAGATCCATCTAGGGCACCAACACCAGCTGGCCATTTGAGGCACTGGAACTTTGTTCCTATCAAACCAAAAGTAACTGCAAGGAAGAGTATCCTGAGTATCCTATTGTCCACTGTGGATGGGAGAACTGCCCTTCATTGTGTTCGGAAATTCCAGTAGAAATAACTCCAGAGGGATTGGTAGGTAAAAACCATAATAGTTTGCCCCTAGAAGAAAATGTTGGAAAGCAATGCCTTTAAGTTTCAGTGTGGCTAACCTTTGGAGAGTGTGTTAGCTTTCCACCATCGGACAAAATACCTGGGGGAGAGAAAGTATGAAAGATCAAAGAGGGCCAGGGTTTTGATGTCTGCTGAGGGCAGTGGATGGAGTCACATCTTGGTGAGGGTATTGAAACCAGGAAGCAGAGGCAGAGGGAGGGTGCTGGCTTGCTGATCTCATAATCCTCGAGGGGTCACACATGAATGACTTTAACATCTTCCAAGGAAAATGTCCCCAGTGACTTTCCACTAGGAAGCTCTTGAAAGCTCAACCACTTCTCAATACTGCCAGATTCATCACAAGGACCTTTGGGCGATAGTCAAGCCATATCTAGACCACACCAGCTCCTTAGTTTCCAACGTTAGGACATCTTATCCATGAATATTTTATGGTTCTCGATTATGGGTGCTTCTTACTAGCCAAGCATTTTCCAAGTACTTGTACAGGAGAGGTATCAGTTTGTTCACATTGTGTAGGCAGGAAAGCTGAGGCTTAGAGAGATTTATTAGTTGTTGTCTAATCACAGCAGAACATGAAGGTATCTGCCTCATAGTTTATGAAGTGAATAAGCATCGAGCCCTCTTTTATAATGGTCATGCACAGAGGATTTTACTAAATAAATAATATTTTTAAATGCCTAAGTGCATATACATGTGTGTTTGCAGGTGTGTGTATAAACAAGCAGAGATCAGAAGAGGACACCAGGTGTCCCCCCATCACTCCTCACATATCCCTTTAAGATCGAGACTCTCCTGATCCTGAAGCTCATGGTTTCTCGGTTAAGTGTGGGAGCCAGCATGCCCCAGCAGTCTTTCTGCCTCTGCCTCCCTTGGAACTGCAATTACAAAAATATCTGAGATGTCCAACTTGTTACCTCAGTGCGTGATCCAAATTCTGAAACTTATGATTGCATACCAAGTGCTCTTAACCTCTGAACCATTTTTCCAGCCTCATAAATAACACGTTTAGAAGCTAAGAGATTATGAGTGAGATATAATGGATGGGTGGATGGATGGATGGATGGATGGTAATCAGTAGATGTTTTAGACAGATTTTCACTGACTTGACAAGCCTCCCATAAACACATGTATAGGGAGGACAAAATATCATTCAGTAAATATCATTTTAAGAAGCTAGAAAATACACACACACATGCACGTATATGTAGTAATATATATTACTACATATATAAGAGATCCTTACAATCTTCAATTGACAGCAAACATAATACTTGTTAAGAGAAAAAATCGCGGGGCAGTGGTGGCGCACGCCTTTAATCCCAGCACTTGGGAGGCAGAGGCAGGCGGATTTCTGAGTTCGAGGCCAGCCTGGTCTACAGAGTAAGTTCCAGGACAGCCAGGGCTACACAGAGAAACCCTGTTTCGAAAAACCGAGAGAGAGAGAGAGAGAGAGAGAGAGAGAGAGAGAGAGAGAGAGAGGAGAATCATTCATTTTCATCTGTAAAATTGAAACATAGATCAGGAGTTGGCAAATCACAGCCCCTGAGCCATGCCCAACCCATTGCCTGCTTTTATAAATAAAGTTTTATTGAAACATTTCCAGACCTATTCCTGGGTCTTTGGTAAAACTCAACAGTAATAGATTAGCAACGCCTGCAAAGCCTAAAAAACATACTCTTTCTTTACAGAAAAGTTTTGTGCCCCTGTCTAGAGCTATATTCTATAAACTTTAATGAACACACAAGTCACTGGGGAACAGTAAACCAGGGGCAGTTTCTTATTTGGTAACTCCTGGTAGGGCCTGAGACTCTAAAATTCTGATACATTTCCATAAGCCACACCTACATTTGAACAAAGACACATTCAGAGAGGGAACAGAATTGATGGGCAACAACACTCAGACACCATAGTGCAGGACAGATGACTACAGCTGGGGACTCATCGATATCCATCCATCTATCTATCTGTCTGTCTGTCTGTCTATCACTATAAACTGTCTACCTGCCATCTATCCTCTCTTCACAAGAACCTCCAGGGCACTCTTTTGGACTATTCTCCCTTCCTGTCATACTCAGAAGGACATTGCTATGGCTGGAATGTTTGTCCCCACTAAAATTCATATTGAATTTTGTCAATGTGAGGTATTTCAGTCTCATAAAGTGAAGATAAGTGTTTATCTCAGGAATTTATGTCTTCTTCTGCCTCTCTCCCTTCCCTTTTCTCCTCTTCCTCCCTCCCACATGTGTTGTTGCAGCAAGAAGATGGAGACACCCTGATATTGAATTTTACAACCTTGAAACTGAAAACAAATCATCTCTTTTCATTGTAAATGATCCAGTCTCAAGTATTTTGTTATAGCAGCAAACACAGATGAAAGCACGTATGTTTGGCTTCCTGGTAGCCCCTAAGAACACAGCAGCAGGGGCCTCTATATTTCTATTCCTGGCATAATAGCATGAAAGGGAAAATGCTACTTTATATTTTGTTATAATAGTTACCTTCACTCATTGCTCTGACAAAACACGCAACACAGAAATTCAAGGAAGGAGGGGTTTGTTTGGGCTCACAGGTTTGAGGGTATAATCCATCATGGCAGGGAACACACAATGGAGAGAACAGATCCAGCTGTGAGAGAAGGTTGGTGGGGCAACTGGTCATATTGCATCCCCAGACAGGAGGCAAAGGGAGAAGCATACTGATGCCAGACTGGCTTCTTCCTTTTCTCTTCTGTTCAGTCTGGGATCCCAGTCTGTTGGATGGCGCTGCCCACACTCAGGGTGATCCCCTCTTCAGGTAAATGTCCCTGGAAATGCATAGATACATTCTAAAATGTCTTCTACGTGATGATTCCAAATCCAGTCAAGTCAAAGATGAAGACTGATAGTCACACCTCACCATTCACGTTCACAGTAATGCCAGCACTCTTATAAGCATGCACCAAGGGCTCACCACTTTTGAATAAACATGCATGCTTTGTCAGCTGCCCTAATACAACGGTCTTGAGACAACTGATATACCCCAGACTTGCTGTAGGCTAGAGTTGGGCCTAAGTTGAGCCTGTTTGCTGAGTCATGCCTTGGCAGACTTCAGTGCCAACACCAGTGGGGCAAAGCATGCTGTGTGGGTGAGAGCTAAGTTGTTCCTCACAAGCATAGCAGTGAGGGTTGGGGGGGGGGGGTGACTATGAAACCAAATTGACAGATTCCCATCTTACTCACGAATGTCAGTTACATGAAGTGTCAAAGCACCTTGCTGAGCATTTCAGGGGAGGATAGGGGCCCAACAAGATGGAGACGATGCAGCTGGTGCCAGAGAAAGTCTTTCATGAGATCAGTCTAAATAATAGCAATACATGCTGTTATTTAGTGAGTATCTTCTACTGGCCAGCATTCATGCTAAACAGAATAAACACCTGGCTGTGGTGGTACACACTGTCATCGTGAATTTCAGACCAGGCAGGGCTATATAGTTAGACCTTGTTTCAAGATCTTTGTCCAGGGAAAAAACAGTATAAGCAAAGGAATGAATTTCACTTAATCTCTTGGAGATATGTACTATTTATCATTCATGAGATACAGGGAGAAACTTAGACTCAGCCAGACAGTGTGACTTGCCAAAGAACACACAAGGTAAAAAAGAACAATTCTAGCTGGGCTGTGGTGGCACACGCCTTTAATCCCAGCACCTGGGAGGCAGAGGCAGGCGGATTTCTGAGTTCGAGGCCAGCCCGGTCTACAGAGTGAGCTCCAGGACAGCCAGAGCTATACAGACAAACCCTGTCTCGAAAAACCAAAAAAAAAAAAAAAAACCAAAAAAAAAAAAAACAATTCTTGTTTTCACCAATAGGAATTCTCAACCTGGGGAAACAGTTCAGTTGGTAAAGTGCTTGCAACTCAAGCATAAGAACCTGAATTTGAATCTCCACACTCATGTAAAAGGCTGTGTACAGCCACATTTATCAGTAATCCCAGAGCTGAAGAGAGAAAAAACCCTAACACCCACTGGCCAGCCAATCTAGCAGAATCAGTGAACTCGAGAGTCAGTGAGAGACCCTGTCTCTAAAAACAAAATGGAGAGCCATTACAGAAGACATTTGACACCAGCCTCAGGCTTCCACATGCACATACTCACATGACTACATATGTACTCATATACACTCAAAAAGGAAAAATAGGAATTTCCTACATGCGGCGAAATCCCATACAAACACCAGTGGGCTTTAAGACATTTAAGAAAGAGCAAACCACACAGCAGTGCTAGGCACAAAGGATGACCATTGTGACATTTGTAACTCACTGTGTGACCTTCCTATTGATGCCTTCTTTAACCCTGGAAGCAGCTCGAGAGACCCTGGTGACCTCAAGGTCAGACTAATGGGCAGGACCTCAGTAAACCTTACTAAGCCCTGATTTGAGTGCCATCCTCATCTCTGGGCAGTGATTCTGCTGCAGAAATGAGAGCCAAAGCTCGTCCAGTTTTCAGATTTGCAGCAGGAGTCAGAAAGCTGGCCTTAACTTACAACCTCCTGATTTTTACATACTGATTATCAGTGTGTAGTGTGTGTCTGTGTCTTGTGTCTGTCTGTCTATCTCTCCCTGTGTGTGTGTGTGTGTGTGTGTGTGTGTGTGTGTGTGTGTGTGTGTGTGTATGTCTCTATGTCTCTATGTCTCTCTCTCTCTCTCTCTCTCTCTCTCTCTCTCTCTCTCTGTGTGTGTGTCTGTGTGTCTGTGTGTGTGCTTGGAAGTCGGGTCTCCCTTCCATCATGTGTGTCCATGCAGATCTCTGGCTTGGTGACATGTACTGAGCTAGCCTTGTTTTTGTATTAATTTTAAGACATTATGTGGACCACACAAACAACCTTCATGTCTATGGGTCTGCTGCAATCAACCTCCACTTGTATTTTTTACCTTTTGAGAGTTATTTGTCCTAAGAGGACAGAGATGATCGGTGATTGTCTTAGTCAGGGTTTCTATTCCTGCACAAACATCATGACCAAGATGCAAGTTGGGGAGGAAAGGGTTTATTGAGCTTACACTTCAACGTTACTGTTCATCACAAAAGGAAGTCAGGACTGGAACTCAAGCAGGTCAGGAAGCAGGAGCTGATGCAGAGGCCATGGAAGGATGTTCTTTACTGGCTTGCTTGCTTCTCCTGGCTTGCTCAGCTGGCTTTCTTATAGAACCCAAGACTACTAGCCCACAGATGGTACCACTCACAAGGGGCCCTCCCCCCCTTGATCACTAATTGAGAAAATGCCTTACCACTGGATCTCATGGAGGCATTTTCTCAACTGAAACTCCTTTCTCTGTGATAACTCCAGCTTGTGTCAAGTTGACACAAAACCAGCCAGCATAGTGGCCTAGGACAGAGGTTCAAAGAAGAGGTGATGGATCAGAACAGAGCTGGGAACTCAGGTGGCTCAGGGGTTCCCAGGGGCTGGTGCACTACTTTGCTCTGAGCTGTCACTCTGCATTGTGTCCCTGTAATACTGAGGATGAGTAGGGAAAGAGGCAGGAGGAGGAGGGACAGGGTCCACCTCATCTGCCTTGGCTGCTGGAAGCCTTGCCTGAACCTAGGAGAGCCATCAGGGACCCAAGCTCTGAGCTGCTCTGCTCCAGCCAGAGGCAGTGTTTCTGGGTTCAACATGCAGAAATGGGAACTACGGTCTGTGGTCTTCCTGGCCCTCCTCTCTTCACAGTCCTTTCCACACCCTGACATCAGGATCCATTCAGGTGAGCACAGGGACAGGGACAGGGACAGGTTGGGGAGGTCATTCCTACAGACTTGAGGACTCACTAATGAGGCCAGCTGCCTGGCTGCAGTGCTGAGGGGGAGTGCTGGGGGGTGCTGAGCTGACCCTCCTGTAGGTCAGCCCCAAATGAGGGAGCATTCCCTTCATCCCAAGACCCTTCAAGTTCAATCCCAGCTTTGCGGTTTACAAGCTGGGTAACCTGAGAGACTTCCTTCCTCTAAATTTTAGCTGTTTGGTCATTTATTTAAGAAAGGATCTTGCGATTAGCCCACTACGGATCTTGAAGTCTCAGCCCTTCTGCTTCCTGCTCCAGAGTGTACTGAAATTATAGATGTGTTCTGCCACAGCTGGCAAAATCCTTAATCATCCTGAGCCTATTCTAGAAAGTGGGGGTCATATAAGTCACCTGCTCCAGACCGTGGAGAATGTGCTTAGCAAAGTATCTGGCACCAGGGAAAATGGCTTTTTGTTAGAAATTTTATATCTGAGACCTCCCCCCTTACAATCTTGGCAAAGCCTATTTCCAGGGCACTTTCAGATGCAGGGTTACTGAAGATGGAGGTACAGGATGAATATAGTTGTCCCTCTACTGTCTCCCCGGCAGCCTGGCCTCAGCAATATCCATCCCTATGGGCGTTGTGGGGTGTTCCCAGGAAATGGGCTCATTGACCTCAGGCATGTAACCTCCCTATATGCCATTTGAGGGATTAGGGGCAGCGGTGAGTTTGAGTACTCCCATGTTGCAAAGGGGAGGCTGGGGTGCTAACACCAGGGAACTGCTATCAACTGGGGGCACCCTAGCAGAAGGACAGAGAGTTCAAAGCCTGACTAGGTGACTGATGAAGTGACAGGCCAGCCTGTGGTACATATGTGATGCTGTCTTAAGTACATATACACATGTGTGTGTATATATGTGTACACACACAAAGACCACATTTCGGGGAAAGACTCTCAAATCCCTTACTATATATCGGCATAGATATAAGTACTTTTCATTATGAATTTATATAATCTTTACAAAAACCTTGTGGCAGAGACCAGTCATTTTTTATCCCAGTTTAAATGAAACCTATCATGAAATCTCCTTATTAAAAAAAAATTATAAGGCCAGTTATTGGGCTGTTGAGTGTGAGGTGCTCAAAGATACTAGATAAAACCAGCAAATAGATAACAATAAGTCCTTTGTTACTGTAAATGTACCTCAGCTATTGCGTGGACATACTTATACTAAAAGTTATTTGTTATTTATCTAAAATTCTGATTTCACTAATCACCCTTCTGTTTGTTAATAACTTGGTAGGAGGTAGGTAGCCTTGGCTCAGATGGCCAAGGCTGGGGGCTTTGCCTCTACCCAAGCTCTATGTGTATTAAATTAGTCAGCTCAAGCTGACTAGCGGGATCCATAGACTGGGGCTTGAAACTGCAGACACTTATCTCTCAGCCTGTGTGTGGAAGTGCTTGTTATACAAGCATAGGGGGCTGAGTTTTCACCCTAGTACCAAATAAAAAGCCTGGCACCATGTAATCACAGGGCTGGGGAAGCAGAGGCAGGAGGATCCCTAGATGCTGGTCAGACCTTCTCAGTGAAGAAGCGAAAGGACCCCACCTCCAAAAGAAAAGAACGGGAAGAGACTGAGACAGAAACCCAACTTCAGTCTCATATGTACCCACATCCACTCGTGCACTCACACACGTGAACATATACACAACACACGCTCATGCACACACACATGCACACACACACACATTCCTGTGCACATACCCGTGTGCACGCATGCACAGAGGTGGGGATAATAATGAAGTGGTCAGATCAGGCACTGACCACAGGACGAGCATTTGAAACAGCATCATGTTTCTTTCAACACCTCTGTCATCATGGTTCTTGGTGTTATGATGTTACAGGCAGGAGAATTTTGTTGCAACAAACTGGCTTCATCAGAGACAGAAACTTCCAGACACCATGCCTGTCCCCATGTGCCACCCTCCTTTTTAGACAGGTGAACCAGGATCACACCCAAACCGGTAATCCTGGAGACCTGATTAGAAATTCTTTCCACTCAACCCTTCCCTGCTGCAGCAGGGAAACTGAGGCTGCAGACTGAAGTTGTCATTGCTTATGAGGCAATTTTTGCGTTCCCTGGACTTCCAGTTCATCAGACAGGACTAGGAAAATGATGTCAGCCCAAGGAAACTGACATACAAGCCCAAGAGCATGCGCTGCTGGTGACCAGAGAGGACTTCATAGGGCTCTGTGGTTCCTTGCAGACCCTGAGGGTGGATGTGCACCTGAAGTCAAAGCTTGGCTTTCCACCCTCTTCTGGATACCCTCAGCTATTCTATACAAAGCAGTACAGAGCATCCATGAGCCATTCACCCCACAGCTCCTGCCTCTCATCGGCCATCCCGGAGCATGCTGATCTAGGCACAGAGCCCTCAACCTCACCCCTGGGTTTTCTTTTGAGAAAAGGCCCTTCAGACATGCCTGGGGGGATTTAGCCAGACTGGACTTTTCCCCCAAGCCTTTCCTCTGAAATTGTCTTTGATCTCATTGTTTCTGTGTATTCCCTCAAGTACACAGATAGAGCCAGCACTTGGAAGGAATAACAAAGATAATTGCTATTAGGATTCATGGCTGGTTCCTTCCCCCAGCTCCTGAACTCAGAACTCTTCATGTGACATCAGGTCAAAATGATTTGAAACTCAGCCTCTGCAGGGCCTCAAGGTGCAGAGAGAGAGAGATCGGTCAAGCTATTCAGCTCTCCTGACCCTCCAGCGACATGGCATCGCATTCTTAGCTGTGGGAAGGCTCTGAGGCCCAGACGGCCTCTCTGGTGATAATATCCAAAGTCTATTAGGATGCGCACTCTGCCTAGGCATCTTTCCAGAAGAAAAAAAAAAAAAAAAAGCTCTGTGTGTGTGTGTGTGTGTGTGTGTGTGTGTGTGTGTGTGTTGAATGCAGTTGCTTTGTTGTAGAGACCAGAGGCTAACATTTGGTGTCTCCCTCAGTTGTTCTCTGCCTTTATTTTTTGTGGCAGTGTCTCTCACTGATCCAGAGACTCGCTGATTCAGCTAGGTCAGTTGCCTAAGGAGTTTCAGGGACCTACCTTTCTCCAACTCCCCAGCACTGAGGGCTACATCGCTGTGCCTGGCTTTTTACATTGGTGCTGGGGAATCTGATAAAGTCAGGTCCTCATGCTTACACAGCTAGTACCTTACTCACTGAGCCATCTCCCCACCCAGCCCCACTCATGCCCATTTCAAAGAGGAAACTGTGGCCCCAGGAGCTGAGTTCCCAACCAGGGTCATCTGGTGTCAGAGTCCAAGCTCCTAAGCTGGAGTACAGAGGTTCAAGCATCTAGATGCCCTACCTCCTAGAGCAAACCCAATCCTGGAGCGTGCCTCAGACACTCTGGCCCATTCTGCTCCCCCTCTGTAGTCACAGGGCACTCTACACATACTTGGGAATACTCTTTAGCATACGATAACTAATACCATGTGGGAACAGCATGAGGTCACATGCTTAGGAACATATAGGAACTCAGAAAACGCTGATGTCTTTAATTAAATCATGGTTAAATTTGGTGTTTAATAGACTGTGGTCCCTCAGCCATCTGCAAGGAATTGGTTCCAGCATTCCTGAGGATGCCAACATTCTCAGATGCCGGGTCCCTGCTGTAGAAGGATGTATCTAACCAAGCTCCATCTCCTGTGTTCTTGAACTCACTCATATATCACCACAAAGCAAACAATTGCTGGAGCGCATTGTGTAGAGACGATGACAGGAAACAAAAGCTGTCTATCCCCAATTATGTCACTTAGGAATCTTAGGAGAATCTCAACTCCAAGGTCAGCCTGAGCTCCATATGAGACCCTACCTCAAAACACCAAAGTCTGGGGACTGGGTGGAGTGTTTGCCTGGCATATTCAAATCTCCAGGCAGGATTCCCAGGACCCAGAAGTCTCCGTTCAGCATAGGTGCCACGCCCTGCCCCTCAGATGCTTTCTCTCCACTGTGTGTTAAATTCATGGACCAGAGCCTGTATATGGAGGCCAACTGAACTTATTTTACCAACGAGAGAACCACAACCACAGAACCATGTCTTCCAGCAGCACTGCAGTGCTTGGGAGTTTCAGAGAGTTACAAACCTGATTGCCAGGAGTGCGTGGCAGCGACTCCCGTCTTTGATCTTCGTAGGGAAAGTAGGTACAGGTCTAGTATCTCTCCTGGGCTGGCCTCCAGGAATCAAGCACTAAGCACCCAGTGACCGCTCCCTGCTAGGATCAATCTAAGCAATGGCTTTTCCTTTGTGCTCTTGGGCCTCCAGAGCAGCTCAGAGAGGGAAAGGCAGAGCTCAAGACAGAAAAAGCAAGGCTTGCTTTTAAGGACAGCCAAGAATTGAGACCAGACAGGCAACAGGAGGATGACCCAGCCCCTCCACCGCTTTGCTGGAGTCTGGAAGACACTTCCTTTTAGCTCCCAGGAGTGTCTGGGACTCACTCTGGGAACAGGGAAGGTGAATGTGGCCTCAGGGCTTCCCCACCTCCTCTCCTTGTCTGGTCAGTGGTCCGTGTTCTTTCCCCCCACCCCCACCCCATCCATCATCTGTGCACCCCACCCCAGCCCGCTGATCCCAGCAGGAGGCGGTGGCCACAAAGCTGTGCATCTGCAGGAGGCAGCAGAGAGCAGAGTGTTGCATCTGTGGGCGGCTGGAGCAGGGCCAGGGGAGCTCACAGCCAGATCGAGTGGGAAGGTGACAATTTATTCTTTCAAAGTGGGAGAGCTGGATTCCACGGATGTGTTTTCATCCCAGAACAAGCTCAGCTCCCAACGGCTTTGACTCCCCCCACACCCCCAGCTGAGAGACCTTGGCTGCTGCTAATTGAGAAAAAGACCATGCAGTTTGGCTTCTTGGTTTCCTGAGCAACAAACCTCCTCCTCCTCCTCCTCCTCCTCCTCCTCCTCCTCCTCCTCCTCCTCCTCCTCCTCCTCCTCCTCCTCCTCCTCCTCCTCAGTACCTCCTGTCTGCCTAGCTCCCTGTATCCCCCATACCCTTCGCCAGCCTCACCTTGGATTCCTGCTCCTTCTCAGATTCTTAGTCCTGCTGAACCATTCCCCCCACCCCACCCCAAACAACTCCATCCTCTGTCTGGGCCAGGCCTTCTGCCTGGAACACTTTGATTCATACCATCCTCCTCTACTGACTCATCGCCTTGTCCAGGAAGCCTCTTGGATCTTCACGTCTAGCTTGTGTGCAGTGTTTAGACGCTTCAGGAGTAACCCTTGCCATCACCCCTGGGGGTTGAAGGGGAGGCTTGAAGTGCTCTGTCCTATTTGTGAGGTCCTTGCTGACAGGGACCAGAGAGCCACTAATTCTTTCCCCCTAAATGGCAAACAAATAACAAGTTTCCTGTTTTGCTTGCAAGACTCACATGCACAAGTTAAGTATTAGTGATACCCCCCCCCCCCGTCAATTCTTGGGTCCCAGGGGCTACCTATGAGCAATTCTGTGCTCCGAGTTTCTTTGTAAAGTAGCAGTGGTTCTGGTGCTTACCTTACCAGGTATGTGAAGATTAAATTAATATGTTCAAAGCTCCTAGCACAGTGCATAGCACACAGCGAGTGATTAGTAAAGGTTTGTTTTGTTATTACGTTACCACTGTTTTCTGAAGGTCAACATACAAATCCAAGGGTGTGCCTGTGAAGAGGCTGGTTAGGGGTCCAGGTGATGAAACTCTTCTAATGCCAGCTTCTAAGCTCCCAGAGGTAAAGGGAGGAGGGAAATTCCAGCTGGGTAGGAGTTAATTCTTGTGCCTCCCGACCTCCAATTAAAGGTCTCTGCTGGCCTGCACAGGAGGGCAATGGGGTAGTGACCTGCCACAGCCCCATTTTCTGGTTTGTTTCAGCTCAGGCATGCAGAAATGCCTCTTTCCTGGGGAGGGAAACCTCACAGGGCCCAGAATTAGGGAGATGCAAGTAGTTCTGGGAGTATTTTCTACCTGAGGGAAGAAGGCTTTGAGACCAAATGGCATTTGCCCCCTCCTCTTCCCACCCAGCCCCACTGCGCTAATTAATAATCAATTCCTCTTTACCAAGCCCTATCCAAGGCAGGAAGAAAGGGGGGAAGGAGGGGAGGGCAAGAGGAATGAAGGAAAGAAGAGGAAGGGAGGAGGGAGGAGGGAGGAGGGAGGGAAGGAAGAAGGAGGGAGGGAGGAGGAAGGGAGGGGGAGAAAGAAGGGGAGGGAGGGAGGGAGGAAGAGTGGTCCTTCTACAGGTTTCATCTTTCTACTTACAGATGAGCAGTTCCAAGATCTCTCACTTTCCCAGTCACCCATGTTTGTTAGGATGTGCTTTCTGCCCCCCTGGCTTTAGGTGTTGCCAGTGAGAGTCCGAGCCATGCCATGTTGCTCATCAGTCACATGATAGTGCAGAACAATCTGGAAAACTCGGCTCTGGCAACTTCAGCAAGTCTTCAGTGCTGTTTGAATACATCCCTACATATCTGTATTTTCTTCAAAACCTGGACTACAGAGCCGGCTCAGGGTGAAGCTCGGGGCTTTTCAGAGGACCCAAGTTCAGTTCCCACTTCAGCACGTACATCAGGTGGTTCACAACTGTCTGTGACTCCAGCTCCAGGGGATCCACTGCCTGGTACTGTTCTCTGCACTCAAATGCATGTAACCCCTTCCCCGTAATTAAAATAAAAATGTAAGACCCAAGTCCCATATACCCTCTGTGTGCCAAGGTTCTGGGAGAAGAGGGGTGACCACAGCAGCTACTGAAGAACTACCCTGGACAAGAATCCTGGACGCACGTGAAGTCAGGTGCATAAGCACTTACCAGTGATTTCCATCCGATGCACCTAAAGCCACCTTGCAGTTGAGACCAGAAGAGAAGTAGTAATTGGCCAGAGTCAAGGCAAGAGACACGCCCACAGAGGTGTGATTAGGTGTTTGAGAATGGCAGGAGATGAATCCAGATGGATGGAAGCTCGGGGCCTGCCATGAGCCCTCCTCAGCGTGCTGGTCTCCCACCAGGAAGCAGCATGTGATACTACAAAGGAAGTCTTTGTGGTCAGGAGGTCTCTACCACCTTCTTGCAGTCTGACCTTGTTGAGACTCACACCTCAGTTTCTCTATGTCTGTTTGGCACATCATAAATGCTCTGAGGGGGCTGGGGAGTTAGCTCAGGCTGTAAAGCATGAAGCCCTGAGTTCAATCCCCACTGAAGCACATTTAAATAAACAGGCCTAGTGTCTATATTTGTAATCCCAGCACTGCGGAGGTAGAGACAAGAGCATCCCTAGGGCTCATGGGGCCAACAGTCCAGCAAGGATGTGCATCTGCATACAGCTCTCTTTCTCTCTCTCTCTCTCTCTCTCTCTCTCTCTCTCTCTCTCTCTCTCTCTCTCTCGTGTGTGTGTGTGTGTGTGTGTGTGTGTGTGAGAGAGAGAGAGAGAGAGAGAGAGAGAGATTGTTCTCTACTTCCTGTTTTGTTTTGTTGACAAGGTCCTCTCACTATGTAGCCCTGGCTGGCCCAGAACTCACTATGTAAACCAGACCATGCCTGAACTCATAAGAGATTCACCTGCCTCTGCCTCCTGAGTGCTGGGATTAAAGAGATGCACCACCAAGCCAGGTGTCTCCACCTTACTTTTTGAGACAAGGTCCCTCACTAAACCCGAAGCTTCACCTATTCAGCTAGGTTGGCTGGTGAGCAAACCCCAAGGATCCCAAGGATTCCCCTGTCTCTATCTACCCCACACACACACTCACTAGAACACTGGGATTAAAGACTTACACCACCAAGCTGAGCTTTTTCTGTGGCTGCTAAGGACCTGAACTCTGGTCCCCGTGGTTGCACAGCACGAACTTTATCCACGGCTCCATCTCCCCAGCCTCTGTTTACTATGTTATGATTCCGGAGTCAGCCAGCTATGGTAGTGATTTGAAGGCAGAGATTCTGTACCTCTGGGTGGTTACAGAAGAGACTCTAGGTGTCTGACAGGTAGGCATCTGAGGAAGAAGAGAACATGCCTATGATTCACAACAGGTCAGACACAAAGCTGGCCAGTACCTACGTGCCCCAGGGACCGCTGCTTACTATATGAGTCTCCAAAGTAGTGGTTGGAAGGTTCTCAATTGTCTGCCCCTCCCATCATCCATCTCGAGTCCTGCTTCCAAGAACACACCCCCAAGAAGCTTCAAGAGTAGCCAAGGCTTGAGAGAACTTTATCATCGCAACGTGGGGTTATGGGGTTAGTTTTCCTTGCTGCTTTCAGGGTGTTGCTTTTCACAACAACCAATCCTGACCTCAGTAGTGTAATGAGCACAAGATAGAAAGTCTTGGTTCTAGCTTGTCAGGAAGTGCATACCCTTGCCGAATAGCCTGGAATTGCAAATCAAAACAAGGTACCATTTCTTGCTTATAAAGTTTGCAAAGCTTCCTAAGGAAATGACAGCAGTCAGTGCTAGCAAGGGCAGAGTGAGATGGGTCCCCTCAGACGTGACTGTGGGATGGGAAATTGCTTTCAGGAGACAATTTGGAAATTGTATCAAAGTCACTCCTCAGAAAACGACCAGAAACACCAACAAAGCTTGTTGCATGAAACTGTTGTCTCGGTATTATTCACAGTAGGTTTTTATAAAATCTAATTATCTAAAAATAAGGCAGTGATTAAACTCTAGGAAGGCTTCGTAGGGGCTATCCAAGAGCTATTTAAAACTCTCTTAATGAGGGCTACAGAGATGGCTCAGCAGTTAAAAGAAAACCCAGGTTCTGTACCCAGCACCAACATGGCGGCTCACAACCATAATTTCAGAACCAGGATTGCCAGTGCCCTCTTATGGCTGAGTGGGCACCTGCATGCATGTAATGCCTGCATATACAGCATATACACATACACAATGTATAAATAATTTAAATAAATCTTTTTTGGCTTGTTTGTTTGACTGTTTGGTTGGTTGGTTGGTTGGTTGAAATAGGGTCTCTCTATGTAGTACTGAGATGTGCATATATTTTTAGACTTCAGGAACAGACTGTTGATCATAGTGGATGTGTTTTACTCTCAAAAATACATAGTAAGCCACAAAGACAACATGATAATCACCTCTATCTCTGTCTTTTCTCTACCCCCAGCCTTGTCAGAGGTGCCCCCATGTCCCTGCTGTGTCCCCTGTTCTGGACAGAGTTCAAAGGTCACTGCTACAGATTCTTCCCCACCAACAAGACCTGGGCTGAGGCTGACCTACACTGCTCTCAGTTTACTGCCGGTAGGAAGTCTGCCAAGCTGGCCTCCATTCACAAGTGAGTGGACTGCTCTGGCCTCTGTGGCTTAGCAAAGTGCCCCTTGGGAAAAGGATTGGAGTCTGGTGTCCCCAACTGGTATCTGGCTCAGATCATCAAAGTTACTTTTTACCCAGCACAATTTCTCATTGAAGTTATCCTGGGTGAAATAGAGGGCAAATAACTTAGCAGTAGTAGCGAAGAGAATGCTGGGAGAACCATCTTTATAATTGCCAATTTTGTGCCATGCTCTGCAGGATACCAGAGCTCTTGACCCAGTGTCACAGCTGACCTAATAAACATGTGTGGAAGGAATGGATGGGCCAGGAGCATGGCTTATTGGGTAAAAGCAGCAGCTATGCAAGCACACATCTGTATCTGGTCCACATATGTAATCCAGTACTGCTAAGCGTGAGGTGGTAGTTAGAAACAGAACTGCCTGGAAGCTTCAGGTCGGTTCCCTCGAGTCAGCAGCAGGGCAGAAACGAGAGGACCTTTCCTCAACAGGGTGGAAGGCAAGAACAATGTTTGATTCCACTCCAGGTGTGATACGCTCTATGGTGAACACTCCCACAGGTGGAAGCCCTTGCAAAGTGCACTTGGAATGTGCTCACAGGAGCTAATAGACCTATGGTCCAGGTCTGGTGCACTGACTTCCCTGACGTGCTGGAGTTCACCTCTTATCCATGATGGGAATCACCTGTTGGGGGGTCTGTCCACCTGGCTGTGTGGGCAACTGACCCGTGCTGCTATTTGTCTGTTTGCCCTCACATCCCCTGCCCTGACTTCTGTGGAGGGCTTTTTCTGGGTTCACTGATATCAAGGCCTACTACTCTTATGGTGAGCAGTTACCTTGACTCTCCTTAGGAAAATTTCCGAGCAGAAAGGGTGGGGTGGAGACTGGAGCCTTGTCCACACATTTTCTTCCTTCTACCAGGGGTGAGGGTGGGGGAATGTTTCCAGATGCTTCCTGAAAGTCTCGCCTTCCAGCTGGTTATTTGAGCTTGGTTCTTTGGTGGTGTTAGCTGCAAAGAGGACTGGGAAAAGAAATATGCCTTCCTAGGTTATAATATTTACCATAGTAAGATGAAATCATGGGATGGAGCTGGTCGTGTCTGCTCCAATTCCAGCTTGCTATGAGGATGAAGTGGATTCGTGGCCTATGACATGACAGACAGTAATAGCATAAACAAGTGTGCATAGCTGTCTCTGTTTTACTGTGTTGATCTATTCATTCATCCTTCCTTAGTCCTCTATTTTCCTATCCATCCAGCATCCATCCTTTATCCATTACCCATTTGTGTATCCATTCTTGCTTCCTTCCATCCATTCACCCTTCCCTCTGTCCATTGGTCCCTTCATTTCTATGTCTTCATTGTTTTAGACAATGACCAAACATCAGGGTCCCTCGTTGGTTTCTTTGTTGATAAGCGTTTTCAATCAAGCATAGCAAGAAGACACTGAGGAGACTAAGCTCAAGCCAAGAGAGGATTCTCTCAAAAAAAAAAAAAAAAGAAAGAAAGAAAAGAAAAATATTTTAGTGATGCTATGTTTTAAAAAAAAAAACAGATTAGGAAAAAGGAAGCTAGGTAAGGACTGGCAGTACAGGATGGGTATTGGAGAAGAACAAAAGCAGGTCCCGGGAATCTCATTAAGTCATTCAGCATGCTCAGCACACTGTGTGGCCTTCCGTTGTTCTTTTATCCTCAATGTGACCCACATCATTTGCAGTGGTCTTGAAGGTAGTAAGTGCTGTGCTGAGTCTTTCTCTGAGCTGGCACAGATGGCCATAGAGGGTTGACCTAATCAAGAATGGTGGAGGGACTAGAGAGATGACTTGGTTGCTAACAGCATTCGCTCCATCCTTCGGAGGACTGGAGTTCAGACCATCTACATAACATGCCAGGTGCCCTAGCAAATGCCTATAACCCAAGTTCCCAGGATGGCGAGACAGAATGATTGCTGGGACTTTCTGGCTTCCAGTCTAGCCAAGAGCGCACAAGCCCTGGGTTCATGGATAGACTCTCAGAGGAATAAGGCAGAGAGTGACAGTGGAGGACACCTGGCACTCTCTCTGGCTGCTACAGATATACACAGGTGTGTACACCCTTACACACGTGTGCACACACTCAGACAGACACAAATAAGCACATACATTAGTTAATTAGCTGAAATCTTAAGAGAACAGAAAAAGAAAGCAGAGTTACGTTCTGTTCTCTTTATACTTAGTCTGGAAACATTAATGAGCTTACTTTAGGCTCCACCCTATGGAAAGGAGCGATGGTAATGGCTGCTGTGTTTCCTACAACCATAGCTGGGAGGAGAATGTCTTTGTGTATGACCTGGTGAGCAGCTATGTTCCTGACATCCTGGCTGACATCTGGATGGGCCTTCACGACCATAGGCAGGTGAGGCGAGGAAAACAGGGGGCTGGAGAGATGGTTCAGTGGTTAAGAGCACTGACTGTTCTTCCAGGGGTCCTGAATTCAATTCCCAGCCACCACATGGTGGCTCACAACCATCTGTAATGGGATCTGATGCCCTCTTCTGGTGTGTCTGAAGATAGCTACAGTGTACTCATATAAATAAAATAAATATATCTTTTTTTTTTTTTAAAGGTGAGAAAAACATAGATCCCATGGAGAAAGTCTAACCAAAACCTCACTTTCATGGAATAATGCCAGGTTACAGTTATGGACCCAGGTCACAGACACTAGTTGCAAAAATGGGTGTGGCATTGACCTGCCTCAGTTAGCCATGGAAGTGGATGAGACAGAAACACAGGATGACCAGAGAAAGCCTTTGTTATCACTTGGATTCTCCAAAACAAAAATGTGGTTAGAGGTGTGAGGGACTTCTTCCCCCTTCAACATCACTGAACCCAGGGCTCAGCCCACAGTACATGAGCTCTGTCACTGGGCTGCATGCCTAGCCCACTCTACTGTTTCTTTTAAGGTCAAGTCTCTCTTGGTTGCCTGGGCTGACTCTGATCTCATTCTTTATCGAGGAAGGCCCTGTACTCAGGCTTCCTGCCTCATGAGAGGCCCTGGGTTCCATCCCAGCTCCATGAAGATAATAACTAAAGGAACTTGTGATAAAATGAATACTGCCACTTAAAGCAGCAGCATTAAAATTAGAGTCGCTGATATCCAGTCCCTTCCCTCTGTTCCAGTGTCATCCACTAGCGAGGACTTCTAAAGGGCATGGGGATGGAACTGTATGGAAAGCTACCAAAGGAGCCACTGTATGCCAGCAAGGTGTGCAGCTGATACTCTTGCTTGGCTTTAACTGTATTATAGAGAATGTCCCAGAGACTCAAAGCTCTTTAAATTAAAATCATCCTAAGCAATAAAAATAAGTAAAAATTAAATTAGATCTACATTAAATCATAATGTAAAGAATGTGTATGATGGCTTAATAATCCTAACAAACCAGACAGAGAAGGGGCTCTTTTCCTTTTCTGTTTGGAGCCAGGCACTGTGCACTAGGCTCTGTGCTGCTAGGCACATACTCAATCCTCAAACCTCTCAGGGATATTCACTCTGATGTATTGATGAGAAACTGGGGCTCAGATGGGTTGAGTAACATGCCCAGGTCACAGAAGAAGGAAGGTAGGTAGAGAGGGAACCGGGAGCTCTACCCACCCCCCTCTGCTATGTCATAATACAGAGAGGACTTCAGAACCATCCGTGCTTCAAGGGGTACTTTTCTAAAGACCAGAATGAGAGGCCCAACTCCTGCTCACACCACTGCACGCGATGTTCTTTCCGCATTCACTGCGGCACCAACCAGATTTCCAGCAGGCCTCCTCCTGCAATTGGACAGGAGTTCCAGACCAGGAAAGAAAACACAGACAGTTTGAATGGAAAGGAAGTGAGCAGGAGTAAGTCCCACCCACTGAGAAAGGATAGAACCTGGGTGTTGGGTGCCGGACTTGGGTCGACCTGGGTTTGAGTACCAACACTAAGGAATCTGGGCCAACTCATCTCTATGCCAATTTCTGAGGGTGATGTTGCCATTGTGAGGGGAGGTGTGAAGTAAGTAAAGTTTATGTGATAAGGACCAAACAAGGTGTCTGAGAACAGCAGTGCTGGCAGCCATGGTCCACATTACAAGTAAGGGCTTTGATGCAAGACATCTCTAATGCTGTCTCTACACTGCAGATGATCCAATATCTGGTCTTCCTCTCTACTTCCTTGCCTCTGAATGGACCCCAGGAAGGGCAGTTTGAATGGACTGATGGCTCCCCTTCCGACTACAGTTACTGGAGCAGGAACCAGTCTGGTGATGGCATCCATACAGATCCAGAAGAAGACAGTCTACAGATGTGGTACAGACAGTGGCGGAGGATACCCTGGACCTAGGCTCTTGCAGGGGTGCTGGAGAGGCCGATGAGGAATAGAGAAGCACCCTGAAAGATGGGGACACAATGAGAAATGGGGTCACAGTGAGAGACAGAGAGGCAATAAGGAACGTGGAGAGACACCAAGGAGAAAGGTGGGCCAAAGTGAAAATGAAGAGGTGGCCCATTTTCAGCACCTCGGAGAGCATCAGGTTCCCCGGAAATGGAACCCTGTCTTAGGGTAGTGGTAGTTAAAAAGATCTTTAATGGTTCACTGACAATCAGGCTGTAGATGGATGAAAAGGCATTAGAGAATTAGAGTGGGCAGCAGAGATTTCACTAAGTTATTTGATGTGCACAGCATGTATCCCCCCTCCTTTTTAAAAATCTTTGCACTAAGAGGTAGTCTCCTGGGTCAGCTCACCAGTGTACTAAACTGGAGGCTCTCGGCCCAGACTGATTCTTCTGAGTGTTAGGACACAGCTGTGCCTGGAGAAGCACAGAGTTGTGAACACTGTGAGTGTACACTGAAGAGTACACTCCTGGGTTTGCATTTCAGCCTGGTTGCTTTGTAGCTATGCCCTTGCAGAGAGTAATTCACCCTGAGAGTCTGTTTCCTGGGAAATGGGCTTACTATTTACCCATGTGTAAAAGACTACTGAGATCATTGAGGGACAACTGACACAGTACAGTGGCAGGAAAATGGGCTTGAGGTATCAGCCATTGTCTGGAGTCATGACCTATGCTCTATCAGCTATGGAGTCCAAGGTGAATCCAGGCTCCAGGAGCCACTTCTTCAAGGTCACAGAGCAGGCAAGAAATGGAGCTAGGTTTGAAACATGCACAGAATCCCAGGTCCAAGCACCTCAATATTCTCCTCTATTCCTTTTCCTCCTCCTGAGGAATGGTGGGAGATAAAAGGAAGGGACTTATCCTGGTGGCTGTCCTGCAGCCCAGCAAACAGAGCTGTAAGCCAAGTTTACCCTTCCCAAACTAGTGGCATATCAAACCCAGCTTTATAAGAGACAGATAGGAGAGCTGTCTCGGCAGGCATCAGCAGTTAGGCCTGCTGGAGAGGACTCTTACTCCAGAGTGGTGATGAGGTGGCTTTTACTGCAGTAGATGGATCTTCACCCAGACTCTCTGCTTCTTCTGTTCCCAGCACTGAGTTCCTGGAACGGTAACACCTGCCACAGAAGGTTCCCCTTTGTCTGCAAGATCCCATCTCTAAGCAGTCACTGACACACTCCTGTCTCCCTGGCATGGACTCAGCACCAAGACGTCTGGCAGCAATGTCTAGACAAGCTCACCTTAATGGTTCAGTGGCCATGTGGCCAGGACACAACAGCCCAGCTCACACAGGTTCCAGTTTGTGCTTGAAGTGGTCGCTTTGACAGGTTGGCTAGCCCGAGTGCATGTGTGTCACTGACGCATAGTGGAGGGGGAGTTGAGACCCTCTGTGGGACTTTGGGTAATGAAAATAAGCTGTTGGCCAGAGGGTGGAGCTTCAGTTCTGTTCCGAAGAGTGGAGTTAAGCTGCAAAGTGTCCATGGAGGCAGAAAAATTGGATGCAATTCTAAACTGCCCACATACACATACATGCCAGTCCGTGGCCACAGGTAAATCACTTCCCTTGCGAGAACTTTGGTCTGTACATGAATGGAAAAGAAACATGTTATCAGTGTGGGGGAGCTGTACTGCTCTTAATGCCAGTGATAGGGTTTTGCTCCCCATGTTTCCTTGGCAGAAGAGCAAGGTGCATCCAACACACATAAGAGGGTTCAAAGAGGCAATTTCTTGTCCCAGTGATCAGCAAACTTTTTCCATAAAGGAACATACAGCAGATATTTTAGATTCATGCATCTTCTGCAGAGGTGAAACTCTGGCATTGTTTGGTAGAAGCTGCTATTGGTACAGGACTGTGTCTAAAAAGCTAAGCTTCACAAAATGATCGTGTATGTTGTGGTTACTGTTGTGTTGCTATGGTAAACACCAGCACCAAAAGCAGCTTGGGGAGGGTTTATTTTATCTTATGCTTTACAGCTCATCTTAGAGGGAATTCAAGGCAGAGACTTGAAGCAGAAACCATGGAGGAATGCTGCTTACTGGCTTGTTCCCTGGCTTGCTCAGCTACCTTTCTTATACAGCTGGAGTCCACCAGCCTAGAGATGGTACCTACTGCAATGGGATGGGCTCTCCTACATTCGTTGTCAATCAAGAAAACACCTGTGCCAGGTAGTAGTGGTGGTGCACACCTTTAATCCCAGCACTTAGGAGGCAAAGGCAGGCAGGTGGATATCTGTGAGTTCAAAGCCAGCCTGGTTTACAGAGAGAGTTCTAGGACACTCAGGGCTACATAGAAAAACCCTGTATCAAAAAACTGAGAGTGGGGGGTGCAGAAGAAGAGGAGGAGGAGGAAGAGGAGAAGGAGAAGAAAGATGTCCCACAGACATGGCCACAGACCTGTCTGATCCAGGTAATCTTCCGGCTGAAGTTCTCTCTTTCTAAGTGTCTCCAGGTTTGTGTCAAGTTGACAGCTGGAGGTAACCATGACAGCGTGTCACAAAACATCATTCTTTGGACCCCTCTTTTTCAATTACATAATTTACAATGCATAAAAGCAAGTGTTGAGCCACATTAGGCCACAGCGTGCTGACCCCTGTCCACATGGTTTCACTGGGTGGGTGGGTGGGAGGGATGACATGAAGAAGTTTAGGTCCCCTCTTTCCAGGTGGCTTGTGTCAAGTTGACAAAAAACAAGCACATGTGATAGATGGATGGATGGATGGATGGATGGATGGATGGATGGATGGATGGATAGTTGACAGATGATAGATATATGGAGAGATGAAAGATAATGATTATAGATGATAGATGATAGATGATAGATGGTAGACAGTGAATGGACAAATAGATAGATTAATAATGGATGGATGAGTAGATAGATGATATCGGAGAGAGAGAAAATGGATATCTAGATATCTCCCTTCTTACAGGAGATGGACAGATGTTCCGGCTGGTGTTCATGACAATCTTGAATGATGCGCTGGTTCCCATGGTATGACGGCATCACAGTGCTTAGCCGCTCTTGTACTGCTGGTCACTTGGTTGCATCTCCCTGTTCACTGTTACTGACATCACAGTGCCAAGCACCTCCACATCTGCTTAACCACTTCCGTAGGTAGCTGGTCCTAGAACTTGCACTTCTGGTTCAAAGTGAATGGATGTTTAAAATTAGAGATTTTTTTCATTATAAAAATGATGTGTGTGGCTTTTGCAGGTGCTGTATCCTTATCTCCTTGATTGTGCTGATGGAAGAAGTGTGCACCCACACATATCATGTTAAACACAGGAAGGCTTTCAGTGCAATCACATGATGTGGTTTTAAAGAGAAATGCCTCACACGCAGGTTCATGTATCTGAACACTTGAAACCCACTAGTGGCTCCATTTGGGGAGGTCATGGAACCTTTAAGAGGTAGAGCCTTGCTGGGGAAAGTGCATCACTGGAGATGAGCTTTGAGGGTTCAGAGCTGTGCTGGTTTAGATGAGAATGAACCCCATAGGCTCATACATTTGAATGTGTGGTCATTAGAGAGTAGCACCACTTGAGAGGGATTAGGCGGTATGACCTTGTTGGAATACAGATGGCCTTGTTGGAGGAAGTGTGTCACTACGAGTAGACTTTGGGGTTTCAAAAGCCCAAGCTAGTTCTTGTAAAAGTAACTTTTATTTGCCTGAAGAAATTGTCATCACGGAAGATTACTGCCTGTCTGCTAACCTAGGCCTAGTCCTGGAAACTTCTAGTCTCTGTACAGTCTTATCTAGGCCTGGAATGTTTTCAGCCTCTGACACTTACTGCTGAATAAGCTCACCCTTTCTAGCTCTTTCTGAATTCTGGCTGGTTGATCATCTCAGCTGTTCTGATTTGAAACTCCTCTCCCAGCTGACTGATTTCAATCTGACTTTTCTCTCGGCCTCTGAATTGCTCTGCTTGGCCTCTAACTCTAGCAATCTATCCTAATCTGGTTCCTTCTCATCATCTTGCTCATTGTACCTGTGTCTAGCTTGTTCTTTCTTCAATCTGTCTCTGTAAAACTCTCCTGGTAGAACTGCCTTCTTCTCCCTCTCTGTGCTGTTCTACTCTCCCTCTCAACTCTACTGTACTGCTCTCCAGGAACTCAACTGTATTCCTGTGCTGTACTCTCCTCTTGTACTGTCTCTCCTTAAGTAGCTTCCCTTTCCTCTCTCTCCTCATGAGAGTTGGGCGTATGCTATTCTGTCAAATCGTTCTCTGAGTCGTCACTTTTTATGCCACTCAATTAGACATAGCTTTCAAACATGGATGCTTCCTTCTACAAACTAACTCTACTTTCTCTGCTTGCCAGAGAAACTCAAGGTGTGTGCTAAGGACTGGGCCACACTAGAACACAATCTCAGGGGTTCACAGTGTGATCAGATATCCTGCAACAAGCCCCAGTGTCTCTTTCTTCTTGGTACCTATGGATCGGAATACAGAACTCTCATCTATTTCTTCAGCACTATGTCTGCCTGTGTGATGCCATGTTCCCCACCATGGTGACGATGGACTAACCCTCTGAAACTGTAAGCCAGGTTCAATTAAATGCTTTCCTTTATAAGAGTTGCTGTAGTCACGGTGTCTCTTCACAACAACAGAACACTAAGACAATAGTCTTGTCCCAGATCCAGTTCACTCTACTTCCCATTTGTGGTTGAGATCTCAGCATCTTGCTCCAGGAACCTTCTGCCATGTTTCCCTGTCATTGTGGACTTTCCCTTGGAACTGTAAGCTTCCTTCTATAAGTTGCTTTTGGTCATGGTATATTATCACGGCAACATAAAAATAACTAAGACACGTGTTGATGAAGCCGATTTTTAAATGCATTTACTCTACAAAAGTAGAGAAGTGTGTGTGCACATATGTTTGTGTGTGTGTGCATCCATGTGCATTTGCAGGGTGTTTGAGCAGACCTGGCCCTGGAAGACATGGGGTTTCCCTGTTGGTGGCTGTAGAGTGCTTCCCAGCCTTGTTGAGCTTGCCTTAGTTTTCAGGACAATTAAACACATCCCCACGCTCTTTTTCTCTAGGACTTGCACTGTAGTCTGAGCTGCACCATCTCTTCAGCTCCTGGGGAGCTTCCTCTGACCAGGCCACAGCATGGCAGATGCCGTAATGGTGGAACCATGTTGAGAGTATGAGATTACACAGTGAGACGAGAAGCCTGACAGACTCAAGGGTCATCCTTAATCTCACACGCATGTGTGAGTGGGGTATACATAGGTATGAGTGACTCCCAGAGGCCAGAGAAGGCACTGGGGCTCCTGCGCTATCGCTCTCTACCTTAGCCCCTGAGACAGGGTCTGCCACTGAACCAGAAGCTAGGCTGGTGGCCAAAAAACACCAGAGATCCACCTGTCTCTGCCCCCAAGGCCTAGGACTTCCAGGAATGTCAGTGATAACTTCTGAATATTTACACGGGTGCTGGAGATTTGAACTCATGTTCGTACACTTGCACAGCAAGCTCTCTTTCCACTGAGCCATCTCTCCAGCTTCCCTCCCCTTTAATAATGACCCTTCCTCTTAGGAATTAATTCACCTTTCAAGACCAGCATGGATTCCTTCTAATTTCACGCTCTCAATGACCTGAGTCAATAAGCCTCATCTCTCTAAGATCCCACCACCTCCCAACATTTCTATATTGGGGAATGAATTTTGAGCACATGAACCCTTAAGGGATAAAACCACTTCCAATATAACAAATGTGAGCCTCTTCCATCATCTATGGCATCAGAAAAGAGCACAGAAAAAAAGATTAGAGCCAGTGATCTAAGCTAACTTGCTAGGGACCAGCAAGATGGTTTGGTGGGTAAAGGTACTTGAAACCAAGCCTGTGACCCTAGTTCTAGTCCCAGGACCTACATGGTTCATGTTGTCCTCTGACCTTCACACATGCCTTTGGCACATACAGACAAGCTTTCACACACATGCACACTCAGTAATATTTAGTGTCTCAATAAACTCCCAGTCAAATATATCACATTTATTCTGGGAAGTCCTGGGCAGTCTATAGGTACAAATTCAAAATGTAGTTTTGACCTTTGATTGAAAGACAAAGCAAGCAATAATTGTAAAACTCATAAATAAGGGTGAGTCTTTTTTCCCCATAGACTCTTGGCCATTTCCCTGAGCTGGTGGGGGAAGGAACACTTGGTCCTAAGTTTGGAAAAGCCCACCTCCCACAGCCTAGAGATCATTTAATTAATGCCTGTCCCATCGTGGTACCCAGCAACCACCAGGCAGGAACCTATACTTTGCCCTCCACCCACTGGAGTCACTGCTATTTGCTTTACAATAGAAAGAACCCACCAGCAACATGGGTCTGTCAAATCCAAGGGTGGTGGGAAGCACTGGCCTGTGCTAATGATACCGTAGATCCACAGGGGCAAGTCCCCAGCTGCCAGGAGAGGGCGGGAGAGGCCCCGCAGGAGCCCTCGGAGCCTCTGCGTGCTCTGCTCTCTTCCACAGAGCTGCTGACAGCTTGATGTCCTGGCACCTCCTTCATGAGCCCATTGGTGCATCACCCACTTCCACTGTCATTACCTCATTACCTTTCACCCATGCAAGCTGGCCCATCGCCAGCCCTACTCCTGGCCTGGGTGCTTGTCCTCACTGGCATCTCCTAGAGAGGGTATTGCAAAGAGACCTCATGGTGATAATAGGATGGTAAGAGAGTCGCAAGCCTCTGAATTTCTCTTAAGGGCAGACTTGCCTTTATTTATGAAAATATCTGTGTGCTCACTTGTAAGTACTTGTACACACGCACCTGTGCAAGTGTGTGCAAAGGCCAGACGATGGCATCAGCTGTCCTCTCCTTTTCACTCTCCCTCTGATGGAGTCTCTCGCTGAACCTGGATCTAGACTGGCAGCCAGCAAGCCTCAGTGGTCCTTCTGGACCCACCCCAAAGACACCAGAGTTACAGGAGCGCTCAATAATGTCTGGTCAAAATCTGAGCTAAGGTTGTCATGCCATCTCCCCAGATATCTCCCCAACTCCAGGAAAACATCCTCAGATTTAGCTTTGTGTGTGTGTGTGTGTGTGTGTGTGTGTGTGTGTTTGCATACGCTTGCATCATATTTGTACAGCTACCCTCTAAAGCCAGATCCTCTAGAACCGGAGTTACAAGCAGTTGGGAGCTGACATGGATACTGGGAACTAAGTCTGTCTCCTCTAACCACAGAGCTATCTCTCCACCCTGAGAGATATAATAAAGCCTTTGATGTACTGAGGGAAGTCAAGGTAATGGACTAGGAAGCCATACAAGTGAACATTCAAAATTGGGGTCAAAATGAGTTAGGAGCCAAGCATGGTCTAGCCAGTAATCCAAGAACTCAGAAAATAGAAGCAGGAGGATTGCTGACCATTTGAGGCCAACTCAGATAATAAGGCAAGTTTCAGACATGGCTAGTAGAATCCATTTATTCATAATAAAGGAAGAAGCTAGCTCACAGGACTTTCAGTCCCATTGTCAATGTGTGATTTTCAGAACATCTTTTCAGGCTAAAAACAGCGATTCTAGAATTATACATTGCAGATTCATTCCTCTTGTTAATGGTGGAAGCAGTGGGATACTGAACTGGCTCAGAGAGGATCAGAGATGAATAGAGACACCGAGTGTCTGTGCATAAACACGCCCATGCAAACAGAAAGAATGCCAAGTAGATGGTCAACCCCAGCTCACCAGCATGTATGGCTTCATGTGCTACAAGTGGCTTCTATCATCTTTCAAATTACTGAAAAAAAATAAGATACATGTAGAATATGTTTTATGGTGCATGACAAGTGGTACGTGGTGGTCTGGAGAGATGAGCCAGTGGGTAGAGTATTACTGTGCAAGCATGAGGACCTGAGTTCAGATCCCCAGTGCCAGCTTAAAAGCTGGGCACGGTGGTGCACTCCTGTAACACCTATGCTGTGAGTGGGAGACAGAAACAGGCAGATCCCCTAAGTTCACTGGCCAGTCATTCTAGCTGAAGGACTCAGTGACGGACCCTGCCTCTGAAAAATAAGGTAGCGAATGACAGAGGGTGACACTCAGTGTTGACCTCTGACCTCCACAGGCATGCACAAGCATACAAACCTAGACATGTGAACACACACATGTACACATGCACACACACCACACGTACTTACAAATTAAGAAAGGTATGTGTGTGGTGTATTTTTTTAGTATTTAGGAAAGGCTATTGAAGACTGGCAAGATGGCTCAACTGATAAAAAGTGCTGCTGTGTTAGCCTGGAGACCTCAGCACCATCTCCGGAACCCATGTAACTGTGGAAGAAAAAGACCAGCTCCACAAAGTTGTCTTCTAATATCTACACATGCCACAGATATAGATATTGTGTGTGTGCACACGCACACACACACACACTAATGATAATAACAACAACAAAGAAGAGAAGATGGCACTAATGTGAACTTGGCAGGCAGGCATAGTATAAAAAGAAGCCAAGTGCATGATGGGTAGAAGCGATGCAAGTGCAGAGCTCCATCACACTGGACATCATGGGACTGTGATGTACAAAACAACCACAGAACAAGACCACCCAGACCACACCAAACCAGCTGGGACCACCACGGCTGGCCAAGACATGATCATGCTCACAGACCTGTGCCTCACACACTGGCTTCTCGCTCTCGTGGGCCTTGAAGAACTGACTCCTGCCACCATGCATCTGACTCTAGGTCACCCCATGTAACCCTGTAACCACTGTTGTCAGAAAACTTCCAGTGCACTCCTGACTGCCAGCCACTTTAACTCAGGAGTAATGCCCCCCTTCTCAATGCTTGCCCGTAAAACTGTTTATCCAAAAACCCCAAGAGACACAACTAACTGTCCAAGCAAAACCCAGCTCTTACCTCGAAAGAGGCACGTTTATTCTGGAGGCAGAAATGAAGAACTGTGACCCAGGACACGGATTTCTGTTGCCCCAAACACCATGAGAATTAACATGAGAACCATTTAATGAGCTTTTTATAGTTACAGATTAAAAGAAAGGCATGACAGGGCATTTTCAAATCAAGGTGGGTGGTTACAGCAAAATGGAGAATCTCTTCCACAAGCTTCAGATGCTATCAGATAACATTCTTAGCTTCGGGGTTAGGGGGAGTTATCAATACATTCCAAAAGGTCTTATCTGATAGTCACAAGGATATTATGTCACACAGAGGTGGGCAATGGATGGCTATGAATGGAGATAAAGATGACCCAAGATGCTTTAGCTCAGAAACGAATTGCATCTCCATAGCATAAAGATCACATGCAGTTTTCTGCAAGTTGGTGTCTCATCCTGTAAGTTGGAGTCAGATTTGTCCCTAGAGAGTCAGATAAGCCTTGAAAAGTTTCCACTGGATTTTGAAAACTTGTGCTGTAAGCTTTCTGCCTTGACCCAGAGTTTTTGATTCTTGTTCCGAACATTTGAAACCAAGAGAGCTGGGAAGGTGACTCAGTCGGTACAGCACTGCACAGACACAAGCATGAGGACCCACAGACAGAGTCAGGTAAGTAACACACGAGTGTAATCCCAGAACTGAGGCGATAGAGACACATGAATCCCGCACCTTGCCAGCCAAATCAGAGAGCTCCAGCTAAGTGAGAGCCTGCCTCAAAATGTAAGAGAGTGACTGGAGAAATGGCTCTCTGGTGAAGAGCACTTGTAGAGGACTCAAGTTCAATTCCCAGTACTCACAGAATGGCTCACAAACATCCTAGCTCCAGCTCCAGGGAGATACAATGTCACCTTCTGACTACCACAGATACTAATCACACATGTGGTGGGTGTATATGTATACATACATACATACATATATTTATGCATATACATACATATATGAATATATACACATACATATATGCATACATATATGTATACATACATATGTGTATATATACATACATATATGTGTGTATATATATATATGCAGACAAAACATTTATAACCATAAAATAAATCTAAAAGTATTTTAATGTAAAAGCAACTGGGATGACACATGTCAACCTCTGGCCTGTATACACATACACACACACACACACATGCACCCGCCTATACATGTGCACATACAGAGATCACTAGGCCATTCCAACTGAGCATGGAAGATAGACTCATCCTGGGGAGCTCTCTGAATTGCAGATGTATAATGACTCCAGGAGATTTAAGAAGCAATGATGACACAAATCAGCTGCAGCCCAGGCCCACTCAACTCAGAGATTCCTTAGGTAACACGGTTTGTCAGGAAAGGCCTCCAGCCAAGTCATCAGCTAACGGGTGTCACTACCTCATAGTCTCCTGTAGGAAATGTCACTTGCTCCAAAACCATGCTGTCCAACCAACAAGGAATGCCTCCCTTCTAATAGCCACCCCACTGCTAACTGATCGAGGAGGGATAATTGTGCTACATTTTGTGATCTGGGATCCTTGCTGTTTGACTGTGTAATCAAAACCTGGTGCTTTAATATTGGCTTCTTATCATGTGGGGCAGGAAGCCCTCATTCAGTAACAATTTGCACAACTCCATCAGCCAATTCATTAAAATAGAAACGTTAATGTGTTTATTTATTTATCCTTGACTGATTTAATACACATCTGGTTGGTTCCTTTGGTCTGAAGAGCACTGCCTAATGGACCAGTCTAGGAACACAGGTTCTGACCATCAACGAATAACAGCCTAACTCATGCCTTTCTCTCTAACCAATCCACGTAGCAGCCCATTGTGTGTCTGTCTCTATCTGTGTCTGTGTTGGTGTGTGTGGTGTGTGTGTGTGTGTGTGTGTGTGTGTGTGTGTGTGTGTGTGTGTGTGTGGTGTGTAGAGGCCCAGGAACAATATGGTTCTTCAAATGTGGTCCTTCTTTTTTTTTTTTTTTTTTTTTGAGACAGGGCTCACTACACAGGTTAAGGTGGCTTGGCCATCAAACCCTGGGGATCATCTTGCCTCTATTTTCCTCTAGCACTGAGATTACAAACGCACTGCCATGTCTGGGGTTTGTATGTTGATTCTAGATATCGAACTCAGGTTTTCATGCTTATAAGGCAAGAACTTTGCCAACTGAGCCATCTCCCTGACCCTAGTATCACGTCATTGAGAAGTACAAATAGGGAAGGAGATAAATTCAGAGTCAGACAAAGAGATCTGATGCCAAGTGGAAAGCACAGGAGTGCCAGAACATTTCAAAGTGTCCTTCAGATTTCTTTGTCAACAAACAGGGCTCAAGGGTATCACTGTACTCTCTGGGCCTTTCTGGCTGTTTCTCTCTAAATCTGGTACCATGTAGGACCAGCAACAAGTAGGATGCAGAACCACAGGAAGACGTAAGCTATAGATTCCCATGGCCTCTTTGGGGTTGTTTGAATCCTCAGAAAGCTGGATGCAGTGGTACTCACTCCCAATCCCAGCTCCCAGCTCCCACAATGAGATGGTAGATGGAGACAAGAGAATTAGCCAAAGGCTTACAGGCCAGCTAGCCTGGAGCATGCTGGTTGGCAGAAACAAGAGACCCTGTCTTAACAAGATGGAAAGAGAACTGACTCCTGAAAGTTGTCTTCTGACCTCCAGATGTACACACACACACACACACACACACACACACACACACACACACAAACACACACACACACACACACACACACACACACACACACACTACGAAGTAGAATAAACAATGTTTTGAATGGATACATCTTCCCATCTTCCCTGCTACTTCTGGACAAACGTGTGCACATTAAATGAGCTAACGGAGGTCTAAGCTGTGTGCATCAATGAGGACTGTATCAGATAAGCACTGTCACTTGAAGGCATGAAATATGAGATTTCTGTAGCCTTTGACTCTACACAATGGGACTCCTTCAGATGCCATCTTATTCCAGCTGTTCTGTGTCTTGTGCAGGAACCCAAAGAAGACAGGTAGGGAAGGATGAGAGAGAGAGAGAGAGAGAGAGAGAGAGAGAGAGAGAGAGAGAGAGAGAACCTGAGAGACTGTTGGGAGCACCTGAAAGACAGTTGGGACCACAAGGATAGATTAGAACCTTGCTGTCTGCAAGTCCCTAGTATCAGGGATAGGAGCATCCCACAGGAGTGGCTAGCCATGTTTACCACACAGAGTCACACACATGCAAGCAAAAAGTAGAGCTAATTAAGTGGAGAGCCGGAAGTTCAAATGTGGCTGCTCTTCAAGCAGGAGAAACAGACAGCAAGATAAGAGAATATATTAGCTGCCACAGGCCCTGAAGGTTCCCACTTGTGGATACAGAAAGCAAGATGGTCACTGCTCCCTTTCTATCTTACAAATGTGACCCAAAATCTATGACTCTATCTGGAGGTGAATTTGAGGTAGATTGACACTATCAAAGCCACCACAATTAGAAGCACAGTGAAAGGCCAGGAGACTCCAGGGAATTTCCAGTGGACTAGGTTAGCTGAAGGGATGGCTTAGAGGTTAAGAGTACATCCTGCTCTTGCAGAGAACCATGGTTCAGTCCCCAGCATCCATGTCAGGCAGCTCACAATCATCTGTAACTCCAGCTCCAGGTGGACCTGACACCCTCTTCTGGCCTCCAAAGGTACTGCACTCACATGTACATTTTCTCTCTCTCTCTCTCTCACACACACACACACACACACACACACACACACACACAATTAAACTTTTAAAAAGTATGAATAGATAAATGAATAAACAATTGAGAATTTTATTTAACCATAAGATGTATAGGATCATTACACGTTCTACAACACAAATGAAACTTGGAAACATGTAAATAAAATAAGCCAGACATAAAAAGATAATGGCAGAGCCTTGGGGAAGAGGGTTTAAATTCAGTGGTTTAAAGGAATGTGCTTGGATGCCAAATTGATAAGTTTTGATGGCTTACCTTAACTGTCGTCCTGACTGAATTAATAAATGCCTAGGAGACTCGTAAAGCATGCACATGTGGGGCTTTCCCTGGTAGCAGAGTATGATTCCATTGAGATGAGGTAAGTAGCATAGGCAAAGAAACAAATGGCAGACCAGAGGAGAGGGGAATGGGGACTGGAGTCGCCATTTAAGGGGCACAGAGCTTCTTCTTAGGGTAAATGAAAGAGTTATAGACATGGGTTGTAGTGGTCTTTTGACAACAACTGTGACTCTACTCAATTTCACTAAAATCTCACATTTTAAAAATGTCTAAAGTGGAAGGGAAGACTCTTGAGGATCCACCACTCACTCCTTCACTGAGGACAATGAACAATTGATGGTGACTGGGGAACGGGTTGTCATTTTCTTCAGCAATGTGGCCACTGGTCCACTGTCCACATGCCAGTAAATAAACCTTCCACCTGTGCTCAGTCAGGCAGCCATTGTTCTCTCTCTCTCTCTCTCTCTCTCTCTCTCTCTCTCTCTCTCTCTCACACACACACACACACACACACACACACCCTGACATCATAGTAGAAAGGTACTCGTCATAAAGAAGGGCTTCAGCATGAGAGGCGCTAAAGATAATGAGAGGTAAAAAGGACCAAAATTCACTATATACACATATAAATGGCCAAAGAATTTTTTAAATGGTGACTAAAATACTAAATTTTATTTATGTATTTACAACATATTTTTTATTTTCAATTGTACAATAATTTAAAAAATTTTAAAGATGTATTTATTTGGGAGCTTTATGTGCCATGAGGCATGTGTCACAGGACAACTTGTGATCAGTCTTCTCTTTCACCATGAAAGTTCTGGTGATTGAATTCAGGTCATCAGGCCTGGTGGCAAGTGCCTTTACTCATCTCATCCATCCCTGGTAAATAATAGTTGCATTTATTTATGAGGTACACTGTGGCATTTCAGCATATATGCAATGTGCAATGCACAGGCCAGGGTCCCTGGAACAAACATCACCTAAGATATTTACTGTAATTTCAATCCAGCAACATGGCTGCTCTGGCAAGGGATCACATCCAAAGACTTTCTAGGTGTGTGTGATCTGGCTGGAATACAGACATGCTCTTAGTACATACACACTTTTAATCCCAAACAATGTAGGCAAAGTTAGTTTGTAGAAGGAAGTAGCCATGTTTGAAAGTGATGCCTAATTGAGGGGCAGACAAAGTGACAAATCAGAGAAAGATTTGACAGAATGAGTCAGAGATAGGATACGACCACCTCTCATAAGAACAGCCCTGGAAAGAGAGGTGACTTAAGAGAGCAGGGGAGAGAGAGAGAGAGAGACAGAGACAGAGAAAGAGACAGAGACAGAGAGAAGGAAGAGAAGGAGGGGGAAGAAGAGAAGGAGGAGAAGGAGGAGGAAGAGGAGGAGAAAGCAGTTTTACTGGGACAGTTTTACAAAGACAAGTTGCAGGTGAAGACAGAATGAACCAGAGAATGAGGAGGAGCTGGATATTAGCGATATTAGAACATATTGCCAAAGTTAATATGAGGCCAGGCAGAGCAATTCAGTCAGAAGCCAGTTGAATCAGTCAGCTTGAAGAGTTTTGAGCTGAAACAGCTGAGTTAAACTAGTCAGCCAGAGTTCAGAAAGAACTAAAAAGGGTGAGCAGTAAGCCTCCAAGTGACAATTACATCTGGCGAATAAAGGTTACTTTTACAACTTACCATTTTCTGTGTATGTTGGGAATATCTAAAGTTCTCTGAAGCAGCCATCTTGAAATGTATGATTACTGAGCATCAAAATAACCCTGCTGTATTATAGAGCCCTAAAAGTAATTACTCTTTTCCAACTATATCCTTGACTCCATCTTCTCTCCACCTGCATAATCCTTCCCAAGCTATGGTAGCTACTTAGTCTACAATAAGTACATTTTAGCACAATATAAGTAAACAAACAAATAAATAAGTAAGTAAATAAATAAATGAGGGCTCGGGAGATTGCCAAGCAGGCAAAGTGCTTACCACACACGGATAAGGGCCTGAGTTCGGGTTCCCAGCATCATGTGCCTGTAACCTCGGTGAAAGTAGGGTTGGAAATAGATGGATCCCTAGAGCCCACTGACCAGCCAGCCTAGGAAATCTGTGACTCAAAAACTAAGGTGGAAGGGCCTGAAGAGATGATTCTATGCGTAAGAACATTTTTTTTTTTTTTTTTTAAAAGCTGCATGTGACCTATCACTCACCAATACCCCAGAACTCTGGAAGCAGGGGACTGGTGGGGCTGGCTGGCAGCCAGCATTACTCCAGGCTAAGTGACAGAACAGGACAGATTACCTCCTCCTTTGTCTTCCACACACACAGGCATGTATGCTCACATGTGTGTGCATACAACACACACACACACACACACACACACACACACACACACACATACACATACACACAGAAGGTAAGAGAAGGTGAACAGTTGAGGAAGTCAACCAGCCTTGACCTCTGACCTCTACGTGCATCTACACAAAAATAAATAAATAGGACTGAGGATGTTCTCAATGGTAGAGTATTAGCCAGGCACACCCAAGGCTCTGTGTCCAATTAGGTGATTACAAAAAAAAAAAAACAAAAAAAAACCAAAACCATAACAAATCCTTTAAGGCCTCCTAGGTGTTTAAGACAGGTCCTTGCCTTCCAAAGGTGTCTGATTCAGAAGGATTTCCAGGGGACAAAGCCAAAGGATTTGCACAGAAGAAAAAGAGCTAGCTGTAGGGAGCCCCCACTGTACAAACCCTACTTCCTCCAAGAAGATGCTAACAGCCCAGCTGGGCAGATGGAGGCCCATTTTTACTCTCATCCCAAAACAGTGTTGTCAAGACTGAAAATAGCCTTACCCAGAGTTTCTCCTCAACTGGGCAAGTTTCTTCCCAGCAAAAGAGAGAGAAATTGCACCCGCACACACACACGCGCACACACACACACACACACACACACCCCACAGAGGAATGAAAATCACCGGGTAATGAAGTCTAGGGACTGGCACACACCTCTGAACCACCCTGGAGTTTTGGGTTTGCAACCTGCTAGCTTCCAGACAACCAGCACACCTGATGCACCCACCTGCATCATCTCCATCCTTAAGGGAATCCTCGAGGCTTGCTTCCTTCAGGAAGTCTCTATCTCTGCCAAACCTGAGGCTGTAAAAAGCTGGAGGAAACGTCTACTGATCCTGAAGACAAACATATTATCTCCCAGCTGCTAGAGTTCCCATCCAGACAGGAAATGCTCCTAAGTTGAAGGATGACAATGGATGGCATTCGGGGTGAAGGGACTCTGGCCAGCTCAAGGGTGTCAAGCATGGCTCTGGCAGGCTATGCCCTCTCTCCTATTTGCTCTGCCTTACTGAAAACCATTCAATTACATTCCTAAAACTAGCCACTTCCTCCTCATGAGGCTGACTACCAAGGTCCAGCTATCAAAGTACTGAAGTCCAGCAATCAAAAGCCCCCTTTGGTTCACCTAATAAACACGCCCAATTAAAATTAAATACTTCAACCTAACACAGGGTTTCCCCTTGTACTTTTATAAAGTGCCATTTTCCTGTGTGCCAAGTCTGTCTCCCCCCTATCTAGAGGCAATCCTTTGTTCTCTAGAACAAATAACCTCTTCCCCCTCTCCCTTGGTTCCTTCCCCTTCCCTCTCATCCTCTTTCTCCTGTCCTTGCCTTTTTCCCTGCCCTTTGTTCCTCTAGGACAAATAAATCTCCTTTGTGCTGAGAACTTGGTCTTGAGGGTCCTGAGGCAATACTTTTCCTTTCATGAGGAATGCCAATAATGCGCCAGGCAGCATGCCACCTGGATTATTTTTCTTCTTGTCATGAACAAATACCAGACGAGAAGCAACTTAAGACACACAGGGTTTCTGGCTCACAGTTTGAATAGACACAGTCTACTGTGGCTAAAAGGGCTGTTTGTTGTACTATCTCTGAGCCAAACTACTGCAGGCCAAACTGGGTCTGCTCACCAAAGATCGTCACCACTGGACTTGGTGACTGTTGATGATCCCTCTGGGAAGGAGGAGGGAGGGAGGGAATGGGTCCATCACCTGAGTATCCACCACCCCTCCCAACAAGCTGCATGCATTCTGCCCTAACTGCACATGGTCCTGGGGAAGGGGCTACATAGGTGAGGCAGGGTGGGGGGTGGTATTCCACCTATGAAGCCTTGGGGAGCCATCATCCCTGCTGAATACAATCATGCAGTGTGGCTGCTTTAAGTACACTCATTGGTACCTCCTGGTGAACTTTGATAGAGACTCAGTGGCTGTTGGAGCCCTAGAAGGAGGGATAAATGTTTACATCTCTTGCCAGGAGAAGAAATTTTAGCAACAAGTGTACAGAACCCCCACACTGTGGCTTTCACACTTTTTACACAGCAATCATCCGGAAATGCATTTACCACAGTGACACCTATGTATGCACACACAGCACAAAGTCAAAAAATCATAAAATATCATTACACTTAATGTTCTTTAATATTCTCTATTTCCTTCATTAATAAATTTGGGGGAGGGAGGCTGGAGAGATGGCTCAGCAGTTAAGAGCACTGACTGCTCTTCCAGAGGTACTGAGTTCAATTCCCAGCAATGGCATCGTGGCTCACAACCATCTGTAATGGGATCTGATGCCCTCTTCTGGTGTGTCTGAAGACAACTACAATGTACCCAAATAAATAAAATAAATAAATCTTTTAAAAAATTTAAAAATATAAATTTGGGGAAGGATCTTGCTGTAGGCATACATTTTTGCAGCCTACTTTTAATAAGGGTCCAACCTCTCCTCTAGCCCACTACCCAGCAGAGGTAGTGGAAGAGAAAAATTATTAGGATATGGGGGAAGTGGACCAGTTTGGCAATAGTTCTTTGAGGGGAGCTCAGTCTTCTTTGGCAGCAGTTCAGTCCTGTAACATGATTTATCAGCTGCAGACCAGTCCTCTAGGCAGGCAGACAGCAGGCACAAACCAGCAGCTCAGTCCAGTCCTTCTGGCAGGCAGACACCAGGCAGCTGTAGTTCAATCCTGAAGAAACCACAAGACTCACCAACCAGCCTGAGGCAAGGCCGCTGCAGGAACCTCATGAACAGTTCTTGGTGAGTTTCTCTCAACGGCAGTGTTACCACAAGTTGAGCTCAACAATGCTATGTAAGGTAAACCAATACATGCATATCTTTAGTGAAGAATAACGAGGTGGAACAAACCAAACCAAAACTCAGAGCTCATCGCCCACTGTCTACAGGGTCGTATTTATACTCCTTCATCACGCATCCTTTCACGTGTTTGCTAAATCAAAACATCCTGTCACCTGTGTCTGCTTCAGGAAAATGTGCTTTTACATGTCTGCTTTAACAAGACATTCGTTTACCTGTGTGCCCCAGGAAACCATCATTTGACATAACTAACTTTCCAAAGAAACTAGAAGTTTCTACTTTATCTTGCTTCAGCTTCCCATATGCTGTTATTAAAAATGGCTGCCACCGTGCCCAGTTTATTCTTTTAATTTTGCATACTAGGTACATACATGTTACCTAGTTGCATGCACATGTGCAGACATGTGCATGCACGTGTGTGTGTGTGTGTGTGTGTGTGTACGCATGTGGAGGTCAGAGATCAACACTTCTGTCTTAGTCTTGCTTTCTGTTTCTGTGCATCAGGCTGTCCCTCACTAAGTAGACACGCAGTGATTGTCTTTTGGTGACTGGCTTATTTTAATCACCCTCCTGCCCTCTGTCTATGCTTGCATGGAATGTTTGCCCTCCTTTCACTTTCTACCTCATCGAGTCTGTGGCTCAAAATGGGTTTCTTGTGCTTAGCGGGTAGTTAGATCACATTTTTGTAAATTTATTCTGCCCATCTGCCTTTTGACTGGAAAATGTACTTACACACGTAAAGTGATTGTTGATAAAGTGATTACCATTTCACTATTCATTTTCTTTTCATTTTACAGCTTTTATCCCTTGATCCTTGCATTTTTTTCTCCATTTGTGTTCAGCTGATTCATTCTTCACAGTAAAATGCTTTGTCTTCGTTCCTTTCATGTGTGTCTTAGTCAAGGTTTCTATTCCTGCACAAAACATCATGACCAAGATGCAAGTTGGGGAGGAAAGGGTTTATTCGGCTTACACTTCCATGCTGCTGTTCATCACCAAAGGAAGTCAGGACTGGAACTCAAGCAGGTCAGGAAGCAGGAGCTGATGCAGAGGCCATGGAGGAATGTTGCTTACTGACTTGCTTGCTTCCCCTGGCTTGCTCAGCTGGCTCTCTTATAGAACCCAAGACTACCAGCCCACAGATGGTACCACCCACAAGGGGCCCTACCCCCTTGACCACTAATTGAGAAAATGCCTTACCGCTGGATCTCATGGAGGCATTTCCTCAAGGGAGGCTCCTTTCTCTGTGATAACTCCGTCTTGTGTCAAGTTGACACACAAAACCAGCCAGTACAATATGTATGCATGTTCTACAGACATTTTCTGAATGTGCACACTGTATTATGTATTTTTTCCTCCTCTGTGGTGACCGTGAGGATTTCATCTTCTGATATTATATAGATCCAATTCGAATTCATAACAACCAGCTCAACTTTCTTTTTCTTTTATTGAAAATAGTTTTGTCGTCATACAATATATTCTGATTATTGTTTCCTCCCCCTGCTCCTCCCAGTTCCCCCCTCCTCCCCTCTAGTTCTGTACCCTTCTGTCTTTCCTTAGAAAACAAACAGGCAGCTAGGTGTGGTGGCACATGCTTTTAATCCCAGCACTCCAGAGGCAGAGGCAGGCAGACCTCTGTAGTTTGAAGACAGCTTGGTCTGAGTTCCAGGACAGCCAGGGCTATTATATAAAGGAAAAAACAAAACGAAACAGAAAACAATCAGGTAGCAATTATAAAGACACATGACGCCTTTAATCCCAGCACTCAGGGGGTAGAAGTAGACAGATCTCTGAGTTCAAAAACCAGCCTGCTCTACAGAGCTAGCCCTGGGACATCCAGGGGTAGACACACACAAAAATCCTATCTCAAAAAACAACAAACAAAAACAAAACAAAAAGAGAAAAGAAGGAAGAAAGAAAAGAAAGAGAGAGGGAGGAGAGAGAGAGAGAGAGATCTTTCAAAAATAGTAACACCCACAGACCTGCCTACACAGCATGGACCACCTGCAGCAGGAGCCACTAAGATGTTGAAAGTCTGTGGAGAAGAGATGGGAGAGAAGGAGAAGCAGAATGATTTGAGCACTCTGAAGAGAGGTGGCGCTGAGGACAGAGGGTTAAGAGGAACAGCCTGATGTCAGTAGCCTGTGCTGCCACCAGAGGTCATGTGCTGAGCTGAGGGCCATGTCTGGGTCCCTGGCCATGCAGCAGCAGGGGTCTCTGTCAAAGTCTCTGCCTCATATTACCATCAAAGGTCATTCGGATGTCCCTGGTCTGGACTGCCACATGGGACCATGTGAATGTCCAAGGACTGCAAAGCTGGCCCCACACCTGGCTAGCTGCAGCACTCAGGAGAGCGGACCCTGCACCTTACCTGGGTTACCAGGTAGAGCTGGCCCTGATGAAATAGGTGAGGGTGAACAGTCCTGGGGACATGAAAGCAGGAGAGATGGCTCTGCCGCTGGGTGAGCTAGCCAAGACAATGCGGATGAGCCTGCCCTGGTGGTGTGGGTGCAGGAGAGCTGTTGGGCTGACCAATTCAGCTACAACCGAGGCCCAGATCCAGGGCTTTGAGTTGGCCCACCCCAAATCTACTCCATCTATCAACTGCTGGAGTCAGTCCTGCAGATCCAAAACTGCAGGATCTCATGACACAGGGCAAGGACCGGATATCTGTCCAAGAGGAGACCCGGTGAGGATCCAGTATTGATAGCGAAGCAGAAGCCAGAGGCCTGCAACCAGACCAATGACTTGTTGCAATAAACATTTACAAGCAAAGAAGTGTGTGCAAAAGGGTGTACTGTGGGACACACTGGGACACACTGCAGCTTCCACAATGAGATGGTTTGTTTTGGTTTGGTTTTGGTTTCGTTTGGGTTTTTTTGTTTTTTGTTTATTTTGCAGGGGTGGGGGGTGGATACAAGGGGACGAGGAGATGAACGGGATTGGGATGCATGATGTGAAATTCACAAAGAATCAATAAAAAGTTTTTAAAAAGCTTTCTGCTTAATAAAGTAAGGCTGACTCTTTTATAATGCAAAACGAAAACAGAAAAGAAGGAAAAATGAAAACAACCAGGCAGCTGGGTGTGGTGTTGGACACCTCTGATCCCAGCACTTCAGAAGGGAGCTCATGTCCAGCTGGGTCTCTGTCTCCTCGTTATTTGGCAGTTTCATGAAGATCACCTTCAGATACATATATATTTTAGGAAGCTTCTACTGTGTTAGGTTTCCATATGACACCTCAAATAGCCCTTCATTTTGGCTGGCCCTCCCTCATTCCCCTCTTCCCTCCCTGTTTGGCCGTCCACTTCCAGACCCCCTCCCCCACCAGCCATCCATAACTACCTAGTCCATCCCCCTCCTAGGGAGAACCATCCCGTCCCTGAGTCCCTTACTATCTACCTAACTTCTGTGGTTATACAGATTGTAGCTTGCTTATTCATGACTAAAGAGCAGGCATCCAGATATAAGTAAATACATGCCATATTTGTCTTTCCAGGTCTGGGTTACCTCACTCAGGATGACATTTTCTGGTTCCATCCATTCACCTGAAAATTTCATGATCCCTTTTTTTTTGTTTTTTTTGTTTTTCCCAACAGCTAAGTAATATTCCATTGCGTAAGTGTAGTGTATTTTCTTTTTCCGATCATCTGTTGACAGGCATCTGGGTGGTTTCCAGTTTCTGGCTATTATGAATAGAGCAGCATAAACAAGGCTGAGCAAGTGTCTGTGTGGTCTGGTTTCGTGTCCTTTGGATATATACCCAAGAGCAGTGTAGCTGAATACTGAGGAAGATCAATACCCATCTCCCGAGGAGCTGCCACCCTGATTTCCATAGTGGCGGAACAAATTAGCACTCTCAGCAGCAATGGATGAGGCTACCCCTGCTCCACATCCTCGCCAGCATGAGCTGTCATTTGTTTTATTGATTTTGGCCATTCTGATGGCTGTAAGATGAAATCTCAGAGCAGTTTTTATTTGCATTTCTCCGGTGACTAAGGTTGTTAAACACTCTTTTAAATGCTTGTGCCCATTTCAGTTTCCTTTTGTGAGAATTTTGTTTAGATCTGTACCCCATTTTTAACTGGGTTGTTTTTTGGATGTCCAGGGTTTTTGTTTGTTTGGGTTTTTTTTTGTTTAATATTTTAGATTTTAGCCCTCTATACGATGTGTAGTTGGTTAAAATCTTTTCCCATTCTGTAGGCTGCTGCTTTGTCCGAATGACAGTATCCTTTGCTGTGCAGAAGCGTATCAGTTTTGTGAAGTCCCATTTATTGTTCCTAGAGTCTGTGCTATCTGTGTTCTGTTCAGAAAGTCTTTTCCTGTGCTAATGAGTTCGAGACTATGCCCCATGTTCTCTTATCAGATCCAGTGTATCTGGCCTTATTTGAGGCCTTTAATTCGTGTGGAGCTGAGGTCTGCGAGGGGTGGTAAGTATGGATCCATTTGAATTTTTCTACAGGTTCCCATCCAGTTTGGCCAGTGCCATTTGTTAGAGATGTTGTCTTTTTTTCCAGTGTGTATTTCTGCTTTCATTATCAAAAATCAGGTGTCCATAGGTGAGTGAACTTATGTCTGGGACTTTCAGTTCTACTCCGTCGACCAACACGTCTGCCTTTGCGCCAGTACCATGCTGGGTTTTATTACTATAGTTCTGTAATAGAATTTAGGATTGTGACTCATCAGCCTCCAGCATCATCCTTGAGTGCTTTAGCTGTCCTGGTTTTGTTGTTATTGTAGTTGTTGTTGTTGTTGTTGTTGTTGTTGTTGTTTCTATATAAAGCTGAAAATTGTTTCAAGTTCTGTGAAGAATTATGTTGGAATTTTAATGGGGATTGTGTTGCATCTGTAGATTGCTTTTATTGGAATGGCCATTTTTACTATATTATATTAACCCTATTGATCTATGAACTATTTTTAATGCATAGATCTTTCCATCTTCTGATATCTTCTTCAGTTTCTTTCTCCAACATCTTCAGGGTTTTATCACGCACCCTTTCCCTCGGAGTTACCCAAGGTATTTTGCAGTTTTCGAGGCTATGTCTCTGGGACGAAACCTCCTCGACCACAGTGGATGATCTTATGGGTGTGTTTTTGGGTTCAGTTTGCAAGTATTTTGTGGAGACTTTTTACATCTATATTCTTAACGAAAAATAGTCTGTAATTTTCTTCTTTGTTGGGTCTTTATGTGATTTGGGTAGCAGGATAATTGTGGCCTCGTAAAAATAATTGAGCAGTGTTTCTTTTTGTATATACTTTTTGGAATACTTTGAGGAATATTGGTGTCAATTCTTCTGTGTAAGTCTTGTGAAATTCTGAACCATAGCCATCTCTCTAGCTCTGGTTCTTTCGGGTTGGAGAGTTTTAATTACTGATTCTATTTCACTAGGGGTTGTAGGTCTATTAAAATTGCTTATCTGATCTTGATTTAACTTTGGTAAGTTGTCTGTATCAAAAAAAAAAATACCTACTTTTAGACTTTCCAGTTTGGTAGAGTACAGGTGGAGTGGGGTCTTGGTCTCCCCGGAGTCTGTTGTCAGACTCTGATTTTGTTATTTGTATCTTCTCTCTCCACATTTTAGTTAATTTGGTAAGGATTTGTCAATCTTAATGATTTTCTCAAGGAAACTCCTCTGTTTTATTGATACTTTGTATTGGTTTTGTTTCTATTTTATTGATTTCAGCCCTGAGTCTGATTACCTCTTGCCATCTACTTCTCTGGGGTTTTTTTTCTAGACCTTTCAGGGATGATGTTACTAATACGAGATCTCTCCAGTTTTTAATGTAGGCACTTAGTGCTATGAACTCTCCTCTTATGACCACCTTCATTCTGTCCCATACGTTTGGGTATGTAGCATTTTCATTTTTATTCAATTCTAAAACGTCTTTAGTTTCTTTCTTAATTTCTGTCTTGACCCATTTTTCATTCAGCAGGGAGCTGTTCAGTTTCCATGAGTTTATAAGCTTCCTATTGTTTCTGTTGTTGTTGATATCTAGCTTTAATCTGTGATCAGATAGGATGCAGGGTGTTATTTCAGTTTTCTTCTGTCTGTTGAGATGTGCTTTGTGTCTTGAGTATGTGGTTAGTTTGGGAAAATTTTCCAAAAGATGCTGAGAAGAAGGTATATTCTCTTGTGTTTGGGTGAAGTGTTCTGTAAATATCTGTTAGTCCATTTTGCTTATGATGTCATTTATCTCCAGCATTTCTCTGTTTGGTGTTGTGTGGATAACCTGTCTATTGGTGAGAGTGGGATATTGACATCTCCCACTATCAGTACATGAGGCTCAATATGTGAGCTAAGCTGTAGTAGTGTTTCTTTTATGAACATGGGTGCCCTCGTGTTTGGGGCATAGAGGTAAGAGTTGTAATATCCTCTTGGTAGATGTTCCCATTGATGAGTGTGCAGCATCCTTCAGATTCCTTCTGGTGTGAAGTCTTTTTGTCAGATATTAAAATGAGTACACAAGTTTGCCCCTTAGATATGTTTGCCTTTTTCATCCTTTTACCCTGAAGTAATGCCTACCCTTGGTGTTAAGGTGTGTTTATGAGCAAGGCAGTGATGGTACACACCTTTAATCACAGCATTTGGGAGGCAGGCAGACCTGAGTTTAAGGTCAGCCTGGTCTACAGAGTGAGTTCTGGGACAACCAGGGCTACAAAATAAACCATACCTGGGGGGGGGGGTATATTTTATTGGATGCAGAAGAGGGATGGATCTTGTTTTCCCATCCATTCTGTTAGGCTGTGTGTTTTTACTGAGCAATTGAGTCCATGGACTCTGAGAGTTACCGATGAGGAATGTTTGTTGATTCCCATTATTTTGTTGTGGTGGTGGGGTTTGCTCCCTTTTGATTTGCTACTCTGATATTATTTAGTCCTTGTGTTTTCTTGGGTGTGGTTAGCCTCTTCAGGCTAAAGATTTCCTTCTAGCACCTTCTGCAGGGCTGTATTTGTAGATAGATGCTGCTTAAATTTGGTTTTTATCATGGAATGTGTTTCTTTCTCCAGCTATTGTGATTAAAAGTTTTGGTAGGTATAGTAGTCAGGGCTGCACAGAGTCTGTGGCCTCTTAGTTTGTAGAATCTCTGTCTAAGACCTTCTGGATTGTAGAGTCTCCATTGAAAAGTCAGGTGTTATTCTAATAGGTCTGCCTTCATATGTTACTTGGTCTTTTTCCCTTGCAGTTTTTAATATTTTCTTTGTTCTTTATATTTAGTGTTTTCATTATTATGTGCCATAGGGAATTTCTTTTCTTGTTCAGTCTATTTGGTGTTCTATATGCTCTCACATCCTCCTTCCTTAGGTGGGGAAATTTTTCTTCTATGATTTTATTGAAATTGTTTTCTGTGTTTTTAATCTGGGTTTCTTCTCCTTCATCTATTCATTCCTATTGTGGATTTAGTCTTTTCACAGTGTCCTAAATTTCCTAAATTGCCTGGATTTTTATTTTTTGGTTGTTTGTCATTGTTTGTTTTTAAATTTAACATTTTTTTAAAGATTTACTTATTTATTATCTGTAAGTACACTGTAGGTGTCTTCAGACACTTTTTCTTCTTACTCCGGCCCCGCTTGCTGTAGCTGTCTTCAGACACCCCAGAAGAAGGCATCAGATCTCATTGCAGATGGTTGTGAGTCACCATGTGGTTGCTGAGATTTGAACTCACGACCTTCGGAAAAGCAGTCAGTGCTCTTAACCCCTGAGCCATCTCTCCAGCCCCAGATTTAACATTTTTTAACCGAGGTATCCATTTCTTCCATCTTCTCTTCAATACCTGAGACTCTTCGTCTGTCTCCTAAGTTCTGTTGGTGAGGTTTGCCTCCTGTTCAAGTTCTCAACTGTTTCATTTCCAGTTTTCTCTGAGTTTTGGGTTTTTTATTGATTCTATTTCTACTTGCAAGTCTTGAACTGTTTTCTTCATTGGATTCTACTGTTTGATGGTGCTTCATAGATTTTGTTAATGGAGTTGTTCATATCCTCTTTAAGGCCCTCAAGCATGTCCATACTTGCTATTTTGAAGTCCTTATCTGTGCTTCAGCTATATCGCATTCTCAGGGCCTACTGAAGGAGGGTTGCTGGGCTCTAGTGGAGACATAGTATCCTGGCTGTTTGTATTAGTCAGGGTTCTCTAGAGTCACAGAACTTATGCAATGGTTCTATATATTAAGGGAATTTGTTGTAATGACTTAGTCTGTAGTCTGACTAACCCAACAATGGGCAGCTGTGGATGGGAAGTCCAAGAATCTGGTAGTTGCTCAGTCCACGAGGCTAGATGTTTCACCTGGTCCTCTGTATAAGCTGAAATTCTGAAGAGGTAGGTTCCAACAGATGTGGGAGTTGGTGGCTGAAACAAAGGGATGGGGTGATAAGGGAGTCATGGGAGGAGGTGTGTGGGGTTCCCTGGAGATGGAAGCAGAGGAAAGGGAGGCCACAGCAGGAGTGCTGCTCTGAGGCCACACCCTATGTAGCTGACTCCTTACTATGAATCAGGGTTAACCACAGTCTACCACCCCAGAAGCCAAATCCTTAACACATCCTCCAGATGGCAACTGGTGCAGGTAATGCTAGCACTCAGGAGGCTGAGCCAGGAGAACCGCAGCGTTTTAATCCAGTCTGAGCTACATAGTGAATTCTAGCTCATTTTAAAACACAAAGTAAAACTCTTTTCAAAAAAACAAAAAACAAAATAAAATAAAATAAAACAAAATAAAATAAAATAAATAGATCCCAGGTTTTCCCAACAGTTCAGTCAGATGGATCCTCCAGTATAAATACTATCTAGCTAAGAAAAGAGTTAGCTGTCTAGTTAAGCTCTCTGGTCTTTCATGCTTCTAGCTTTTAAAAATGTTTACAGCCTGCTACCTTTATTTCCCAACACAACAGCTTGAAAAATAGTTGCACTAAGCTACACTAAGTCATCACACTTAAAAATATGTTGAACTACTATGAGTCAGGAGCTAGATATGACTGCAACTCTCAAGAGAAATGATCAGGCTACAAGGAACTAAAGGACCACATCTTTTTTTTCTTTCTTTCTTTTTTTTTTTTTTTTTTTTTTTTTTTTTTTTTTTTTTTTTTTTTTTTTTTTTTTTTTTTTTTTTTTTTTTTT